>JAVJGJ010000014.1:9828877-9869125 GCA_035590215.1 Microhierax caerulescens | reverse complement strand
ATGGTATGGAACATCCCTTGGGTCAGTGGGGGTCAGCTGTGCCGGCCGTGTCCCCTCCCCGCTCCTTGTGCCCCCCCAGCCCCCTCACTGGTGGGGTGGGGTGAGGGGCAGCAAAGCCCTGGGCTCGGTGTGAGCGCTGCTCAGCAATAGCTGAAACATCCCTGTGTTATCAACACTTCAGCACAAATCCAAACCATAGCCCCATGCCAGCTATGAAGAAAACTAACTCTACCCCAGCCAAAACCTGCACACCTATTTGGCCTTGATCTTTCTTGATCCCCTGAGTACCCAAGAGCATGTTATGTAATACAGATAATTAAGGGACTGGAATGACTGAGCCAAACTAAGAAGGTACTCGTACCTGTGGCTAGAACAGGGAGGTTGCTGCAGCAGGATCTTGGGAACATGTCAGGAGGACTGAAGGTTTCTAAAACCCAGGGTGGAAGACTTCATTCACTGAATGGAGACCTCTTCTCACTGCTTAACCCAGGTGGTACAACCCATCAGTATGATAGATGATGGGATTAGTAAACAGTCCCCTTGAGGAGATCTGTGCTGGGATACAGCACTTGGCTATACCATTTCAAGACCCAGGTCAACAACAGAGTACTGCATTTGCCCACGTCGACAAACTTACTTATCAGTTTGGGCAACATGTTTATGGCAGTTGAAATGTGCTCAGGAATGACCACGGTGAGGGCTATGCAGTGATAAGCTGAAGAGCCTGCATTCCTAGCTTGCACAACTCCCAAATACCCAAGTCACTGAGGAAGGAAAAGGAAATTCTAGTGTCAAGTGTTAAACTGGAAATGTACAGTCTGATTTTCACACTGTACAAATGTATTTGCATATGTCTCAATATCAATTTTCAAGTGAATTGTAAGAGTTTCTGAACTTCAGTCTAATCATAATCTCCCCTCTGCCATGAGCTGCAGAGTGTTTTGGGTGGCAGCCTGGCACATAGCCCTGCCAGGAGAGAAGTGCCCTTTGGGGGATAATGATACCGTTTGGATAATGGACACGGGATGTGATTTGGCATGCTTACTTAGCATACTGTATACTGAGAAAGGAGTCTGCACATATCTCGCTTAAACTATTTAGCCGTCTTCATTTGAGTCATTAAAATCTCCACAGACTGGCCTAAATCATAATCCCATTACGGTTAGCAGCAAAGCTTCCATGGATCGCTCTCTCTCCTTTTCAATTTCACTCTCCATCACTCTTTCTCAGCCTTATCCCAGTCAGCACTTCTGTACTCATGGAAACAGAGCTGAAAGCAGCAGGATCTTTCCCCCCGGTTTTACCACTTGATGGGATGCACAGATGGCTTTTCCTCTCTCTCCTTTCCTCCCTCCTTCCACCGTCCCAGCGGAGCAGTAAGGAGAGAAGGAGGACGGTATTCAGCCTGCCTGTTATGACACTTAAGATGGACTGAGAGACAGCCACAGCACCTAAACTTTAAAATGAGCAATTCAGATCTTGTGCTGTGCTGGGACCGTCAGGCCCCAATCCCCTGTAGCATCACAGGAAAGAAACAGTCACAACAGTTAACTTCTGCAGTTCTTGGCGGTGGTCTAAATATTGCCTCCACCTTGCTGCACGGGCAGTACAGGACGCCAACCCTTAATAGCCAGAGGTTCGAATTGCTCATTTCTCTTCTGAATTTAGACATTGTAATTGGAGTTTCACTTCATATAGCAGCCAGAATAGGCAGTCAGATCACAGCCCTAAATCACAGTCTGAGCTGTTCATTGCTCTCACGAGGTTATTAGATGCCATAGCAGATGGCCTGAGGTAGCAGAGGAGGTACTCTGATTGTATCCTCAGGGCGTCTGATAAAACTGACCACTCATATATTTCATGAGACCTTCACATTAGAGTATGGAACCTCAGAACTGTCTCACATGTATCTGCACACAGTTTATTTTTTTTCAATGCAGATTTACCTTCAGTCAAATGGGGCAGGGAACAATTTTCCCTCAAAATAATAGTAACCTTGTTTCCACCCCACATGGACAAATTTTGTTTTCGCTTAAGTAAAACCAAGGATTAAAAAATAATATTGAAACAGGGATTCTAATGTGTGGAAATGGTAAATAGTCTGGATTCCAGATGTAGAACTAGGAGGGCTGACAAGGAGGCAGGCCATCAGTGCTGGCCAGCGTGGCACATTCACCAACCATATGCTACTGCTGAGTGTCTAAGATGCCCCACTAAAATTAGGGCAGGGGGTTAACCATAACTGGATTCAGCAAAGTGATGGCAGACATGACTTGGTCAGTGTTGTTTGTGTGTCTCCTTATATATAGATCTGTTATATGTATATATATATCATTATATATATATATATATATATATATATGTTTTCTTGCAGAGCTGTACTGCCCTTCATGCCATAAACTTTGTATATATATAAAAAGCTTGCTTTACCAGAAATTAATATAATAAAGGTGGCAGATAGGTGCTAAGTCCTCTGTAAGTAGCGGATGACTACTGGATAATGTGGAAGCCATTCCCCGCTCCTCCAGTTTCACTGCAGCTATGATGGCACTTGTATACAATGGAGTGTTACATTAGAGTACGATTCCTTTGACTGCCTGATGCAGTAGACTCCTCAGGCCAACCATTTTCAAACTGTTACCTGAGCTTCTTAGGATGCACAAACCCTGAGTACAAATCATCTCCAAAGAAGTTAGTGGTGTTCTCAAGTCCGTAATATTCAAGAAGCGGAAACTGTAACAGAATGGCAGATACATCAAAACATGTGCAATGCTTTTCCCACTGTCAGTCACTTAAGTGCACCCTACTAAACATGTTTCCACGTATTAGAAAAATATCCATTTTCTTCTAATATTTCTTACAAAGACTTTCTAGTAAATGAGCAATTCACAGGGTTTTTTTAAGACTTCACCCTGCAGATGAAATTACTCAAGGAACTGTTCAAACCTGTATAGTGCAGTAACGAACACCATTTTAAAGATCAGATAAACTACGTAGACAGACAGACAGACAGATATATTCTCCTACTGAGAAAAAGCTGTGGTTCTATGGCTCTGAAATAAACACATGCATTTCTTTGAAGGAAGCAGTTATTATACAGAGAGCTGCTCACCTAAAACCCCCTTTATTACCACTGGGATGTTTGACCTCAACCAAGTGAATTGGATTTGGTTTCAACAGTTTCACAGTTTCTCAAAATGTTGAGCTGGAAGCTGGTTAAAGCACACAGAAAAGTGTAAATTCAGCAAATAATTAAGACTAACTGGGGAATAGCTTTTATATGGCTGATTCCTCAGGCAAACCAGCAAGAAGCTTTATGTTGATTTTAAGTAACAGCTGCATGGAGGAATTATCAATTTAAATAGAGGCTATTATTAACCTTAACTAGTAAGATCTTGAGTTTTGCTCAGAGCTTGTTTGAGTCATAGCCACATTCAGGCTGGATCTGATCTAATTTCACTGTTCTGGATCTTTCTCATCCAATACCCTGACTCTAACACTGGCCAGTGCAGGATGCTTGGAGGAAGGGGCAAATAACCCATCAAAAAGCAGATGTAGATAATGAGCCAGTTTGTGGTACACACAGGTCTGGCCTCATCAGTGCCCTTCCTCCTCTGGGTTTGCACTGCTGACGGTGCTGTGTCTCAGGCTGCATGTACCAGAAGATGATGATTCCTTGACAGAAACCTATAGGCACATTTTTTTCTATTGTTTGCTTGAGACAGGGGACAGTTGCAGAGGATGGGAAGTTGGATCAGCGAGGATGCAGATAGGCACATGTTGCATTCTGCTGACCTTTGCTACAAGGATGATAAGCAGCAGCAGAGGCAATACAGGTAACTTGGAATAACAACATATTAAACTATATTAGTATGATTTGCCAGAACAGAACACTTCTGTCCATACCTTAAGACAAATATGAAATGACTCCACACAGCATTTTTAAATATTAATTTCTTTTTTTTTTAGTAGAATAAATCCACAGAACAAGCCAAACCTATAATTGTTATCAAATCAAACTTTTGGGCTCAGGTCAAGGTCATCTGGATTTTCCTTCTCCTGCCTTTCATAGCTTGTCTTCTGAAGCCCAGCTAGCCATTACTACAATGGAAACTTGTCCATTTCTTCCCTTTCCACATCTAAAGAACCTTATTTTTTAATCTAGGCTTTCACTGTGTCTTTGGGAGCCTCCTCTACTTTCTAAGCCTCCGGCCCAACAGCTAGCTTCATTAGACTTGGGAATTCGCCATGCAGCATACCCTTGCCTCCTGCGGACATTTGGAACATGCGGGCTCCCCAGAGTTTTAAACAGCCACATTAACATGTATCAAAGATGCACATATCAAAGTACAGTCATTATGATTAATTACTCCAGATTTCCCCTCAGGGCAATTAGATCAGGAGGACTACTGCACAAACATATTCAGGATGATTCCAATACCAGACACAGGTCAGTCAGCTCCTTGTAATCCTGGCATGTGTAAATACCATAAATCAAGCAGGCACATGCTAGAAGCCTTTCCAGCAAAGGCAGAGCTGCCTAAAGGAACTTCTTGTAGAATCACTTTTCATAGTAGCATCCAGAATTCTCCCATGGCTTCTTAAGGTGCTAAACCCTTTCACTTTATAGTTTATCTCAGTTGTTAAAGAATTATACTACAATTCCTTGACGTGATTTTAACACTAAGATACCTATCCTTTTGGCCAGAGCTCCAAAACATTATATATATTCTTGGAATGCAGAAGCCTTTGCTCCCAAGATTGAATAATTTTTGCTGTATATACAATCAAAAGCCCTCTAACAGTGCTGGGATAGCAATATATAAGGCTTACTGAGAATGAAGTTTATGAATAAAAAGGGTTGGCTGACTCCCCAGGATTATTAACTAAAATATGATTGCTTATCTTTAACTGTAAAGTAGCAGCGTATCCCACTATGGACCATTTCCAGCAGCAATAAACATTTTTCCTACCAGATCTGCAGTACAGTTTTTAGGCATATATTAAAATTGGAAATTCAAGAATATCATTAATTTTCCAGTTAATGTGTTCAATCTCTCCTACGTGGAGAATACTTAAATAAAATCAGTGGAATGAGCTACTACTGTGCATTGGTCAAGATCTCAGGTGAACATCATTCACTGCCAATGTTCCTGCAGGAAACCTGGACTGCAGTTATTAAGATCTTTAGTTAGAAAAAACAAATATTTTGAATTTTGTATGCCTTTCTCATTATCAGAGCTTTTATATACAGGAGAAGAACATACAAGCATAGAATTGTTTAGGCTGGAAAAGACCTTTAAGATCATGTGGCAATCTGCCAGATCTATCCAGGTTGTAAGCACATTAACTCTAGAAAATGGAGTAAATATACCCAAACTATAATCTATTTGTCTGTCTAGGGCTGTATAAACACATGCCCAAGCAAAAGGGTAATACTTTCCACTTACAGACAACATTTCTGCATACTTTCATGGAGTGCAATAGAGCTTGGCAGAATAACTTTTCATTTTATTTTGCTTTGAAATACTTCTTTATTTTTGCAAAACTTCTTTAGTTTGTGCTACAAACAATGATTCATCCATAGGTTCCTCCATCCCTCCAATGAACTTTTGTCCTGATTTATGGAGAAATTAAATATCTTTCTAAAGATATTAGAGAAGAAAAATTAAATATCTTTCTAAGGGGTACAAATAGGGTCAACCACAGAGTTTGAAAGCAGATCTTGCAGCATTTTTGGACCGGCCCAAAGCAAGGACTAAAGTCAATAACTGGTGGGTATTGATGAGCAAATGCTGTGCTGACATGATACGTTCTTCCTCCTTAGTCTGCCTGGGTGCATCTAAACCTTCTGAATGGAACATTCAGGATTTCATGTGAGAATTGTACTCCACCCATAGTTGTCAATTTATTGAATCATGGAATAATTTAGACCAGAAAGGTGAAGGTAATCTAGTCCAACCCCTGCTCAAAACAGGACCCTCATTGATTGGGTTGTTCAGTCTTGCCCAGTTGAGCTTTGAAAATATTTAAGGATGGAGAGTTCAAGAGTGTTCTAACCAATACATTTCAAGATTTTGTGTTGGGTTTTTTTAATGTCCAATGAGAATATCCTTTATTATAGCTTTTGTCTGTTGCACCTCATCCACTCTATCTTCAAGCGCTTTAGTTTCAACTCACAGCTACCAAAGAAATCTGTTCTGGGTCAAAAGGACTGGGACCTGTTGCACATGGTACCTGTGTTATGGATGAAATTGGAGCACTTTAAATGGCTTTGTCTGGACAGAGCCAGGGCATGTCATGAGATAAAGGATGCCTTCAGATGTTCACTGTAAAGAGAGTATGGACCATGGCTGAATTGGACAGAGTTCTGCTTCATAGGGAATCTCAGGACTTCATTATTAGCTTGCTTTCTAAGGGAAAAGAAACCCAGCTTTTTTAAATGTACTGTGAAAGGGAATGGAGCACCAGCTCTGGGATGGTCTGCCTGGTGGAATTCCCCAGAGGTTATAGTAAATAGGAGCTTAATTCACTTGGAAGCTCAAAGCCTGGAAACAGATTTTCCGGCAGCTCATTATGCAGCTGATGTAGCGCCAGATGAGAGAGAAAACCAAACAGGCTTCAACAACTGCCTAGCAGGCAGGGTTTCACAAGATCTGTCTGCTCAAAACCAAATGGGTTCTACAAAGCAATTCAATTCTGATGAATGAACAAATTCCAGTTGGAAAGAAATAAGGATTTTTTTCTGATTCGCAGAGTCACAGAATCAAATGGCTAGGAGTGATCTTCAGCTACATTACTGATGGTAATGGACTTCCAGCTATTCCCTGAATGTGTTGGTTTTTGGTTTTTTTTTTTTAAAGATTCCCTTGACAAACCATGGCCTTGACATTCTCCTCTCCTGACAGAAACAAGATTACTTTTTATAAATTAATAGCAACTTTGTCCCAGAAATGACTGCCAGATGTTGGTGAGGAGATTCATCAGGAAATAATCCAGGATGGACATTTTGCTTTATGGAGTAGTGCCCCCTTGGAAGCCCCACCTCAGTGTCTCCACAGCACCCTGCTTATTATATTGCCACTTGCTACTGTATTCCAGCTGCAAGTTGAAAAAGTTGGTGAGGCTTATTTAAAGCAACTGATCTCTCCAAAGTACAAAAATGTACAGATGTAAAAGTGACTGAAAAAACAGGCCTAAGTATTCTGATAAAAAAAATAAATAATAATTGTTTATTCATATGCATTTTAGTAACAATAATTGAAGCTCCACTACAGTACATGGATGCTACTACAGCATTAGTAAAATCCAGAGTGCTGTACAGCCTTGTCCTGGTTTCAGCTGGGATGGAGTTAATGATCTTCTCAGGAGCTAGTGCGGTGCTGGGTTTTGGCTTTGATGGGAGACTCTCCAGTTCCTCAGGCCTCACCAGCAAAAAGGCTGGAGGGGCACAAGGAACTGGGAGGGGACACAGCAAGGACAGCTGACCGAACGAGCCAGAGGCATTCCATACCATGGAGCATCACGCCTGGTATATACCTGGGGGGCTGGCCAGGGCGGGTGCATCGTCGCTCAGGGACTGGCTGGGCATCGGTCGGCGGGCGGTGAGCAGTTGTGTTCTGCACCACGTGCTCCTTCCTTCCGTTCCCTCCGGATTTTTATTTCTTCCCTTCCCCTTTTCATTGTAACTGTTATTGCCATCACTGTTACTATTGTTCTTTCATTTTTATTGTATTTCCATTATTAAATTGTTCTTATCTCAATGCCTGAGTTTTACATTCCTTTCCAACTCTTCCCCCCATCCTTTGGAGCGAGGTGGGGAGCTGCCGTGTGGTACTTAGTTACCAGCTGGGGTTAAACCATGACAAGCCTCAACAATGTTGGAGTGAAATGTAGTCAGAAGCACACTGAGTGACTTGTGGAGACCTACAGTCGAAAACATTTTTTGCAGTCAAGAGCCAGTTCTGCATGACTGTCCTACAGTAATGGGAACAGGTTCAGGAAGCTGAATGGTAATGTTTTAACCTATTATTTAACCTCAAAGATAAGACGATAAGAAATGGGCTTAGTATTTCTCAATGGATGGGTCTTCAACGTTGCACAACATTTTAGCTGAGTACAGAAGTCAAGTTAATGGGCTGAGCATGCCAGATTCTTGAACAGATAGGAAGGAGTTTTATACGTTCTAGGAGACCACACACAAAGCCTGCACATGTGTGTACATAAGAAAGGCAACATTAATAAACCCTGCAGACAAGTGGAATTTTAAGACTGCATTATGAAATGAATGGAGAAGGCAGTTGTTACTGTTCTGAAAATACATTAAAGAATAACCTCCATAAAATGGAGTCTTACCGTGTGTAAAAGACTTTGATGATAGCTGAGGCTTGGAAAGTGACGTTGCCTTCAGGACTCACCACCTTCCCTAGAAGAAAGGACTGGTTTTAGCTCGTGGTAATTGCAGGATGTCTTCCCACTCCAGAGTGAAGGTGATTATCTCCAAATATAGGACAAGCTGACTATCCCCAAACAAATAATAAGACATTATCTTTCTTTTCCAGGCAATTAATTAAACTGGCTCAAGCTGTAGAAGTGTGTGTACAGTAATTTCTGCATTATTGTAGTTACAAAAATTGTCAGGTATCAAAAGGAGCAGGAATAAAGAATGCATCGTTTAAAATGCATTGTTAAAGAATGAAAGATAATGAGATAATTATTACCTAAACATCTAGAATAGTATATTATGTTTGCATTGTAAAAATGCTCACTTACGGATTATCTATTTCTCCCACAGATTTTTATCATCTGTTTCTCTTGTTTCTCTTTCTGTCTGGCTTGCTCTGCATCAACTGTGCAATACTTGGATCCCAAACTTTTCACCAACTTAGGAATACGAAGTCAGAAAGTGCTTTTCCAAAGATTTTCCATGCATTTCCAAGTCAAAGAGGGAATGAAAAAAATTGGAGTTTAGTGTGCTAAAATGGAAATTTACCACTCAAAACACCTCTGTCTCCTGGAACACATTGCCAGGATTCCTCAGCACAGTATGATGGATATATTCATCCTTAAAAGGAGAAGGAAGTGGAAGAATGAATAAGTAAAAACCTAAACACTCAAAGGCTGATGGTCCAAATCATTCTTTTATCATCAGATGGAATGGCTTTTTGAGGGAACAGAGCCTCTCCCATCTGTCTTCTAAATGGGTCAGAGGAAGAAGCAGCTTTGACCCTGCTTTGCAGTCCTTGATTTCACTTGCTTCAGAAACCATCACTTCCATTTGCCCTTTCTGTTAACTATTACAGTAACAATGAAGACATTTAAAACATGGACATACAAACAGTTTTGTAGGAGAAATACCAGTATCCACCTCTTCCATACTACATATAGTCGTGTTCATAAACCCGTCACTGCAGTACCTTGCCAAGGAAGCAAAGATTATTCTATGTAATTACTGTATTTCCTCTATTTATTCAAAAAGGTGATCATGGAACCAGTGGCCTCAGCAGAAGCTAGTCATTATTTCAGGACTTCTGCAAACCACTGGCAATCAACTTTAAGTGTTACATTGCAAATCCCTCACAAGGATAACTGGACAGCAGGATTGCCAACATCTAACTGAGGAGTTGCTGACCTGAGACAGTAAAAGTCAGCTTTTAGAGTAGTCTGTTTCCATATTCAAGTGGTCTTGTGCTCAAGTTTTCAGACTACTTCTGCATGAAAAGTTTTGAAAGCTTCTTGGGATTGTCCTCAGTCTTCCCAACAATGCAGCTTCCCAACAGTAGCTACTTATTTTGTTCCAGGAGTTGCGCTGTAGGCATCTGTGCCAATCTACTGTGAATGCTTTGTTTTCATTCTGTCCACTCAATAATCTTTCCACATTTCAGAAATGCCTTTTAGTGTCATCCATAGAGCCTAGTCTAATGCATGGGCCTTTTCCTATGAATGACACTGTAAATGCAGCCATGAAGGGTGCTACATGTAAGCTTTTGGGGAAACAGAGATGTGCTGGAATAGGTGTGAGCGTATGCTGAAGGCATAGCTGCTCACACAGAACCAGTTTCCCAGTTCACGCCAATGTAGTTCCATCACCTTTTATGGCATTCATGTAAATTTGTACCAAGTCTGCCAGCAGAAAGCTAGCATGTTTAATCTTAGCACAAAAGCAACACTATCTTTTATATATCTTTTATATATCTTTTATATGTCCTGGTGTTTGAAAGTGCAACTCAACACATTAGAAAGGATGATTGTGACCAAATAAATCAACAACCAGTATCGAAAAACCATTTTTATAGTAATTATTACTGGAGCATTAGAAACTTCATTTCTCATTTCGCTCTCACCATGTTAAGTTGTTCAATTCTCAGCTCCCTTGAATAAGATAATTACAGTTGGAAAAATTTTGTTTGATGCTTCATCTTGATGCATAGCAGCAGCTTCTTATTTTGTGGTTATGTCAAACAAATATAATGGAAATACAAAAGTAATGAGTGAACACGTTTAACTCTTACTTCAAGTTGAGGCTCAAAATTATTTGGATATCTACAGGGTTTTTCACCATTGCAGAAGTGTGTATTGCTCCACAAGTTACAAGGCCAGAAAAATGAATCCAAATGCCCTTCTCCTGAGAGGCTGGTTGCCACGCCAACCTCCAACTTTTATCGGATAGTTTGGCTGCATAACTGTTCAAAAAGTTATAAGGTCTAATTTTTATAATAGCGAAGTAGTTTTTTTCCTCATATTGTAAAATTACTGAACCATTACTGAGTATATTTTCAGCAATAAGGCCACTCTTCAGCAAAGCCTTGACAATTTCAGTTTCAAAAAGTTGTGGAATAGAAACTATTACACAATCTGAGCTGTAATAGACATCATTATTGCCTCTATAGCTGCATCCTTTCTGGCTTTATTGTGGCCAGTAGGAGTTAGGTATTGGTAGATCCTGTAAGCAAGGAGATTTAAAAAGAGGAAGGGGACCTAACTACCACTTTATGTCCCAAATCCACAAAGGTAATGTGGTACCCATCCCTCAATGTAGTTGCTGGGAATTAGATGGCTAAATTATTTTGAGTCATATGCACTTAAATACAAAAATTAGAGGACTGAAAAGTCCCACGTAATCCTCAAGGTCTCTACTTTTCTGTAAATCTATGAGTGCCCAGTCAAAGGAAGAATTTGAAACCAGACATGTCCTACCAGTCCTATCTTCATCAAAAAAGAATACATTCTGTAGTGGCTGTCCCATGATGTTTCTTGCTGAAGGTACTGTGAATTGTCTAGATAAGCAAAGCAGAAGTAGTTAAGTCTTCCACACCCAGCAGAGTGAGCTAACCAGTAAGCCACTGGGTTTTGAGGGGGTTCAGAGGGAAGGAAATAAATTGCTTTAAGAGGCCAAGTTCAGCAAAAAGTTTCCAATGTATCAGAGACCCCTAAACCTGGCAAAAGATTTTGTGAAGAAAAAAACCTAGATTATAGTTTTGAGAACGGAAAACTAGAACTTAGGATGAGTCAAATGAAAAGAAAATAATCAAATGTGCTTTCTTTAGGACAGTCTAGAGCCACAGAGAAGGCTGGCAAGGGGTATGTCCCCAGCCCTAATGGGTGAATTCCTCAGCGCATTTTAAGGGCAGCAGAAGCAGCTGTGTTGACATCATTACTACCCTTAGGTAGCCTTTGCATTGCTAAGTCACTCCTCTGATTCTAGCTGCATCACTCCTCTGAATCTGTCTTTGGAGAATTTATCATTTACATTTTTTTTCTATGTCAAGAGAGATTCTGAACAAGAGCTGCTTCTTAAAAAAAACATGAACTTTTCCTCAGGAATAAATATGCTAATACTAACATGGATGATATTTATGGTGAGAATGAGAAAGACAGCTCTACCACTCCCAAACAGCAGCTAGCCTAGAGGTTGGGGCATTCATCCAATGCAGAACAAGATATGCCTTAAGCAAAGGAGAAACTCCAATTCTTCTCCAGTTAGAAATCATGGAAAACATATGTAAAATGTACCCTTTTTCAGCTAACAGCGGGCTTTTTTTGCATTTAAAGTGATAAAATTAAAATTTGAACTGCATTACTCTATTCTCTTTTCTTCTCCTTACACCAACAGCATCCCATTCTCATCCATCAGTAACTGATCATCATTGCAGAAAGCCTCTCGTTTTGTCCCAAGCTGCACTCTTTGGAAAGGCATGCTATTTCTCTCCAGTTCACTGATTTCTTTTCAAATTCAAATCCTGTATTAAATTTCCTCTCTCTTTGTGATCTGACCTCTCATTCCTGTCCCCATATGCCTTCCACTTTTGTTGAGACAACTTTGTGCTCAGAATTGCTTAATTGGTTATTGACCGTTGTGGAAACACTGAAGCTTTGTGATTAATTGATCACACTGTGTATCCCATGCTAGCAAGCGATTCTGTGTCACACAGGGCTGGATTTCTGTTTTCATCACTTAAAAAAGATGGTACATAAACCCAGAACAACTCAGTACTCCTATTTAACATATCCATAGGTTTTATTTCAAATACTCAGTGTTTCATATGCATCTAAGTCAGACAACATTTCAAAAGATACTTCCTAGGCTCAAGTGCTCTTCAGTCTCTTATGTTCCTCCTTGACAGTCAATTATTGTATTAGGACACAAAGCCACCAACGGTTTGAAGAGCCCTATGGCAACAGTGTGGCAATCCTATAACAAAAGAAAGGATTCTTCCAAAAGAGATGGTGCTTGAAGCATTAGGCAGCTTGCCTGTGTGAAACCATTCGTGGTTGGCGCTCCTTGCCCAAAACAACTGGTGTGCCACTGTGTATGCCGGCATCATGCCATCCTAGCAGATGGGTGTAAGTATAGGCAGCCAAGAGACCATATATGAACATCAAATGTGTTTTCTAAGAGCACGGTTCATAGCCAAGAATATTTCAATGGCTAGCTGTTAGTCATTGTAGTCAAGGAGAAAAGCAAACCAAGGAGACACAAGTTCCCTCAAAAAGTTACCCATTTTATAAATTACAAAACTTACGGCTCAAAGCAGTCACAAAGAGTGTCTCCCCCAACAATTTCTTGCATACACATACAAAATCCAAGAACCAGATGTTGGACAGGGGTGCCACCATAACAAACTTTTTACTTATCTTCTGCTGAATTGCAATAGAACCCTCATAAAGGTCCAAGAGCCTAGGCATGTGTCCAAGACACTTAACTCAGGGGCCCTCAGCTAGGAGGACACCCAGTTAAGCATCTTCACCCCCAGCTCTAGTTAAAACAGAACCAGCGTTGCAGGACCAAGCCTTTGAGAGGAGAACTCTGGAATTTTCCGTGCTTTCAATTGTGTTTATTTTTAAAAGCCTATGTTATAGCAATCTACAGTTTACGGTAAATGTGGTTGTTACCCCATTAGAGTTGTAACAATTTACTGATGAGCTCTGCTTCTCTCACATGGGGAAGACTTTGAATCAGGAAAAAGAGAAAGGGGTATGGTTCAAGCATCATACTGAATTCAACAAGATAAATCATGTCTTCATATACTTAAGCGCTTTGCTGAATCAGGGCTTGAGTATATCATTGTTCACAGGAGTGCTGTAAAGATATAAAAGGATGGGCTGTGTACTGAATGGGAAAAAGGAGCAAGAGGTATGAAAAAAGGAGGCTATTTCCCTTCAGTGATGACATGTGCTAGACTGTAGCAGACAAACCTCTGTGGTGGAATATGAATTGTGCACCCATGCCTGAAATCCTCATTTTGTGTTGTTTTAGGTAATATATGGCTATGCCAGGAAGCATTACTGGTCTGTTGATTCTGTTTTGTCCATTCCATGGCTCCTGGTATGACATGTGGATCGCTCTCAGGATGCTATTTGGGTATGTGTGGAAAGAATAATAATAAAAAAGCAACCCACAAACCTACCAGGCTATTAGTATTACCTTTCTTTGACAATTAAAACCAGAATTCAGCTTTAACATCCCAAATAGTATTTCCCAGGTTTATATACACCATTTTTTAATTTTGTTGTTTAAAAAAAAGTTTAAAATGTACTGTAACTGCATTTTGTTTGTATCTTGTAACCAAGCACTCCAAATCACTTCAAGTGATCTTTATTCCACTTTCCTACAGCGTGCCAACAGAAAAGCAATCCTGCTGTAGTGGTTAAATATGCTCACTCTTATCCTAGCTAATCAGATATTAGGCCCATCCTATTACACATACTGGACACAACTATGACCTGCCGTCTACATTATTCCAGTTCACAGTATCACAAAATAAGATCATCTATCATAAAAAAATCCTATTCGTTCAAAACACAGTTCTTTCCCTCAGCAACAGCAATCGGTCTGGAAGTACATCGCTGGTTCACGCTTCTGCACCAATTTCTAAGTTCAAATTCAGTGACAAATTTCAGAGATCTGGATGTGACTTCTGTTATAGCTTCTCCACTTCACACCCGTGATCACCCATAAAGCCCATGTTCCAACGAAACATTGCAAATGACTACCAGCAGCAAAAGACGGAAGAAAACTGTTTTCTCATGTAGCGCCTCTTTACTAGAAATTAGCGTCCCCTTGTTTTTAAAGAAAATTTAAATGGAGCATGTCAACGAAGTTAAACCATTGCATTTGGGCATCTACTGATTAGAATCTAATGAAGTTGCGTTTATAGTATTTTATAATTGATACTGCATTTTAAGTAGTTTTACGAACTAAAAAGACAAACTGAACCAACACCTAAAATTTTTGAATATATATATATATATATATATATACCTAACCAGTAAATTTTTTGAACAAAATTTCCAGCTCTACATTTAAGAGATCAGATCTACACCTAAGAGATCAAATTAATTTGCTCTGTTCAGGACACTAGTAACATACCTCTCAGGAGTTATCTGTATGCCATTAAAATTATTGCCACAGAAGAAAAATCACCACAAAAGTAACAATTTTAATAGAAAATTTAAGAGCATATTATTTCCCTTGAGTTTCCATAGACAGAGCATTTACAGCAGTTAACATGACAAATAAAATAATCTATACATTAATCAAGTTATTTATGTTTTCCTTCTCATTCAGTAGAATAAATAATTTTGGTAATTATCTGTAAATACTTAGAGAAAGTCAGGTATTGAATTAATAGATCATTTACTTACACACAATTGTGCTCTGGTGTTACTTCTATATGTGTAAAATTATCAGTCAGAATTAATAAATGCTCTCTGGGCCACACTGAAGCCTGGAGATCTGACTCAACTAAATTCAGTATCTTCTCCAGCTCTAATCTTGTCCTTTTTATTGTTACTCCTAAAGTGTTCTGGGGCATAAACCCTCTTTGCCCCTAAATGCTTTCATTTAAATTCTGTTTCATTGGGTTTTCTCACAACTCAAGAAGAAAAGATACCTTTTCCTTTTCCACACACTTCAATCAGATGACAAAAGGCAGATCACGCTTTATTTCAGCCTTTCTCTTTTCCTTTCCTGCTTTTAGATGAACAACTATTGGCTATACTCAAGACCAATTTAAACAATCATCCAGTATTTAGAACATTGTCTTTGTCAGTTGGAGGCCAACAAAGATTCAAAAATCACCTTATTAAACAATCTTCTTAAGTTTTTAATCATGCTTCTATATTTTTTCTCTGAAATTTTCCATCTGCCAGTAAAGCTGATTTGTCATTAGTTCAGCAAATAATGTGATCTGAATGTGATCAGTCGATCAAATTTACAACTTCAATTGTCCAAAGTAATCCCAATACCCCAAAGTATGGCATGGATTGTTTGAGGAAAGCACATAACATTATTTTTAACATAGATAAAGTCTACCTATCTTTGTCAATATTGTTATTAATTCTATTATCAATATTATTAAGAAGAAAAGCTGAAGCACTACAGCTGGTGACTTGCAATAAAACCATACTGCCCTTCAAGAGTCATGCTGGTCTGTAAGGAATACATCATAAGAAATCCCAAAATCCAAACAAATTTTTTTCATAGAACCACTCAGCAATATCATCAAGAATTGTCTAAGGATAATTAGTCTGTGTGGCATCCCAGAGACATTTTTTTTTTTTTTAAAGAAAATAAATAAAAATTTCTGAGAGCAAAAAAGAAAATGCATAAAGAACCCTCAGAATTTGTGAAGTCCATCACCCTGCTTTAAGATGGAGGAGGTAATTCCCAACCTATTCCAGGCATCTGATTACCTGACTTGTCCAACTTGCATGTAAAGGTCTCCATGGGGTGACAGTCACTAGATCTGTCTATTGCATCAGGTGTCTGTCACCTGACTGCATTTTTTCATGCATGCAAAGAGACATTTTAACCTGGGAAAGGGAAGTTAGGTTGGGGTTTGGGTTGGCTGTTGATTACATAAGGCTGTGAGACAAGGCATTCTTCATGAAAGAACTGTGAGAAAGGAACATTGTCTTGCTTTGACTGCTCTGACTGAATTTTCTCTTAACTGTCACTCTCTGGAAATCCAGCACCTGATTCTTTACCCTACCACAGATCTTGTGTCTTCTCATGTTAGGATTTTTAAAGCTGGTGATCGAAGCTCCTTCCAGCCATGTCTCCTGAAGATTTATTCAATTCTACTGAACAAATCCAGATTTTCAATTAACAATTTAGGTATACCAGACCCTAGATATAAAGTAGCTAGATTCTCCATGTAAAATCAGAGTAGACCCATTGCCTTGCACATAAACAACCCACTTTGCTTCAACCTTCAGTTATTTATCTTTAAATGGACTGAAGATCTTCCCAGACTAGCAAGACGATAAAGCAAAGACAAGGAAACAACTCAGATCAATGCACCTGCTTTTTGTGGTTGCACCTTTCTTCCAACAGGCTTAATTCACAGCCTTTCTTTTGCTGCCTCTTAACTTCTTTTTTAATGTCCACTTTATTTCTCCCAGTCGTTGCTCGTTACGTATAGAGAGTCCAAACTAGAAATGTAGTTGCTTCACAATGAATATGTTTTTGAGTTCCAATTGTCTTCATACTTAACACTAAATAACCTATTCTATGAAATTCAACAAATATGCTACAAAGGTAAGTTTCAGATATGTTGCCAGTTCTGAGCACTAATAATGAAAGTCATACACAAGGTCTTTGAAATTGAAACACTGTTCTTGAACAACTCTCTTGGCTTATGGCCACAAATGAGAGAGGTGATTAAGGATGTTACTCTACAAAGTGATATAATATATATCTTGTTTTGAAAGCCTCAGCATTTTTACCTACAGATTCATGACCATATTTGCTTTCAGCAAAAGTTGGTACTAATGAAAATATACTGATCAGTAAATCAGTCAAGAGAACCGATGATGGAAGACAACAGAAGCTATTCAAGCTGGTAAATACTGTCGGCTTACTTACTATTTTGACCACATAAATTTTGAAGTGTCTTGAAGTCTTCTGTAAAGAGAGTTCCTAGCTTAAAAAAGAGATGTATAAAAATATCTGAGGAATGCAGAAAAGGCAAATGCCACACATCTGCAAAAATCGCAGGGGACAACAGGTTGATCAGTCTCACCTCAGATCCTAGGAAGGTGAGGGAAAAATCCAATTAGAAGTTATTTCTAAGCTCATGGAAGACAGGAAGGTGATTTGGAACAGCCAGTACAGGTTTGCCAACAGCAAGTCACGCCTGACCAGCTTCATTCCTTTCTATGATGAGGTTACTGGTACTATGGAGAAGGGAAGAGCAGTGGATTTTCTAAGCCTGGATTTTATCAGCACCTTTGAAACAGTTCCCCATGCTCTGATCACCAAATTGGTGAATGGAAGCTGGACACATGAAGTGAATGGAATGGACACGTGAACAATAAGGTAGTTGGGAAATTAGCTAGACTGCCAGGCTTAAAAAGTCATGATTGGTAGTGCGAAGTCCACCTGTCCGTGCACAACTAGTGGGGTCCTGCAGGGATCAGTACTGGAATCATCACTGTTTAATGTCTTCATTAGTGACATTAACAATGGGACAGAGCACACTCAGCAAATTTGGTTATGACACCAAACTGGGGAAAGAGGCCAGTATACCAGAGGACAGGGCTGCTACTCAGAAGGACCTGGACAGCCTGGAGAAATGGGCTAGCAGGAATCTCACAATGTTCAGAAAGAGCAAAGTGCAAGGTCATACATGTAGGATGATGTCCTGGATTTGGCTGGGACAGAGTTAATTTTCTTAGTAGCTGGTGCAGTGCTGTGGTTTGGATTTGGTGCTAGAACAGTGTTGGGAGCACACTGATGGTTTGGGCTTTTGCTGGGTGATGTTTACACTAAGTCAAGGACTTTTCAGTTCCTCAGGCCCTGCCAGCGAGGAGGTTGAAGGGGCACGAGAAACTGGGAGGGGACACAGCCAGGACAGCTGAGCTGAACTAGTCAAAGGGATATTTCATACCATGGCATGGCATGCCCGGTATAGAAACCGGGGGGAGTTGGCCGGGGCAGCCGATGGTTGCTCAGGGACTGGCTGGGCATCGGTCAGCAGGCGGTGAGCAGCTGTAGTGTGCGTCACTAGTTTTCTTCTCTCCCTTCCCTTTGGATTTCATTCCTCCCCCCTTTCCCCTCCTTTTCATTGTAACTGCTATTGTTATCATTACCATTGTTCTTTTGTTTTTATTTTATTTCAGTTATTAAATTGTTCATATCTCAAGCCTTGAATTTGATATTCTTTTCCGATTCTCATTGCCATCCCTCTAGGTGAGGGGGGAGTGAGCAAGTGGCTGTGTCTACTTAATTACCAGCTGAGGCTAAACCACAACAGATGGAATATCCCCACACACCAGTATAGGCTGGAGCCCGGCCTTCAAAGACGGAGCACCACAGAGCTTATCCATATAAAGATTCTGATGGATACCAAGTTGAACATGAGCCAGCAATGCACCTTTGAAGCAAAGAAAGCCAACAGCTTCCCGGGCTGCATTAATAAGGATATATCTAAGAGATCCAGGTGAGTGATCACTCTATTAATTACTGGGGCAACTGAAGCGGTGTGCTGAGTTTTGGACTTCCTAGTACAAGAAAGACATTGGTATGTTGGAGCAAGTGCAGCCTCCACTCCCCACCACCACGCTGGATAGGAGACTGGAGCACAAAACGTACAAGGAGGGGCTGAGATTGCTGTGCTTTCTCAGCCTGGAGAGGAGAAGGTTCAGCAAAACATGAGGAATTCCAGTTAGACACTAGGAAAAATCTGCTGTGTTGTCCCTGTGGCAGACCCCCACTATAATGTCATCTGTCCCTGCCCTCCCTGTAATCCTGACCCATAAAGTCTTGGTTGGCTCCTCATCCATCCGCAGGTTGAGCTCCATGCACTCCAGCTGGTCACTGACATACAGAGTGACAAGCCATCCTTGTCTCTCCTGCCTGTCATTTCTAAAGAGCCTGTATCCTTCCATCCCAACACTCCAGTCGTAGGAGCCATCCCACCACGTCTCCATGATGCCCAAAAGATCATAGACCTGCAGGCACGTGCAAGAGTAGTCTAGTCTAGTGTAGTCTGTTTCACAATCATCCAACTGAAGACTTGACAGATCACGCAGGAACAGAAGGGACATTATTAGTTCTCCCGATTTCTTGCATGGACCTGCAATTCTGTAGAATCCAGCCTACAATGAGGAATGATCTGTCTAGAGTAGATGACTATCATCTTGTTTTACCACTCATTTTTTATTTGAGATAGTACATCACAAGGAGAGACAAGAATTTTTATGCCTTCTAGAAGGTCATAAACTGAAAGAGTAAACCAATTGAACTATTTAGCCCAGAGAAGAAGTGCTAGAGAGAAGTCAACAATAAAAGGCTGTATTGGTGAGCATGGCACAAACGTGTGAAACTCAAGGAGATGTAGGCACGAAAGGGTGCCTAACAACCACTTTTACTTTGAACAGTGAAATACCATAAGGCAGAAGATTTTGCATTTGGAGCATTTGCAGGAACTCAGGAACGCCACTGCCTCCCACAGAAACAACAAACTGGTAGGTGTTTAGCCAATTACTTCCATGGGCCACAGTCTCTGGGAAGAAGGGTCTCATGGCGTTTCATTCCTGCCAAGTAAGTCCCTGAGGGAGAGGAACTGTTGTTTTACACAAGGGCAGCTGCTCCCAGGTCTCGCTACCCACATGTCGTGGACTGTATTTACACCGCACAGGGGAACGGCCAGTTCCCAGCAGGCACCATATACCATGCATTTCCTACGACTGGAAAGTTTCCTCAGTGAGGAGCTTTTCCCTTCAGTTGTTTCATCCTTGTCTTGAGGGCAGTGGCAGCCAAAGATTACCATGGACACAACAGCATCACTTGCAAGGAAACACAAAGAGAATCACTGCTGTTCCCAGCAGGAAAATAAAACTTCCTTAATCTATTAGACAAGGATATGGAGGCTTCTGGATGCCATCATGGCTCTGCAGATATCATTACGAGCTAATTCATTTATGGACACAATATCCACCAGGGGTTTCTATTGAGCTGGAAAGGCCATGGGATGCAGAGTGCTGAAGAAAAAAATGCCTGGGGCTCTCACACACGCTTGTAACAGCAGCAAGTCGGTGTTTCCACATTCACTGGTTTAAGTTAATGTCTTTCTGCTGTATATTGTGGTGGTTCAGCTGCACACTCATGACTTATTATCACATCTCAGCTGAGGAGGGGTGTCCTTTCAAAGTATTTCTTTTGTTAACCTGATGATACCCTTGCATTTTTCCTGTATTCAACAAAATCACAGTAAAACATGAGCAAGGCAGAGTCTGCTCTTGTCAGTAGCCACAGAGTGAAGCACTAAGGTTTATTTTTTAAGGTGATACATTTTTTATTGCTGGTAATAAAAGCTGGAACTGCACTTGTTAAGGTAATTAAATCTCATGCTTCCAGGAAAAATGCCTCTGTCCTACTGATAGTTCTGGATATATGATTTATTGAACAGATGTATCTCTATCAGATACTACTGGAGCACAGAACAGTGGCTTGATGAATCTATTATGTCCCCTCAAGGGGAAATCACCACTCTTTTGGTTTGTGCTAGACACAAGCTACATTAGCATAACAGATCAGACAGAGCAGAAGGCAACTACTGCTCTGGGAATAGAAGGCCAGGATCACATCCAAACTACAAGGCTTATTAGTGGAACAAGCAAACATCAAATCAGCATCTGCAGGACCTGATGGGATTCACTATGGGATGCAAAACTGGGAGTCAGCATATTCTTTGACATAGATCAAAAAGTCACTAAAATCAGAGATGTCACCAGAAGACCAGAGGAAAACTAAATGTGCCAATGTTAAAGAATAAAAGAGATGAGAGTAATAGACCAGAAAATTTGGCTTCTGTAGCTGTAAATGTGTTGGAATGAATCTTTCAGTAGAGATAAGGTGGTTATTAAAATAAGTCCAAAGGGTCAAAAGATACAGTGGCAAAAGCTCAACGTTTGCCAATGCCAATCACACAGGATCAGCTATGACCCTCTGTTTTCTTCTTTGCTCCATGGCGTTGACCAATAGAGACTGACTTGATAATAGTCTTTGCCATAAATACCAAAGAAGAGCACAGGAAAAAAGATTTTCAGAGGGGACGTGGCATAATAAAAAAGCATCATATTTTGGAGAGCTTACGTTAAATTCTTGTATGTATTATTTATCATAGAAAAAGTCAAATGGAAGTGTCTAAACAACTGGAGGACACAGATGGAGATCAGTGCAGTAAGAGGCATGTGGCCAGGGCTGACAGGAGCCAATGTACAAGGTGCTAAATGAGACTTTTTTACCCTCTTCTTTCCTACTTCTCCTTTTCTACATATTAGACAGCAAAACCGAGTCTACAATACCGATGAATTCACTCCTCTCTTACCAGTAACTATTGCTCTTCTTGAGCTTTCAGGCTTTCCTCTATCACAATGGACAGAATTATCAGGAGGCCAGTGAATCATCCAGTATTCATTTATGTCCTCCACTACTTTTGACAATTATTATTAAAGGGGAGACACTGGGGAAAATATATGCACTGAGACCTGATTGCAAATGGTATGAGCAAGTTTTATTACATTACATGGGCACACTCCTAATAGGAATCCATACTTGAAGAAAAATTAACTGAGCTTGTGAGTGAATCAGTATCAATCTTCTCCATTCTGCAATATTAATAGAAATTACAAAAGACTCATGCTAGAAATCACTTCCGGAGACAGAAATGGATATTGCACTGCTTAAATGGATGTTTTAGGCAAACAGACTACGTTAATCATGGTCTAAACTGCTGCCTTGTTGAAAAACTCAGTGTAAACCTTAAGGGCATCCTTGTCACTAGGATATATAACTTACTGTTCTGCATCGCCACCTTCTACAAAGACATCATCAGAGGTCCTTTTTGATTTTAGGCATTCATATTTTTTATTACTGGAAGAAAAATAATAAGGCATTGTTTTCCTATGTATAATTCTATCCAGCGTCTGGATCCCACTGCTCCATAGATATTTGCAGCACACAAGGTGATGCCAGTAGAGCCTACATTTGCCTCAATAAAAATGCATTCATTTATATTGTACCACAAGTACTGTGTTGCTGGTAACTTGCACAAGTAAGCCAAGCTCATGACAGCTATAACAGTTGTATATAGAATTGCTACTATGAGGTGACCTCCACGTACATAAGAGAGAAGAGCCTGTAAAAGACATACAGATTTACCTATAGGTATTAGATAGGTAGAAGCAGAGGACTTGAGAATGTTTCTTGCTAGCAGCAAATGTAAGTGTAGAGTCATTTAAGGGAAGAGGCAAGTCAAGGTGGAAGAGGGTTTCTGCCTGAAGAGTTTTTGCAGGATTTCAAAAACATCCCAAGATTTTCTTGATATAGTTCTTAAAGTCATTAGGAGAATACAGCTGGTTTGTTCTCACAAAAAGCAGGAATATGCCTGCTCCAGAGCTCAGCTCCAAATGGAATGTTTCTCTAGTAAGTTTGTGCAAATTAACATATACTAAATGGCTAGGAAACAGAAAAAGGGAAATTTACTCATAATAGAATCATAGAATCATAGAATTACTTAGGTTGGAGAAGACCTTTAAGAGCATCAAGTCCAAGCGTTAACCCAGGACTGCCAAGTCCACCACTAAACCATGTCCCTAAGCAGCACGCCTATATATTTTTTAAACAGCTCCAGGGACGATGATTCCTCCACCTCCCTGGTCAAATTGGAGAAACTGGACCAGCTTCCACATCTCTGAATCTGCACCGATTTTCAGCAATGAGACCTCCCTCAACCAACTTAACAACGCTTGAGAGGAGAAAGAAACATCTGTCTGGATGTTTGCCCTTTTCATGATGCCAGAGCAGGTGAGGGGACTCACCTTTCGTGGGTGAGTGTTCAGGAAGAAAACTTGGAACCACATTGATTTTTCACTTACTGCTGTTTAGACAAGACTTATTCTCACCAAGCATCCTAAGATCCCAATAAAATTTTATCTAAGTGTTTTTTTCCCTAGGAAATCTTGGACAGTAGTTTATGATCCTGCTGGGTCATTCATGTTTTAAGGCGGGGGAGACAAACTAATATCAGAAAAATTAATCTCCAGACTATGAATACCTTTTTCCTGGTTTACGTTTGCCTTTTTTTTTAATCCCTGGAAATTCCCAGTGATTTGGATCAGCTACTTCTGTAAGAGGATATCTTTCAATACCCTTCACATTCATGTAATTTTAGGCCAAGAAGATTTTCTAGGATGCGCTTAAGTTAAAGCTTCTTAGAAAAAAAGGGGAGTGGGGATAGAGTAGTTCTAGTTACTCAAACTGATTTTTCTCTTTGGGATAAAATAGCATTTCATGACCACTCTGCTGGGTTGCCACAACTACTCATTTGACCTGGTCTGAAAGGAGACTAAGAATTGAAAAGAGGTTGATATTAATGACTGGTTATTATGTGATTACTGCACATTGCTGGATAGCTGAGTTAATATATTACCTGCAAATGAATATTTATTGCTATAGGATTGTCATTAGCATCCTATTGCAAATTGAATTGAAACTTGGAGATTTTTCAGGGGTGCTTTTATTGTTTAAATCTAAACACTCATTGCTAGATGACACCTGGGAAGGTTTTGAACTCCACTAACCAAGTGTAATTCAAACCTTTCAACTATTAGAAGTCTGCAGCAACTATGAGGGAAGAATCTTCTTTTAGAAAAAACACTGAGAACACAAAGACAAGGAGATATTCAGATTGGTATACCTATAAAGGCAATCAAAACAGCAACAGCAGAACAACTTTTTTAAATAGTTGCTAATTTTAAAAATCATTTATCAGAACAGTGGCATGGCTGGGTAAGAAAAATGTATTAATCAAACCTGTCTCGTGGGATTTTAAACAGCATGCTTCTTCCCTCATATTTGCGTAGTATTACAACCATCCATGATGATTTGGATAGCTTTTACTATCCCAGCCCTTACTCAGTCCATTGTATGTCATGGCCAGGGGAGGGAAAAAGATTTTTTTAGCTCAGTTTCTTTAAGAAAAGAGGCTCATGTAACCACAACATTATTTTCTTTCTTTGTATCATACTCTAGTCATGTTTCAATCTGTTGTTCAACTGTGGCAAAAGGTTAAAAAAAAAGGTTAATAACTAAATTTGTGTACATTTTTGCCTTTTAAGTGTTCAGATGAAGGGGAAGGCTGAAACATGTTACACAGGTTTCACATCTTAGCAAATCGCAAGAAGATGCACGCAGGGGAGACCACTAACAAATATCCCAGTTGTGGATTGCTTCAGACAGAACTCATAAACAGCAAATTCAGGGGCAATTAAGCCTCATTAACTCTGATTCTCCCAGAACTGCTTCTTTCTTATCTCCCTTTTTAATAGGTACTTATTTTTACAGGTATTAAGGTGTGCTGGATTTTATAAGACTGACTGAAGCCTGTTGAGGACAGTGCAAGTGTGTCCATTGGCTCCAAAAGGGTTTGGGTCAAGCCCTAACACAGCAGGGGATGACGGATTCCAGGAGCCAGAGATGTGTCTTTCTGAAGTATACAGTTTGTTTCTGCCACTGCTCTTTTATTGTTAACATTAGAGAAGGTTTATATATCACAATGGCAGGCAATAGAAATGGCTATCAAAAGGTAACGATGTATTTCCAGAAGCTAGAAGGGGGCTCACACTGTCTATCTTTAGGACTTCTAACTTAACAATTTAGTCTTGCTGAGTTTCATATCCCCCTGTTGTTAGAGACTATTCTTGCCCTCTCTGGAGAGAATACTAATACAAAACTCTCTATGAACTAACCCTTCAAATGGATTTCTTTTTCTTCACAGACAACATGAAAGTTAGGTGGTGATTCAAGATGGTGTGAACTTCGCCTTGGAGAAGATGGCACAGCTCCTGAAAACGATGGGAAAGAGCAGCCTCCATAACTCATCCTTGCGTGGCCTCCCTTAGTAAGTTTTTAAGACTCAGGCAAGTTGGGTTTTGATACTCAACCTCTTTATGTGCCTGCCCATGGGTATTTAGCATGGACACAAATATTATGAACAGCCATAAATTCACTCCCCTCCTCCTGACGGACAGCTCTACATTTTGACTCACTGAGCTCCTGGCGTAGAGTGGTCCACAGGCAGACCATGTGCTTTTACTGCTTTCCTTCTAACAGCTCACAATATGTATATCTACTGAAGATCAAACAATTCTCTAACATTTTGACAAGCCCCATCTCTGCAGATGTCTTCATACTATCCAGCAAAAAGACACAACCATCGGTTCTAAGAAATGAAGCTTCAGGCTACTCTCAAGCTCCTGATCACCAACATCCCACAATGCAAAATACCCTGTCATCATTGCTGCCATGATTCCTTGTACCTGTTATACAGAGTAAAATAGAAGTGAAGGGCTGCAAAGTTTTATTCCCATCATTCAGTTCCGAGGCACATCAACAGAAGTTCATCACTACTTTTTCTGCTGATAAGTACTGCTGGCAGTTCAACGTGGAAGGGGCCACCTGGGCTTTCTTCTACTAACTGTGTGTGAGTCTGATACTACCCAGCCCCTTTGAGATCAGGCCACTTTTCCACTATTGACAAACCTAGACCTGCATCTTTTTAATTCAGACTTCCCAAGATCTCTTCTTGTAAGTACACAAGCAAATAAAAAAACTTCTCAGAAATCTATGGTCAACGCCTTCTGAAGCTACTAGTAGCTGCACAAGTGCAAAACTGGTCACAAGAAATTGCTTGTAAATTGTTCTACTACATAAGAGAAGTCACTTAAAATATACTGCTTGCACACTGGATTTGTTACTCTTTTATATCATTGCCAGTGAGGCTAGGACTGGGTCTGTAATTGCTGATGGCATAACTGAGCAGAAGTAATCAAGCACCTGTTACTTACATCAGTTATTCTAGCTGGGGCTAGTCCTGCAGGAAAATAAATCTCCACTTGAACTGCAGTGGCACACTTTTCCCCCAGCTGGTATACTTCAGCTTCCCTGTGTGGACAAATAACAGAAAAGGCACAGGGAGGTCTGAAGAGGGTGCCTAGTCTAGCCCCAGGTTCCAACAGAACTATTTGCATCCGTCTAACATGTTCCCAATGACTTCTGTTGATCAAAATTCCAGCTTCCCTCAATAATCTTTTTCTTGTGTCACTCTTACAGGGTCTTATCTACAAAATTCATGTCATCAGTCTTAACAGAGCTATGTAAAGGAACAAAGACTTCTCACGTGTTTCGGGCCACATGGCAAATGGAATAGGAATGCAGTCATCTGCCAGTTAATTTCATCTTGCGGGTAACCATCAAGGTGCTGAGTAATCTGTACTCAGAAGCCAGAGGCTGTTAGAGGGAGCCTTGTTCTTTGCAAAACTTGTCTCCTAGCAAAATGAAATAAAACCATTTGGCGTGCCTCAACTCAGGACAGTGTTTACACTGCTTAGCAACAACCAGCAAGGAAGAAGAATCAGGACAGATACTGTGGCATTTCTTGTAGCACTAGTCAAAACCGCAGAAGCACAGAAGAGCTGAGGTAGGGAGACACCCCTGGAGATCCCCTTGCCCAACATCCACTGTCTATGGTAAGGTCAAGCAGAGCAGGTTGCTCAGGACCATGTCCAGTTGGGCTTTGATTATCTCCAAGGGCAGCGACTCCACAACATCTGCTGGCAAACTGTTCCAGTCTTCAATCATGCTAACAGTAAAAATGTTTTTTCTTATTTTGGCAACATCCTAGAAAAAGGATAAGCCATTTATCTGAATTATTAAAGGGTTTGGTTATAAAAATGTCTATAAAAACAAGCTAAAATAAAGGAATATTTCTGCTGGTATATTAGTGGGATAAATCACAGCTAAAAACCAAGTCAGAGCTGCAGGATGTCAGTAAACTGAGATTTATATACTATCAGAAGCAAACAGCCTGGAAATGTATGGCACAAATAATACTCTAATACATATGCTGACCCCAGAGAGGCTTCCTTCTGTTATGTTCGTAATCTTGTCTATGGACAAAGAGAAACACACCTTATATATAGCCAAAATTTTATTCTTAGGATAAATGAAATCTAAACAGTCTAATTCAAGAATCATTATTAGTCTATATATAATTAATAAAGAAAAAGAAGGAATGCATAGTAATACAGTTAGAAATCTCAATAATGGCAATATTACTATTTGAATTGTAACACACTTAGGTTTTATCCCTTTTTTCCTGAGGTTATGCTCATCCTTCTGCTGATTCTCTGGTCTTAAGGTCAAGAGACTCAGATTGCCAGAGAGTGTAGACAGAGTCATCAGCCTCTGGAGTTCACTGCCAGGAGGAACACAATGTTCATATAGATGGTTTCTCCTTCCTCTAAGATCTATTTTGGGTTCATTTTAGCTGGTTTCTAATATGCTTTTACAACTTGTCCTTTCTTCATTGGTGTCCAGCTCCATGTTACATCTGAATTTACAGTATTTTGTGCTTTTTACATATCCTAGGTACTATTTCTTTGTACTTTTTGTTACCATTGAAGTCTGCTTTGTCCAGCTGTACACCTGCATTTCTTTAACCAACCAATATTGAACTGTTTCTGGTATCAGCCTGTGCCCCATATCTCATCATCCCATGCCTGCACTACTCTGCACTGCATAGTCTCCACTTCTCAAGGCCTTTGCTTTCATACCAAGTCTGGATTTCCCTACAAAACATCATTGTGCTAGAGTCATAAATATTTCACTTACCATGATATATTTATTTACATTTCATTACTGCTATCTACATAAAAAATACAGTAGTACCATAGAAAGATAAAGAAGTGGCACAATTTAGCCATTGACACCTGGTCAATAAGAGAAATTGATGTCAGAGCTAAATGAAGTAAAAAAAGCTGCAGGCAGGTCAAAGAAAGTTCATGCAGAGGAAGCCTGACAAGCCTCCCCACTTGAAAAACTCTGCAGAAGTTGCAAAACTCTGCAAGAACTTGCAAACTTTGTAGAAACCCTGCGGCTGTGACTAGCTATGGTGTATTACAGAGCTACACAGCGACACTTTGGAGGGGATGGTTGTGCTTCTGAGGTGAAAGCCCATCAGGTTCAGAGCTGTAGCAGGTCCTTTTCAGACTGCGTGCCAGGGCAAGTTCCTCTTTATCTTGCCTGAGGTGCTAGTAATGGAGGCATCTGACATTTCAGCTCTGATACCTCTAAATACCAGACTTATACACAAGTTTGACTACAATCCTGAAAAAAAAACACCCATTCCTACTCGTATTTTCCATACAGATTATGCTATAGTGATGTTATGCACTTTGAGAAATAACACACTGCATCTGCCTGGTCCTTGACCTAAATCTCTCTTGATCCAAATATTCTGGCAATAGAAGGAGGATAAAAAATCTCCATCTTCAGGTTATTTTGTTGGTTTTTGGTTTTTTTTTTTTCATTAGGATTAGATGGGGTTTCAATAATGGTAGGAAGATTTAAAAGATTTGCAAAACTTAATTGTGTGGTTATGTCAGAGTGCATGGCAGCGATAGCGCCTGTCTGCATTATGACCTAGAACACTCCAAAGCTCAGTGGCATTATGCCTCTTGGCTTAATTGCACCTTGACCACAGAGGAGAAGAGAACATTTTTCTCTTTTATGTGTATATATACTGGTGAAAGAAAGGAAAAATACACTATTAAACACACACCGTTATTTTTCAGACTACAGGTGGAATGAAAGGCTCAAGAAGAGATGACACACTCACTGTCTTCAAATGTGCCTTAGTTTCCCTATTTCAAAATTGGAGAAATGATAGTAGCATGGTCTGAGATCAATGGATAAAAAGCAATATAAAATATATTAATATGATAATGACAATTTTTTTCCTTTATAATTGGCTCTCCACTGGAAGAACCCTAAATTTTAGGACCAATATTGATCTTTAAAAGCTCCCCCCCCCCCCAAAAAAAAAAGAAATTAAACAGGTAATTATTTTTCTGATTTACAGATTGCTATTCCCTGTGAATGTTGCTTAAAGCATAGACAAGGTGTATTTCTTCAGAACAAGAAAAGGATGTTTCAGAATAGTGCTGTGTATTCCAGGCTCCATAATTAGTTAGCATTCCAATTACAGAGATATTTTTATAAGAGTATAAGAGAGAAAGTTTCCCCATAATACATGTCAAAATAATAAAATACGATCTAAACATCTTGCAAAGGCACAATTTTCCATCTGAAAATGCTGATTCCATGCAATAATACATTTAGCCATCACATAGTAATTCCCTTAATTTTCACACTTTGATATAATTAAAATGTTTTGAGTTGTATCATTCTGACACTGAAGATTCATTGTAGAACATATTACAAAAATTAGAATAATATGGATGAGTATAAATGAACTATTTTAGAATGTGATCTGCAAAAAAAACCTCAATCTGAGACGAAACAAAACAGCAAAAATCACACAAATTACTATGGGACAGAATTTTTATTTTCAAGCTGATATTAATGCTTAAATTAGTTTATCACATAATGTTTGTATTTAGGAGAGTTGCAACAGGAAAAGTGAATGCAAATGTCCTCACAACTGTATTCGTATTGGTCACAAAGTATATCACTTTCTCCAGATAACTAATTTTCTTGGAAGAATACTTTTCCTTTCATAGCTGCTGAAATTCCTTCTCCAGTTGCTAAAGTGCAACACCCAAAGACATTTCAGTTTTTCGCAACTAATGTTAATTAAAAAATGACAGATTGACAGTGATTTTCAGAGACTGACTAAACCCAATAACATTAAACATAAACTCTCTGAGGAAAAGATGTGAAACATTTCACTTTAAATATGAGAGGAAATTCTCTTGTTAGCTTTGTTCATTATCTTTGCTGAATTCATAGTGAATTTCCAGCCTGTCATGTGAATTTATGGAAAAGGAAAATTCCTCTGGATTTTTCGTATCAGTTTTTTCTCAATTTGAGGTCAGAAGGCTCTGGATTGGGTATCTATGAGGCATCTTGGAATGAAAGAAATCCAGGTGGGGTATGTCATAGGATAAGGCTGGCATAGTTTGAGAAGCTGGAACTTTGATTTCAGTTTGATCCAAAGCAACCTGCAGTCGGCATGACTCTGGTTTAGCAAGCCTGGCACTGGACTCTGAAATTATATAATAATGCAAAACTGTGGAAGCAGTGAACTACCCAAAAATACCTCCTTTGCTGGAGACAGTCAGCTGTCTTGGCGTAAGACTCCCCTGGCTGGTGGTTGTTTTGGTGGCCACAGAAATACAGTAGAGCTCCAGATATGCTGTGGGATACAGCCTTGTCTGATGATATCTCTTCCTTCTCTGAGACTGAGCATTGGAATGCAAACATAAATAATGTTTATACAAAGTTTTAACATTGAAATGTTGGTCTTCTAACAAGAAAAACTCTTTCTGTTGTAGAGTGCTGAGACAAAGAAGACGATTCTGAATCTTGCACACATTGTGACCATGTTGTCAGCTTTTTATAAAACATCCCATCCTGAAAATTAACAATGGGAATACTTATATCCTAAGAATGGGATTTGCAAAGGTAACTCGTTTGCCCAAATCCCATTGAAATCCAAAGGGCCTACAGATTACTAGCACAGTTTCAAATACTTCTACGCACTTTAGGGAGGCAGCCAGTGCATCTAACCTCACCCATCCTGAGAAGTAACTATATTTCTTGTATTTGGTGTAGTCAATGGATCTGCTGTACCAGCAGGCCTCAGAACCTACGTGCTTAAGGTTCACTGATATAAAAGCTTAGACCCCTTGCAGCTTTATGGGAAATTGGCTTAGAGCTGAATATCTATTCTTTCAAATGAAAAATTTATAAGGATGCATAAGGTATAAATAAGAAAAAGAAATACATTTTAACAGATAGCTTTAAATTACAAATTATAAACTTTATTAAATTATAAATTATTATAATTTCTATTTCCATTATAATATTTGAGTATGGTCTAATAACACTATTTGTATCTCAAACAGGTGTTTTTTTTTCATAGGTACTGAAACAAGTGATATGCATCTACCTACCTTTCCTATCCTCCTAAGTTCCTGCATGGTGCAAGGAGACACCAAATACACATTTGATCAGAGAAGAGAGTTAAGATCCAAGTCTACTGTCAACAGCAGAATAATGGCTCAAAATTACATCTTTGATGACTGAATTTGCATGTCTATGTTCCAATGCAAAAGATAGTAAACCACATGGACTAAAACCATAATGCACAATAAAAACTCTGACTAAACTGCTATAAATAGTGGGATAGCTGGCATGGCTGCTAGAATATTAATATGGAAATTCTGTGAGCCAGGAAATCTGAAGAGTTTTGCATTATAAAAGATATAAATACTTGTTCAAGGTTTAGCGTATAAAGAGACTAGACTGACTGAATGTGTCTGAATAATGATGTTTAATGGTATGAATGTATCCCACAGTTTCTCTTTTAAACTACTTTAGACTAGCAAGCCAGAAAGATCAAGACGGAAGGTTTAGTCTGAGCAAACAGAAGAATCATCAGAAGCTGAGAGTAATGGAGATGCCAGCTAACACAGCAGAACATAGACTAGCTAGTTCTTGAAATAAACTGGAAATGGAAAGCTGAGGGGAATAGTCCTCTATATCCTATTGCAACATCAGGGAATTGATGATGTAAAAGTAGAGGGAGGATAAAGTGGCACTGACCATTGAACGATGTCATTCTTGCCTATGGAAAGGAAAGAAGGAGAATAAAGACAATAGACTCGAAGAAAATAGCAAAATCAGAGAATTCATAACTGTGGGAAACAAGTCAAAGGGAAAAAGACAACTGTAGAATTAAAGCGACAGAAATTTAGGTCAAGTATCAGTGAAATCTTTTTGACTATAATTTGACTATAACAAAATTTAAACATGAGGACAGATCACCTGGGAATATTTTAGTTTTTCTGTCACTGGACATTTTTACAAGCAGCTCAGAGAATCTTCTGTCAGGAAAGACATAGATATGGCTGATCCTTCCTCTGGAGTGGCCAGCCTTTCCAAATTCTCTCCTTATGATTTCTTTGATTTTTATGATCTGTGCTAATGAGCTTCTCCAAATCCTTCTTTGCCCTGTTTTTTCTGTGTTCTCCTTAGGGAATATGTCATGTGAAATAAAAATTTATTCCTTTACTGGAGTCTCTTTTGCTCTAAATTCAGCAGTTATGAAATCAATACCAGTTAGACAGCAAAAAAAACCTTTCTGCCTTCCCTTCTCAAATCAACTCTGTTTAAAGAAAAAGGAGGGCTATTACACCACATATAAAATATTGATTTGAAACATAGTACACCCGCATAATGGGTGAGAAAAGCTGAGATTTCTGTTTTGAAAAGGTCTAGCAGAATTTATTTTTATTTTGTTATATAACAGTCTTGTTTATTTTCATTTTATTTTTTGCTTGGAATACGGATGAGCAACCCTCAGCTGATTTCCCATAAAACAGAAAGCTGTCCGCATGCCCTTAATTGAATGCCCAGTTGTCATATTAAAAAGAAATATTTAAAATGTACAGTGTGCTGTCAGGTGATGCCTCTTTGCAAACACCTAGTTCTCAGTCCCCAATCCATTTCCCTCAGTTTCAGCAGCTCTTAACTAGAACTGGAATTTAGGTCATCGGCATCACACCAGTCAGAGGTGTGATTTTTATCTGTTTGGGAGGAAAAACTGATAAGGGAAACAGTCAAATGCATCCTGGCCAGCCTTGCAGAATTCGTAGCAGGCAGTCTCACCTAGTATAAACCAAGGTATTCAGCCTGGCAATTCCTTCCCACAGAACTGTGTGTTTTCAAATGTATTATTGCACATGAGTGTCTCCATCTAGCTAAAACAAGGTTGCAAACACATCATATTCTGCACTAGCTCCAAAAATAAACTGAGTCAATGACTGTTCTGACCTCTAAATTTTACGTGCTTGGCTCTGAAATGGAATTTAATATTAAACAATCATTTGAGAAAGCATTAGAATAATCATTGGATAGAACCCCAATCTCTCCTACCTTGAACAACTGCCCTACTCAATAAACTATGCAGCCATGTTCAATGTCCTTTGCTTCAGCAAGGCAATGAATCTCGGACTGTTCTCTGAGAAGAGGGATTGAATTCCTCCTCTTGATTTTCCCCCAACTCCTGTGTACATACAGGTAGACAAAGAATTACCCTGAGTGATGGCAAGGGGGGAGATGACATCTGTCAAAAAGATAAGGGTCTTCTGCTTCCAAATGCTGTGGTTTAAGAGGAAGTGAAAACTCTTTTCAAGTGCCTTTTAGAGGACAGCAGCAAACATGATTTCTCGTTGGATGGAGACTAGACTTAGAGAAGTGTGCCAGACTTGTTCTGTTCCTGAGAAAATCCCTCAAGGGAGGCAGGCACAGGAGTGTCTGCTCTCAGGATCACAGTCAAGCTTAAACATGACAGAGGCCAAGCTGCTCTGTAACTGTCTGAGGTACATCAAAGTTAAAAAATCGAGGCAGCTGCTGGCATCACTCACCTTCAGAACTGGGTGGCAACATAGCAGGAGGTTTTGGGATTGAATCCACTTCAAACTCACTTCAGGACTGGACACTTAGATCCTTAAACTGCAATCAGGACAGGACAGACAACAGCAGATGAGCTAGTCTTGACTTTTCTGGCTTCCGATTAATTGAAATGTTTATCCACAGAAGTCATTTTACACTTCTGAGAGCTGAAATAACTGTGGTAGATGTTACATGGTGGGGAAAAGTCGAGACTGTTTTGGATAGTGGCATAGGTGGGTCAGTTCACAGCCTCACCAGCTCAGGGGTTTGCTGTTGGTTTTAACACAGTGATTAGAACTTGGACTTACCTTTACAGGAATGACTGAGTTTCTTCCTCTCCAAGAAGAGGAGCACTACTTAAAAATCTCTGTGCTAGACGGAGATCTCAGCACGGTAGATCATAGTAAATGTTTAGTTCCTAATCCTACAAAGACATACAGTATGCTTAGCTTTAAGGATGTGAAGTGTTACAGAAGTGCTGCTCAGTTCGGACTGAGTTTTTCCATTTTTACCATGCTACTAATTACAATGAGCTGGGCTCTTGAAACCTTCATTATTCAGTTTGCTCATTTTAAAGTATGAACAGAATTTGTGAACTTCATAGCTGTATAATCAGTATAACTACATTTTGTTTGAGGCTAAACCTGTACTGAGATCTTTGCTTGGAAATTATCACATTGGAAAAGGGTTGTCAGACTTGTAAGGATTGAAGTACATGGGCAGATTTTGAGAGATGGTAGGCGTTATCACTGAAAACTTGAGGTCACCAGAAACTTTCTTCCTCTGAAAAACACATGAAAAAATTTTGGTCTTTGATTACCCTTCCTTTCATGTGGGTTTGCATTTCTATACATGCACAGTAATCCGTAGTGCTTATGCATGCTCACGATCTTGCAGATTTTTTTAGACTTACAGAGATGTGTGTCTGAGTACTGGTGAGCAGCACTGAGTCCTGGTAGATAATCAGCTTAATTTTCTTCTTCATCTGCTTTCATTTTTCTCATTCTCCCTTGAGGGATTCATCCCTCATCTTATTATAACTTTGTGACCATTTATTGCTAAGTTTTGGTACATTTCCTTAGTGGAATTCACTATTGCAAGTTGTAAAGTGATACTTTTACATCCACCTTGTGACGCTGACTTTTACAAAACCACCCAAATGACCATAGCTTTTAAACAAAGCTGGGGAAAATATACTACAATACCACACTTTAGTTCTGGTTGAGCAAATTCTTTGACAGAGACGGAATGATTCCATTGTCTAGGGACTAGGTCCTCACCTGAGAGGAAAATCACCTCTTTGTTGTAATGATAATTTAATAGAAGTGACTGGCAGACAGCCCTCTGCCCCCTCCACTCCCAGCGGTGTACGTGGTCTCTCAGCTGAGAACTTGTGGAGCACGTCTTGCTCCTATGAGATTAATGCATCTTTAAATACCTCACGTATGGTGGCACAGCTTCCATTGGAAAGCCTGGAAGCTATTCCTTCAAATCATTGATAAGCTCTATGCCAAGGCAGTCCAAAATATTAAGTACCAAAAATATTTAGGTGCTTAACAGTGAAGGTAGACATCTGTCTGTTCACAAGTTCCTAGGTGTCTAAATATAATTTGGAAATTGCATAATGAGGAGTTTGGCACATTCGAAAATCTCACTGGGCTTTATACATTTTACACCAAAAGTCCAACTTTGAATTGACCTTTCAGCAAGAAGAGATGTTTCTTCCCCTCTTCACCCTTGTTTTATATTGTCTTGGCTTTAGCAGTGCTGCATGCTTCATTTATGCTGGAGCACAGCAGAGAAGAGTCATGTCCGAGGAATGTCTCTTTGGACACACATTCAGATTTTGCTTCCAGTTTGGGACAAATTCCAATAGCGCTGGTGCCACTGAGATCAAACCTCACTCTGTGCACAACTGCTGCTTGGTATTTATAATAAAGTCACGATTCACCAGGTAGTAAATAGGTAAAATATATGTACACATCTACCAAGATGGAGTAACCAAGAGGCTCAGCATCTCTGCAGTCCCCTTAATATTAAAAACACCAAAGGTATGCAGTTATGTAGGGATCCATTTGGGACCTTACATGTACTAAGATATATAGATCTAATATTTCACTTTGTAGAAATGGTTTATTTCCAGCAGTAAATATGATGTTTGCGAAATGAGAATAGGCTATTTCAGACTGTTATAAGGCCAGTGAATAATTGAATTATTACTCATCATGGGGCAGTGTAATTTGTTACCTGTGTGATACCAACACTCTGAATCAAAGTAATTACATTCATGATGTCATTTAGTGAAATAATGCTGTGAAGGTCTCTATGAAGAGAGAGGCAATTGCTGAAAGGATTTTGTTGAAATAATAGCACCAATTCAATTGGTCCTCTTGCTTCATTCATTGTTACTTTATTATATGGCTAAATAGCTCATTCAGCTCTGCTTTGCTAGAGTGACAAATATGAGCTTTGGAAGCAGTATCCATGGAGGAAAAAATGCACAGCTTCTAAGGGAAAAGCACTAAATAGTCATTTTTAGTGTCACAAATGTGCAAATGGCAAATGGTAGATTAAATTTATAAAAAAGAACACAAAGGCAGATTTTAATATCCTTTGAAAGTTCAGTGGCAAGATTCTGCTAGAGGTTTGTCTAGTGTAACGAACTGGTGGGAGATGTCTGGAGACTGCTGCAAACCACAGAGCAGTCACTTCCAAATCTCACAAACTAGGCTTCAGAAATCTATGAAATTGGTATAAAAAAAGCAAGGAGTCATTTTTAAGAGTAAGTATTTTGGAGTTTTTTGTGTGTCTGCAAACTGTAAGCATGCATTCACCTATGTGAGCATGAAGTGGTTTCTGTTGTGCTACTTTATTCACATCTTACCCTTTAATGCATTTATTGCCGTGACCTTTCTGTGAGACAGGACAATCCTGCACTCCCTGTTTGATGAAAAAAAAGAGAAAGAGCTGGAGGCATCTTAAGGAAGCTAAATTTATGACTTACATCCAGTTTTTCTTAAGATTTACAATATTTTTTTCTTTATATTCTTTTTATACATTGCTGAGCACCACCACAACCTTCTTTGGCTTTCTTTAGGCATTCGGCTCCAGTGCAACTTAGAGAAACCCATGCAGGAACCAAAACAATACATGTTTTGGAGCGGTGATGTGAAGCACCTTTTTCAGATATGTAAATCAGGCTTGGGAAAAGGGTCTGGTTACTCCTCGACTACACCAAATTTCTGATGATGGTCATGATGATAGTGGTGGGGGGTGGGTTTTTTTGTGATATTGCACAGTATGTTCATGCACTCTATGAACATAGCCGGAGAATTAAAGAAAATTTACTTGTAAAGCTGTGACTGGGTCCTCCTAGACAGATTCAACACCCACCTGCAGCAACCATTGACTAGCCTAGTGCTCCACTTCTGTGGACCTGCCTGCACAATGTGGGTTTAATTTCAAAAGTTGTGTGATGAGATGTAGCAAAACCAAGGGGCAGCAAAGGGAGAAAGGAACAGCACTGAGAGCAATTCACTGTAGGAGCTAATTGGCTTTCATATGGAGATATGGACAGGACAATCTGTGAAAGTACAGTCGCTTTTACAGAGAGCATGGCCCAAAGGTGGATATATAAAATACGGTTCTGAGGTTCTTTCCAGCTGATTTCACTAGCACAACATTCATATTCACAACAACTGGCAGTAACGATCTGGGCTGAGAGAACAGCAAAATCCATTTGTTCCCTGTCAGCCCAGAGCCAGTGCATGGAAAGGGAAGGGCAATACTTCACGGAGAGTTTCATCCACTGAGATACAATCAATAGGAATTGAGACTTGGTGTTTCCTTGGAGCTGACTTGAAGTGTGACCTGGTTTTACGGTAAAGAGCTATCTGCTCAAAGGAGACAGACAGCCTGCAGCTATTTAGATGTTGTGAAGACTTCTGATAGACTTGATAGCACTTCAGAACCGCTAGGATACGAAAATACTTCAGTCAGGTCCATTCTTCCTATGAACCCCTGCTTCCCTTCACAAGCTCCAAACTTTTTACTCACCTTAATCTGGACTAGCTGTTGTGCTAACACCAGTGCTGGTACCAGAGGCGCCCAGAAGTGACCAGTTCAGGCAATGGAGGGGGGCCTTCTCAGGGTTCTAGTGTCTAGTTAGGAAAAGGCATGTGCCAGTTCCAACAAGCTGTTGAACGCCTCGGTCCTGCAGGGTTTTTAATTCCCAGCCAAAGACTGAAATCCTGATCACTGGAAAACTTTTGCCCTAAAAATAGATTTCATCACATTGTTGGATTCTTGTAGCATTTTATATAATTACAGCCCTTGTTGGAAAATTTATGTTCTACAGATCTGGCTCGTAAATCCTACACTTTACAGTACTACTGTGGCTCTGTTATAAGCCTTTACTGCTGAGTCTAATATTTATTATTGGGGAAAAAGGTGGAAAACAAATCCACACTTTTGAAAGCGTTCCATAATACCACAGTGTTTTAGCAAGTTCTGAACTGCTACTTTCATCTGGGGATTTATCATGGTGCCTACACACATAAATCGCAGGCCCATATGCATGTACTTCTTTCAATAAGAAACAAGGTTGTGATCTTTTTTAATATGAACACAGTTTTCAGGTGTGTGCAATCATTTGGGGAAGCAGTCTTTCTGTTCCGTAATTAAAAAACAAGAGTGATTTTTGCTGAGCAAATGCTTTCAGTCCTTTTTGAAAAGCTGTCTCACGTTAACTTCAGGTGATCTTCAGGACGCTGACAGCACAGTTCCACGTTATGGTATATCAGGGCATAATTTCATGCTAACTTCTCCCCATGAGGCAAAACCAGCATAAAAGATGTTTGCCTTTCCCTGTGCCTGGTCGTCTGTTCCCTACACTCCTTGGTGGAGATACACCCTGATACAGATCAGTTAAGTGATCTGATTTGGAAAACAAACACTTTTCACTACTTCTGTGCAAACAGCCTTCAGTAGCACTGTTTTCCCAAATGTGAGATCGGCAGGCCCTTTATCCGCACTTCCCATTACAGGGATTCGCAGTTTTCTCCTAGTCTCACTGTGAGAGCCCACGGACAGCTGTATCTGTGGTACACAGCGGCTCTGCAAGGTGCACGATGACCTTCCGACAAGACCAGGAGCAGCAGGGACGCAGAACCATGCAACCACAGAATGGTTAGGATCGGAAGGAACCTTTAAAGGTCATCTAGTCCAAACCCCCTGCAATGAGCAGGGGCATCTTCAGCTAGATCAGGCTGCTCAGAGCCCCATCCAACCTGGCCTTGAACATCCTTGAAGCATCCTCACGGCTTGCAAAGTGAAGCCCTAAGACAGGTTCAAGACCTACCTCAAAAGCACTAGCAAAGAGCACTGCTCAAACCAGGGTAGCTGCGCTAGCTAAGTGGCCTGGTGCCACTTAGACTTTCTAAAGTCTCTCTCTCTCTTCCTTTTTTTTTTTTTTTTTCCTTTTATTTTTTTAGGGAATGCAGGTGCTGGCTGTCTGGGCAGGCTTCCAACACACGTAATTATGTTCTATCATCTTATATTCTCCTTGCAATTGATCTTAATAGCCATGATGTGACAAGAGTCCACAGACAGTCCTGCAAGTAGACAGCAGCACGACTATATTAAGGCCTTCAACACTAGAATTAAAATGCTAGAGTGCACGTCTGCAAAACAAAACAAAACAAAACAAAACAAAACAAAGAGTATTTACATAGGGAAGAACCAAGAAGAAAATAAATTGAATAGAGAGTATACATGACAGAGCCGGTAAGTCAAAAATTACAGCCTTTCAGTATTCTTACTAAGGAGGACAGAGGATCTCCGCAGATGAAATCGGATGGGCTCTGCACCCCCACCCTGGTTGCCACCCCTGTGAGTGAAAGGCAGATGGCAGAGTCCCTCCCACGAAAGATGCTCACAGGAGTCCTGAGGAGTTAGCAGTGGTAACCGTGGTTTAACAACTATTACATCCAAAGGCCAAGGTCATCTTCACCTCTTTCTCCCCTAAATGAACGCATTTAGGTTCCTGGAGAAAGGTGCATTCTGAAAACAGCTCCATTTACCTCCAGGAGCGCATGACCAAAGGCTGTGAAATCAGGAGCCCTCCTCCCGCCGCGGATTGCCTGTGCTCCATGTGGCATCCTGGCACTCACGCATCGGTGCCACAGGAAAACGGTGCTTTCTGAACAAAACCTGGGTGAGAGAAGCTCTTGTTTGAGCATAAATCCCTGATTGCCTCCAAA
>JAVJGJ010000014.1:9786466-9828781 GCA_035590215.1 Microhierax caerulescens | reverse complement strand
CAGCTGCTTCTAGTCTGCTTGCTGCCAATGATATTTACAATTTCTCTCCCTTTCTGCACTTCTCTCATTTTTTTCTTTCTTTCTTTTGTTTTTTTTTTTTTAAAACCAAACAAAAACAAACCAACTTTTTTCTTTCCCTCAAGTTTTTATCAGAGAGGTTACAACACTCAAATCCTCCTAGATTAAAATCATACCAGTCCACTTGAGCTAAATAAATAAGCACCCTTGGCTGCATAGTTCCACTGAATCCAATGGGCCTATGACAATTTTATGGTCTTTAAGAAGTTGACTTGTTCACCTGGGACTAGATTCAATGCATGCATTTAACAGGCTGGGGAGCATGGGGAATGCTCAGCTAGGGAAACTTCTGAGCTTGTTTCACTTCGGAGGTTGTTTCACCTGCAGAAATAACTCTGTTTTTCACATCTTACCAGCTTGATACCTTCTGAGCTTTATTGTTCTGGTAGCTCTAAGATACGGTTTCATTGTTAGGAGAAGTCTGGAAAGCAAAGGGACAGGAAGAAGATCCCGAGCTAATCAGCCACAGTCAGGACTTGATCTGCCAAGCTCACTATGTATTTTAGGAGACCAATGAATATAAGAATCAAAAAGATTCCAGAAACAAAAATTAAATAGTTCTGTAAGCATAAAAATGTGCAGCCTGTGCAGGCTGCTTGTCTCTTTGAGCTGAAAACCAAGTTTGATCGATGAAAGGACACTAATTGTGGGTTTGGATCAGCCCGGAGGCACACTGGTAGGGTATGGTGTTGAATTTGCCCCTCCTGACTCCATCGATACTGGGAACTTCACGAAGCCAGACTTTAGACTGTCTTCACACAATGACTGGCAAGTGCCCTCCTGCAGCACAAGTTCCTGCTCCTCAGCTCAGCCACAGCCACCGACCACGATCGCGGCAGCAAAGCAAGCGCCATCGCATCATGGCAGCTGACAGTTTGCTCAGTCTTTGGAGTATATGCCTAGAAGCTAAACTGCAATGATTTGACTTCTTGACATGTATCTGCTGAGGACAGCAGTGTAAGACTATGCTTTTCCAAAGGCACTAAAGGAATTAGGTTTTCAGTTCTCACTTGGACTTGAATGTCCTGATTTTTAAGGGCCCTCAGAAAAACACAGGAATAAAAGGACACCAGGAAGGATCCTAACTGGTAACATTAAATTCATGATTTACAGTTCTGAGTAGACACATAGAGGTTTTAGTGTATGAGATCTGTATTATCTTAGAAGGTAAGATAAATTCCTTTCTAACATGTCATTTAATACAGAATCTTTCCTATTTAAGCCTCATCAGGATGCTGCTCCTGAAGTCTGCAGATATATTTGGCTTTAAGTTATGACAGTAAAGTAGGCTAAAAATGTAAAGCTGTTACTCAGAAATATCATTCATCTGATTCAGTATTTATTAGCTCATTTATAATGGCTGTTTGTGCTGAAATTTGTTTTTATTTTGATAGGATGTAATGCCTTGAATTTAATCAAGTTATCTGTATTTGAAATCACTGATAATAAATGCCTTCCACTTCAGCAGTGTAGAACAGGGTTGGGTTTTCAAAAAGATTTATGAAACACAAGACCGATGATGTCAAGTCGTTGCGCTTTTGTGGAAGATGACCTGTACATGTGACTATCCTGGTTGCCTTTCTCTGAATCCTTTGGGAAGGTAGGGTTTCATGACATGGAAATTAATTGAGCCTCACTGTCTCGTATGCTGTATATACGGCGTTTTCCTGGACCCACACTGAAATTTCATGTTGGAATGAGGTCTGGGTGAGTACCAGCACCTCCTCCCCAGTGCGATACTGTTGCACGTGGGCTACCAGGGAAAAATAACTCATCTGGGTCAGCTCCACTGTAGGGAGTCAGGAACTGCAAAACCACAGAGTGTATCTGCTCCACAGCTCAGACACTCACCGGGCTGCTTTAGAAAGCCCCTGACACTGTTGGCTGACACTCCTGCTCCTGGTGGTCCCTCTTTTAAGCTGCTGGCCACCTCCAACGAGTTCTTTATGGTCCTGGGGAGGCTAAAAAATGTTCAGTGACTTTTAGAGGCTTCTATGTGGCCCATGCCTTGCTAAACTCGATGCTGGATGTACCTGCCCCTGCTAGGTGGCTGTGCCGCAGGTAACACACCTGCACTGCTGTTTCTCAGAGTTTCCTTAAAATTAATGTATGCATTTTTTATAGATTCCTTAATGTGAAGTGTCACATTCCTGGCAGAAAAAGCACATAGTCTTTTGAAGAGCTTGCGAACAATATATGACCGATAAACTAGAGGGGGTGGGGTGTTTCTTCTTTGGATTCCCCCATATCTGTGACTAAGTGGTGGACTATTTGCAAAATTCAGACAGAGATCAGAAACATGGCACTGTATCTGAGGTTCATTTGTAGAAGGTAAAGTAGCATATGTTATGAGTCAGTTAATCTCTTTAGGGCTTTATCCAGCACAAATTAGGTTCTGTGGTCACCGAGTCACAGCAGGCTGTGGGCCGCTGTAGCCTTGGAGCTTTATTCTGATTCAGCTGCCAAGAAATGAACTGTTCTGTGGGCGCAAAAATTGGCTCATGCTCTGTGAACTCCAGCCAGGCATGCGCAGCTCCCAAGGCTGCTCCTCTCCCTGTGCACAGCTACGTGATTTCATTCTCACCGACTGTCCCAACAACCCTGATGCTAAGATGCAGCCCCTAGAAAATAAAGAAGGTGCTAATTCGGTCTCATCAGAAATCAGCAAAGGTTGTGAAATAGTTTTAAAAATGTGGAAGCCCTCACTGGTTTTGGTTATTGAAAACTAGCCAGGACAAATGCATGCTGCAGGGATTAGCTCTGTGCTGCTGCTGGAAGAAGGAATTACCTTTTTTTTTTTTTTCCCTGTTTTGTTTTTTTGATGGTTTGTTTTGGTTTTTGTTTTGCATATTTCCCCCTGGTCTGGAAATACTGCAACGCCAATAAAAATAAAATGTCTTATGTTTCCTAAGTGGACAAAAGAAACTGGGAGGCATAGCTCTAATTAAAACTAATGTATTAAGAAAGCTTGAAAATCTCCTTCTTAAATCATTTAAGAGGGGCACTGACCAAATCATAGGGAAGTCACAGGTGCACACACATGGGTGTCAGGATTGCTGGCCCTATTTGTGTATACCTCCTTCTCCACTGGTTCCTTGACCTTGGTAAAGAACCTATCATCTCTGCACTATATAGTGCACATTATAAATGAGGCTATAAATATTTGCCTATGTCACAGCAGTAGTGTTGAGATCAAATAAGTACTTAGTCTTCGCACAAACTACAACAAAAATCAATTTATTGTTACCATATTTATTTTTGCCATGTTATTTATTGACACCATTCATATGAATTAATGGCTGACAAAAACACGGCTAAGTCATTTTCACTTCTAATCTTAGCGATGCTTTTAAGTGGGTTTTCATGGAGAAGGGGTTAATTCTGATATGTTCAAGTATAAAACATACAGGATGTGCACAGCTGTGACATCCTGAACATAGAAAACATTACCTGTATATTGATGACAAGAAGCTGTTGTCACTGACATCTGCCAGTAAACACAGCTTGGCTGGGAAATATTGCCAGAGGCCAGACACAGGGCTATATCCCACTCTCTTGCAAAAACATTGAGAATTCCTCATTCCTGGGCATGTGGAGCAAGAGCCCAAGAAACAGTCAGGCTGCTGACATGTTATTTCAGCTGAGCAACCCCCCAGCACACTGCCTCACCCTCCTATAGCCAAGTGCTTAAAGCTGTGATGCTGCATGCCTTGGGCTTCTGCATGGCAGCTCAGGTTCCAGCACGTCTCCTGCTTAGGGCCATTTGGGATTCAACAGGTTGGTGTCTTTTTGTGTAAAGTAACCTGAGAGATCTGGTCTGGTGGGTGTGCGCAGATCACACTCGCAGATGCTGGCAGCCCTGACTTTGGCATGAAATGTGGTAGCCACTCTAGCTCAAAAACACAGCCAGAAGAAGTACCATTTCAACCTATTTAGCTCTTGGCACCTTAAAGACCTGCCAAACTTAGGTGCAAAATGAACACCCAGTAAGATTTAGAGCTGGTAAAGGCTAAGAATGTGTTTACCAAAAAGAGAAAGGAACAAGGTTACATGTGCCTCTCTTCCCTAATTTGCTGTCTAGCTCCAAGCATTTGTGTTCACTCAGGATGGGTATCTCAGCTTCCATGAGTCCATTTCTCATAAAGAGCACTGACTGCAGAGCTGACTGCAGGCCAAATGTAAATATAAAAGCAGGATCTTTCTTAACCATCTTTATTATCCAAAGTATGCAGCAAATATGCAGCAGCCTAATAGGATGTGTTCGGGGATACTGAACCCCAGTGGTGTAAGCCAAAAAAGAAATCCAGTAGCTTGCTTAAGTTATTTCCAACTTTAATTTCCTAAAGCACATGATTTATTTGTGAATAATTTTTTCAATTATTCTACTATGTACACAATGGCAATTGCAAAAAATATATCTGGACTTAAATGTATGCACGCTTGAGTTTTGCAATATTAGGGCTTGCAGGACCAGACCTACTACATCTGTTTTGCCTGACTGATAGAAATATTTGGTCTGGTCCTGGTAATCCTTCACAATATTCTTCATCTACAGAAGCGGTAGCCTACATAGGGATGTCCCAAAAGTAATAAGTTACCTGTAGCAAGTCAAACTAGTTTGGGACAATCTCAAACTAAATTTTATTTACTGTCATCTTTACTGGGGTTTTCTGCTGTCACTGAGGAGTGCTGGTTTATTTAAGGAACAAATAGAGACAGCTTTCCAAAGGACTGGCCACGTTTTGCATATTACAATTGCCACAGAATGATGCTTCCATTATTATTTTTATGATTAGGTCCCATAAAGGCAAAAACTACTTACTTGTTTCTCCAACTATCTCTGAATGTCAGGAAATGTGGGAGCCTTTGACACAGAAAGCCCCTGAGAGGCAAAGTGAGGCAAATCATTGAAGAACTGGACCTGCCAGATGGATCTGATCTTCTCTTTTTCATACACATGATATGCAGTACCTCTACTTTTGCTTTAAACTAAAAGCAACCAGAAGAAAGGCTTCCACCCTTTGCACTGGGTCTGATGAACTGCAGATCCACGATGTGTTCGGCATTAGATGTTGTGTAGTCCCTGCAATTAATGCAGCCAAAAGAGCAGCGATGTAAACATAACACAAAATCATCTGCATGAAACATAAAAGAGCCTAGTAATTTATGAATATGGCTTTAAAATCTATATTAAGCACTTTCCAGGGGAAAAAAAAAGCACTTACTGAGTCCTATTTGCTTTGATTTAAGTCAAATTTAGGATAGGATAAAGTGCGATAAAAAATAGGATAAAATATCAATGAATTTTCACTTTAATCTTTACAGAATTGATAGAGAAAATAGATATTACATCCCAAAATAGAATTCTAAGTATGCATGAAGAACAGTACATGACAGCAAGACTCAGCAGCACAAGCAGCAGGTTTGGATTAGGTCACTAGAAAGATGTTTAGTGCAGAACGATGCGTTTCTGGTGGCAGAGGTTACCTGAACACTGTGTCTGGTAGTTCACAGCAATACTGCCAATCGTGGTGTGTGGTTTCTTGACACAGCTGTTCCTTTCATCACCAGGGTAATAAGGAAGGTGGAATGACCTTTAATTAACAGGAATCTGAGAGAGTGGGAATACAAAGGATAAAAACCTTACCTCCCCCCCCCCTTTTTTTTTTATTTTTATTTTGTCATTTTTGCATTTGCTCACCTAACATTAAACACCCAGATGTGTACTTAGAAGGGATGGCAAAAATATCCCCACCCAAATATATTCCTTTTCAGTAGGAAACTAGGGGCTCAACTGAATAAACAATTTTGTGGAATGTATCTGCTTTTCCTAATAAGAAAATCTTGATTTTTATGTGGGAGTAAAAAAAAAATAAAATAAATCAAAACTCCCAAATCATCCATGTATTCAGGTTCTTACTATTCAGTTACACTTATGAGATGCCTAAAGCCTCCCTCAAATATTTCATCTCTGTTTTACATGGAAAGTAAAAACCATTTTCCTCTAAGTCTGTTATTTAGATATCCAGGGGGAATTTAGTGACTACCATGAGAAAAAGCCACCTGAGTCCCATCAGGTAGCACAGCCTGATGCCAACCGTGACATCGTGGTGGCATGACAGGGGAGGAGAAGGATGTCCAACAGGCCCTCACCTCCATGCACATCACTGCTGCTCCAAGCCCTAAACCCCGCGCTGAAGCAAACGGATTTACTCGTACTGATAGCTGAGCAGGGAAATCGCTTTGTCTCAACAATTTACCTGGTGCAGTTTTAGGTTCTCAGCCTTGGACCGGTCCCTACAGGCAACCAAAGTGGTGAAAGAGTCACTAAGCAAAAAAAGGTGCCCATGAAGTAAATGACCACCGAGCAGATCACTCACAAGAGGGAGATCCCGCAAGCTGCAGTGGCACTCAGAGGCTTGGCTGTGCACGTCTAGTCCTCGATGAAGCCTCTTCGCTCCGCTTGCAGGCTCGTGCTGGGATCCTTCCCCTCCCCCGTGCCACAGTGCAAGCAGCAGGGTGTCACACAGACACTCAGGACAGAGTGGTTTTTAAAAGAAAAGAATAATTTGGGGGCATCTTGGCACAGGGCAATGCCTGCACGGGAAATACAATCTCCCAAGGCCACCAAAGTGGGTTTCTTTCTGACCAGTGGTGACAGTTGTCTCCATTTCAAGGGTGCCCGGTATCTGAAGCAACATCTTCAGCTGGACCAACAGAGGCATCCCCACCCTCTGTTTTGATCAGGTCTTATAACCCAGATGGCCACAGCTGTGTGTGGCCAGCCCAGCACATCCAGAATCCACCCTGACTGCACACTAAACACTGTCCTCTGCGACAATCTCTGCAGGAAGAGTTCCTATTGAGTGTTTATAAATGTCTTAACTGTGTAAAATTTAATCACTTCTAAAGCAGGGACAGCTAGGGGAGTCTTTGGAACACCACTCAGGATGTTAATCAACAGCTTTAAGTGTACAAAGTGCACTAGACACAGCAGGACTTGAGCTTGGGAATGTCCAGAATTGTGCTGGAGAGCTCCAGTGACAGACAAATACCTAATTGTGAAGCCTGTCAATCACCAAATTTGAAGCTGTGACCTCAAACTGTCCATTGCCTCAAATCGGTCCATTGTCTCATCCCTGAAGGTGACAACCCAGGAGGAGCTGCTGGACTACCTGAGGAATTAATGTCTTAAGTGCATTGGGTTTGCACAGCCCTGACACTCAGTAAACCCACAATTATAACTAAAGAACAAACTTAATTTTCATACATAGAAATCACATCCAGCAGCATTTCCCACATCAGTATTCCGGATGGTGCTAAGCTGGATGCCTGGAGGAAGTTTTTGTACCATAAGGCGGACTCCTGTTTCTCCATGTGCCTGCTTTACTACAGCTTGGCTACTCTGAAGCATTGCAACGCAGCAGTGAACATAGCGTGCTGCTCTGGGTCTCCTCTCCTTTGGAACAGTAATCCAAAAGCCAGGAAAGAAAAAAAAATAAAAAAATTTCACTGATCAGCATATAACTTTGTTCAAAGTGGGTCAGACCATCATGCAAATATGTGAGGATCAGCCCATCATTGTGGAAAGAAAAGCCTGAGGAACAGAAATAGACTTAAGGATGGCTTCATATTCCCTGAGGCTTTTGTAGGGGCAGAGAGAAAGTCGCATTGTAGTTTTGGGGTCCTAGTTTGCATAGTGTCTGAGCACCCAGATCTCCATTCAACATCACTGATGTTCTAGAAATTAGGCCAGAAATCATCCCGCTCCTGCTCTGATGGGAGTGACAGTTGCCTACTTGGATGACAGCTGAAATGCTCTCCCTGTGCTGGAAGGGCAGAGCCCTGGGCTTTTCATCCTGAATATATTCTTTACTGAAGCAACAGATTTGGGTTTGGTTACATCTTTTATGAACACTTTTTCAATAAATTAATCAGAAGCTTCAGGGGATTTAAGGCTTTTAAAACCAGATCGGTTCTTTTGCAATTCCCTACCGAGAGCTTCAAAACTTGATTTCTTCCTATTCAATTTTTCATATTTCCATTTTGAAAAATTGAAGATTCCTGAGCCAATGCAAAGACAGAGCCTGTACTCCCCTTGATCAGAATTTGCCTCGTGACCGCTGTCCATGGGGCCCGATGCCAACTCCACACAGCATCCCTCAATCAAAGAGCTGTCCCAAGGAGTCACAGCCACCACAATCATACGTGTCTGAACCACCATTCCTCCTGCTCATTAAAAAGTTCCTAACACCGTCTTGTCCCAAACTGCCTCTCTCTAAGCTTGCACGAGGTGAATAACCAGCAGATGCAGCGTCTTCTGGGATACTCTGTACTTGGGGAGCTGCACACCTTTCTAAAGTACTCTTGGGGACAGTTTGTCTGCTCCCAATGGCTACAGTCAATTGCACTCATTGCTTTGAAGCTCCGTGCTGTTGTTTGGGAAGCCAGTTCATAGTAACTTTCTTATATTCAGAAAGCAAGAGCACTGAGATCACCAAGAAGCTCACATTATGGAGGACATCAACAGAGTAAATGGGGGATAGATAGGGTTCAGGCAGAGCTTGGAACTACAACTAGGAGTAACCCCTCCGCTATACTAAAATAGGTAGAACAGGTATATGGAGTTTGATTGAAGTGCTTTCCTTGTCAGCCAGCACGGTAGTATCCTTTGGTGAAGACAGACCCAATGGGGATAACAAAAGTCCTTACAACCCCACAAAACCAGCCTGCACACCACGTACTGCACATTTCAAAGGACTCTCCATAAAACAGGTGCACAAAAGGCAGGTTGTTTGTGGTCTTTCGTGTCTTTTGCTGTTCACACCGTAAAAAAATCAAAGCAAAGGAGACACAAGGGCACAGTCATAGCTCCTATAACTTTTTACTACAAACACACAAACACACGATTCCTAACTATATATTTTCAATCTCTTTTGTCTGATTTCTGGTTATTTCTAGGATATATAGCACCATGTGCACCATTACAGGTCTCGCAAGCACTTTGAAGTTCTACTGCTGAGATACCTGACACGGACACAAAAGAGAGGTCAATATTTCTTCAGTGTGGTCTTGATTCAGGCAGGTGGCTAGGCAGAGTCCTCACAGTAAGATGTAGCATTTAAGAGCTGGAGAATCTCTGTTAATATTACTGAAAGTAAAAAAGACCTTGTAGCAATGTAGAAAACAACTGTGGGACAGGAAAAGTGTTTGGACTGAAGACAATAGTGTAAAGGAGAACTGAAAACTGAGCCTACTGGTTCTGAGCGATGTCCTGTCTCCTGGTGCTCAGACTGCCTTAGGAACTTTGGAGTTTGACTGTTTCAAGTTTTCTTTTTCTTTTGACTAAAGAAAAAAAAAAAAAAAAGAGCATTTTTTTTTCTTTTTCTAACTAGCACAAGACCTCCATAGTCTTTAGCAGGAAATCTCTCAATACTCAAAGTCAATAAAAGCTGAAAAGGGTAATCATGGCAAAAGCTTTTCTTTTGGAATCCCTTGGCCAGAGACAAACTTTGCATTTGTCAGGAATACATACTCTAAGTAAAAGTATGTGCATGCAGTAGGGAAAGAGAAAAGGACAGTCCAGTGGATGTGGGTGTGAGAGCAGATCTGTGTTTTTTCAGTCTGGCAGCCCACAAAAAACTTCTAAGGGTTCTGCAGAGGGTAACTAAGAAATAAAAGGCTTTTGTCTACTGGCTAGAATATGGTATACAGAGGTCTGCACTTCCACAGAAAAAATCTTAGGAGTTCAAAACTGAAAGAAGTTGAAAGCCACAGGAGTGGAGAGACAGATGAAAGAGAGAGACAGAATGCATGATAACGTAAGCTATAAAATTGTTAATATCCAGAAGTCTTAAAAAGTGTCCATACACACTTCCTGAGAGATGACTTCTAATTTGAGAACTCACAGGTTAAGAAAAAAAAAATGGTGTAGCAACTCAGATCCATCCAAAACCTGTACTTTACTGGCACTTTATGTCAACACTTAATATGAAAATAAGCTACAATATAGACAGTCAAGGGGCCTGTATCTGCAAATGAGGGTTACACTCAGAGGTGAACAAACTTTGGAATTCACCTGGAAGAAAAAAAGGGCATGCTCGCTTTTTTTTTTCTGCATGCTGACAACAAGTTTAAATTAAGAACATGTTTATAGAAAAATCCATTTTTTCTTTTGACATTGTCATCTGGAATAAAATATTTTGAAGTTCCATCGAACAGCTTCACTGTTGATTACCGATATGATCTCGCCTGCTTTGTTTTGAACTAGTTTAATATACCTGTAGGACTTTTCCATTATAACACCTCACTGCACAGGCATTATAACTCAGGAGAGTGATGCCCAAGTTCCTTTTCACAAGTTGGATTTTCTTTTTTTAATCATCTTTCATGATGCACCAGTCAGATGGTTTCTACCTTGAAACATAGAGCACATTCTGAATGAAATCTGTTTTGTCTTGTGAAAGAAGGAAACCGTCCTTTGGAGACCATCATCAGGGGTGAGATAGCATCTCATGGACCAATGCACAAAGTGGGAATGCAGTATAACAATTTGCTAAACAGAGCAAGCTAAATCTTGCTGTTGGGCTAAAGCCCAACAGAATAAAATACTTTTACCTGGGCTGAGCCAACCCCAACTGAAATAATCTTGCTAGACCCTAGCCAGGGAAAGAGAGTTTGTTTTTTAAAACAGAACAATTTTTTTTTTTTCAAAAAAAAGTCTAACATTTTGACATTTTATAAACCACATTTTTTTTGTCTAAAAATAATTGCAATCACATTACCTGCAAACTCTCACAGAAAAAAAACCAACAACAAAACAACCAACCCACCAGTCTTGATGCACAGCTTTGTTTTCTTTTGCCACCCATTTTTATGCATGCAACAACTTTGTGTGAGTGATAGTGAATTTATATTATGTCGTTAAAAGGTATCTGCAGCTGCCACTTACCACATCATTAGTTAAATACTGTTCTTCCACCTACGGGAGGAAATTGCATTCCTTGATGGGAGAAGGTACCTGGTGGCAGTAGTCACGGATGGTCAAGACAAGCAAGAGTAAACCCCAGCATGAGTGGTGTGTGTCGGCGTAGCGGCTGGCCCCAGAGGCAGCAGCAGGACCGTGTTTGCAAGGACACAAGCCTCGGTGACAGAGGAGCGAGGCAAAAGCCAGCAGGGACCAAATGAAATGCTTTTGTGCAGGTGGCCCCGAGAGAGGGCCGACATTAAAGGCACTCCAGGTACTGGATTTTTAAACTGCATCCAAAAGCTGCCTCTAGTGGTTTCTGCCAGGTTCAGGGAAGCATAACTTTGTGGATATTCATTGTAAATAAGCAGGACAGCACCAAAAAAAAACCCTGTCTGATTCCTGTCATCAATTTCTCCTCTTAATGGAAACAACCTGGCCAGGTCCCAATTGCTAACTGCTCAGGTCAGGGGGCAACAGTATAAATGTTTGCAATAAAGCACTTCTGGGCTCAGAACACATTTGTTTAATCAAAAAGATTTGTGTAGTGATCAAAGAAATTACTCTAGCAAAAGCTGTAGAGTTTGTAGAGATTAAGCAAGTGATCCAGGCCTAACAGGAGAACCATCTTTAAAGCTCATTGCTGTAAATCCCAGTGCTTTCAGCAGAAATTAGAGGTGCATTTAACAGTCAAGATCCACTAAGCTTAACAGGACAATCTTGCACAAACACTTTCTGACTGAAGCTGAAAATACTTTTGCACAAAAAAAGCCACAAAAAAGGTATGGACAATAAACAGTGTTTGTAAAATGCAGATAGCAGAGAAAAAGCTAAAACATGAAGACAGGTGCGGTCGTCTGAATAAATGACTATTTTTTTGACAAATTGTCAGTCTGTTTCTGATTTACAGACATACAGGTATGGAACATACAGTGATCTCTGACAGATGGGAAGAGTGAAATCTTTATAGTGTGAATATTAGTCGCATCATTATTTTGCTTCTTTCTTCTTCTGCTTTCTGCTCATCTCTACTGGAGTGGTTAAATCTAGTTTGAAAATTACAAATCAACCCAGATTGAGATCTATTCTATGGTTAATTACAAAGTGTTCTTTGTGTCCGGGCATACCAGATCTGCACACTTGAATGAGGGTGCTGGTGACCTGGCTGGCCAGAACAGCCCCACAGAATTAGAGATGCTGTACCAGAAAGGAACAACATTTGGGGAAACAAGGCTCTGGCATGTTTGTTTGAAATCCAATTAATTTTCTATTTTTCAATAGGAGGAGAGAATCAAGACCCAAATCTAAATTTCTGGCACCGTAAACAATTGTTTGCATTAATAGTGCTTATTAATGGCTAATAATGATTATTCATAATAAAAATGCTGCAGAGAATGGACTTGCCTTCACATTTTCCATTCCTCTGAAGATCAGTCCTTGTTCTTCTCATTCTTTTTGCTATTTTCCAAATAAAATACAGGAAGAGCTGAAAGAATCAAGTGGAATGATTAGTGTCATGACTGGGCTTTTGGTTTGCACATGATGCAGAAGGCCAGTTTTATCATGAGGAATTACAATAAAATCCTATGTCTGGTGGTATGCAGGCTGTCTAATATGTACTGTACCCACCACGGAAATATTTATGACTTTAACTGATATTCTTCATTTTGTACATCTTTCAAAACCGTGCCCTCTTAGAACAGGAAGGGACTTGGTGTGCCTTCCTAATTTACATGGCAAAGAGACATTGTTCATCTATGGTGTCAAAGGTAATCGTTGGGCTAATGAGTTTTTATATCAGACATTTATCCAGCTAAATAAACAGACTCAATTCAGCTTGTAAGAATGGCCAAGAGATTAATTTGAAATGTGCAAATGAAGGAATGGAATCTGGGGAAAGTATTTCTTGCTGCAATCTGTAGGCTAACTGCACAATCAAAAAAGCCAGAAGCTTTTCTATCATGTGGTGTCAATAATAGAGATCAAGCCAGGCTGGATCCCATAAGTACACCAAAATAGCTTTCAACAAATTCAAACTAAGGGAATAATTGATAGCAACAGCTGACTGTCAACTTTGATGTGGATCAGCATGGATAGGGGAAAAGATGCTTTGCTGGAAGTCTTCATTTGTGCAGAAAACAAGGAAACACAGGTTGGACACCCCAGCCTGTGCTCCTGCCTGGTGTGGGAAAGCAAGCAGTGAATGAATGCAGAGTTGTCTGCCCATCCCTTCACCCACCACAGCCTGAATCACTCTAACATTTTGCTGCTGTCCTCTTACTCTCCATCCCACTTTGCATGGTTCATCCTCATCCCTTCTTCTCATCTTTGCCACACCAGTTTCCATTCAGGCTTCTCACCCCAATTCCAGCCATCAGTCCTCAGCCATGTCCAGTTCCTAATTCCCTACTTCTTCTCCTGCTCCATGCTTCCAGCTCAGTCAGCCTCAGGTCCCTCCCAGCTTGAAGCCTGGTCCAAAATATCCCCATCTCACCTCCAGTTCAGAAGAGAGCTGCTCCTTGCCCTCTAATTCCAATCTGTATCGATCGGGTCATGTTTTTACTCATTCTCCCTCATTTCCTTTCCCAAACCCAGTAATTCTGTTCCCTCTGTGTCCTCTTTCCATATCACAGGCCAGGTCTGCTGGAAGCTGCTGCCCTGAGGCAGGAAGGACACACTCACTGTTTCCATGTCTGGTACCCTGTGCATCCCATCCCCAAGCAGCCAGGTCTACACTTTAACAGGCAAAGTCTTATTACAGGAAGTATCAGATATTCTTAGTAAAATAAAAATATGAAACAGCAACAAACTGTGCATCTCATATCCATTAGTGAAATATTTCCACCCTTGCTGGATGCTTTAGAGTCCTGTTGCTTAGGCAGAAGAGGTTCACGTAAATAAGACCCTTTTGCAAAATTATCTGGACATAAACTGCCATCTTAAGTTTACTCACTGGAGCTCGGGGACAGAGCTACTAATGCAAGAGGCAGCCTTTTCAAGAAAAACAGCCAAAGCAGACTGGGAAAATCCACCAGAGATTCTCTGAAATACCAGAGGTTTTCCTGAAGGAGAACAGAAGTGGATTTAAAGGCTGAAGAGGAAGAATGTGTACTATACTGAGCGATGAAAACACTGAGGAAAATGAAGGGACACTCACTGTATCCAATCCCTCAATAAATTTTAATCTACTGCTGACACAACAGATATCAGGGAGGAAGCTGGGAACAGCATCAGGGGGATATTATTGAAGAAAAGGTGCTTGCCCTTGGCATGGCAGAAGGATTCTTCCTTTCTCATAAACTATTTTACCAGCTCCCTTGCAAAGTTCCCTTTCTCCTTCTCAAAAAAATAAAAAGGTTGATTTGCATAATCTCTTTTTAAGAGTTGCAATGGATCCTACATCTTCTTCCTGGATTTTAAGGGATCATTATTTTATTTCTTCTTTATAGAGCTTTCTTCCTAAAGGGACTTTTCCCCTAAGCCCAGCAATACTATAAACCCAGAAAAATCAGGGCCAAGGCAACATGTTAAAGACATCACCATACACTATATTATGGAAATCTGCATTTAGGGGATGCACTGAAACTTAGTTCTACCCAGGGAGACGCTACAGAAAAAATGCTGTGACATTTTAATGTTGGTGGTCTCAGCTTAGACTAAGGATAGAATTAATATGACTATCTATCATTTCTGTGCCTATATACAGCACCTTGGCTAAACAGAGATGTTTCAATAGGAATGATGACTCGGAATAATTCCAGTTTTCACTTGTGGGATGAATTATGGCCTCATTGCCCCGCCAGTGGAAGACGTAACTTCCATTTGATAGCCATTCCAATACGATACGAGGATTTTTCCTATTCCTCTATTATGGGAAAAGGTGTGCTTGAGTGGAAGTCTGTGTGTCTTTAGTGGATGAACCAACATAATCCCTGTGAATTTGCATGTGAGCCTACCTGGTTTCTTGCCCTGTGCCAGAGGACATTTGCATAAATATGACAAGTGATGTAACAGTCGGTTTTAGACAGAAACTGCATGCTGTATTTCTCAGTTCAACAAAGGCCATATCCTTTGGCAGGGATAATTCTCCTGGTGCTTTTCCTCAAGAGCCCAAGATGCTTGAACAATAGAAAATTAACAAGGTAACTTTCCCCAGATGACAGGTGAAGTTACATTCCTGAAGCTGGTTTTTCATTTTCAAACTCATACATTAAACGTGCAAGCATGCTACGAAACGAACAGGACATGCAGTGTGGCTGAGCTAGCAACACTGAGGGAGCACTCATTTAGTAAACTTAACGTTGCATGAATGGATGTTTTCTGCATTTGTTTTGAAAACTGTATTTAGTCCTTTTGCCCTTGTTTGGCAGGAGAGACAGTCTGTGCTCAGAAAGGATCCAGAACCGAAACAGGGGAAATGCCAGAAGTCCACAGTGAGACAGAGCAGAGTGTGTGAATGTCAGCAATGGACCCTGGGCTTTGATTGCCGCCCGGGAATTTCCTAACCTGTGATTACAAGTCAGAGCCTGACATTCTGCATTGCAGTACCCTTGACAGTCTCCCGTGAAGTCTGCATCCTCCTCACAACTGGGGTTCAGCAAATCCCCACTAGGAAGAATCAGTCTCACCCTGAAGGAAGACAGAAGGGGCTGCTGTGGGAAACTGAGGCACAGCGGGTGAAATGACCTGTGAAGGTGCAGCAGATGAGCCATCTGACTTTAAAGCTGAGTCCTGTAACTCTAAGCCTGGTGCTGTACCCAGGGCCATGGTTCCCCGCTGTGCTTATACTACCAGATCCTGCTCAAGAGTTCACTGAAAATGAATAAAAAGACTGTTGACTCAGTGGCCTTTGGACTTTGTTCTCTTGCTCCAGGAATAAGCATCCCAGTTTACTCAGGAATATCTACAAAAGGTAGCGAAAACACCCTATTAATTTTATACCCATTAACTTCTCATAACACGCTTGATTAATTTGTGTGTACCTGGAGAACGCTGCCTTTAATGAAGCTGACACCCTTTCACTCAGATCAGAGTGCTGCACTTCTAGGGGGAACTGGCTGGGGGCTGCATGGAGACTTGTGCCTTGTTACTATTTATTGACTGTGTTAGCAAACGTGCTTCTGAAAGCACAAAAATAATGCCAGTGCATTTCCCCCCTTTTCCCATTCCTCTCTTTAAATTCCCCCTGCCCTGCTTTTTTTTTTTTTTTTTTTTTTTTTTTGTGTGTGTGTGTGTGTGTGTGTATGTGTAGGAAATGTAACACTCATAGATTCTTCTGCTACTCATTGCAGAGATGACAAAATCCCCTGTATCAGCAATCAAACAGGAGCCATGAAACAAGCTCGGAGATTTCTCTTCCATTCTTTCAGGCAAGAGAAAGTTCATGTCCACAGTTTTGCTGCAGAGAAGCTCAGCAAATTCATTAATACTCCAGAATTAGGTAATCAATCCCTTCAGGTCAAAGATGAGAGGTAATGGTATTACCTTAAATAGCAACCCTTCAGCAGTTCATCTGGTATTGGCTTCAGATTATGGCAATTTGTCTCTGAAGCTGAAGGCCAGGTTTTGTGTGTTCTCTCCACACTTCACATAATCCTTGACTGGTGGTTGGGGCTTTTGCGGGGTTTTGTGGTTTGGTTGTTCTTTTTCTTTAAAGGAAAAGACTGATAAAATGCAAAGAGGCATAATAACATTCCTTCTGGAAGTAAATGGATGTCCCACTACAAAACCACCTAATCTCTGACATGCATGCCATACATAAAATGTCTGCATAGAATGACAGCATACGTCCAGAGCAGAAATGCTGCGAAAGGTAAAGAACAGCACCAAGTGCTTTTGCCATTTGCTGTACCTGAGGCCCACGGTCATCTTATTTGCAGGAAGCACAATGTGTTTACACTTGGAAACCTGAAAACTGTGAATGAAGCTTCATTTTCTTTCAGCTTGCTGTTCTACCTGCCTCGCTGCTGCTGTTAGCATCTGCAATTCCCTCTCCAGCCTCAGCTCTATGCATCAGCTATGAGCACCGCACAGAAACAAATACTTGTAACTTAAACAAGATAGCTAATCTTTATATACAAGGCAGTAGTTTTGGTAAAGAGGAGGGTCACATAAGAAACCTCTGGTTTCACGCTGTGCGCTGCTAGTAGATGCAATTTATTTTCAGCACTACCTGCATTCTCTAGTTAACAATGGCTCTAGATTAAAGCCTGTTTACTGACTTGCAATATTCCAGTTGCTGGTGAAAGGAAGGACAGAACAAATTACAGGAGGCCAAGAAGTGAACAGAAACGAGCATGTACTCCTGAAGTACACAATTTCTTTCTAAATAGCCTGGGGCTTTTGAATGGTGCCAGACACCCCACACACACACACTGTCAGGAGGGAAGCAGGTCCCGGGAAGACCTGTGCTAGGAGGGAAGGACAGGAGAAGGGCTCTGGATGAACCAGAGGTCAGTGGCTGAAGAGCTGGTGGCAGATGCCCGTCGTGGCAGCCTTTCATGCAGCAGTGTGGCGTTGGTGTTGAGGGCTGCTGCAGCCCCCGGCCTTTATGGTTAGCTGTGGCAGGGCTGGATGGCTCCCCTTGACATGCCTCTGCTTTTTCAGGGAGGATCCTGCCTCCCGGCACGCATGCAGCTCCGTCCCAGCAACAGCTATCAAGGCAGAGAGAGCAACTGCTATCCCCATTTAGCAGCTTTCCACATAAAGTCTTACCCTTGGTGCGGGGCAGCAAGAGGAACACCTGGATCGACAAGATAATGTGGCTGAAAAGAATATTATTTTCCAAATGAACTGAACTCACTGGTCCCAGCTCGCTCCCGGGTGGAGAGAACTGCACGGTCAGGGCAAAGGCATCCATTTTGTTTTCACTTTTTAACCAAATCGGCAGAAATGAAATTAGTTTTCGGAGGAAATACCTCCTAAAAACATCTCATACGCCCATGGGCTCTGTGGATGTAGCAGTAGTATATGAGTAAATAAAGGGAGTAAAAAGGTTAAAATAATTCAACAATCAGATGTTCTAAACAAAACTGAGGCCATCAAAATCAGAAAAACTAGCTTCAAGCTCCACAAGTGCTCCCACAACTGCAGCAGAGTGAACAAGCTAAACAGCGTTTCATTTTACCACCACATCTGCTAATCTGACACTGAGATATTTTCTTTGCTGTTATTGCTGAATTACAGTACTGCAGCACCGAGCAGAATCAGATGGGAAGATCAGGGAACTTTTCTATGATTGGGATCTCTCTTTTTTTTTTTTTTCCCCCCCTAATCTTTTAGATAGCTATTGAAGATTCCACAATGTAGAACACAGGCAATAAACTGAATCATAGATTAAAATATGCAATAGTATCAAGCAAGGTGCTAATCTCAGTTTACTAGCTCACACGGTAACGAAATCGCGTATCACCCCTTTCAAAAACGATTCAGGCAGATTAAATCTGACAGGACAGCATGGGGTAATTTGTGCTGTGGTAGCATGCAGTGTACTAGTTTTCAGATAATTTCTTATTTCCAGGGCATTTGAACATTTAGCTTTGAAACTCTGACACATAAAAGGGGAAAAGCATTTGAGGAAAACGGTTTTCTCCCTCTCCTCCTCACCTTTTCGTTTACTTTTGAAGAAGCGAAGGGACGTGAAGACGGATTGCCATCTATTGGTGCGAGCAAGCAACACCATGAGTGAAAATTTCCTGGTCAGATGCAACTCGGAGTACCCGACTTCTAAAAATCTAGTGGTACTAAGTCCCCTACTAACGTAGCACTTGCTTAGGCACATTAGATGCTGTTTACAATATACCTACAACCTAATAAAATTAAAGGACAAAAGCAGTTTTTCCGGGTTTTTTCCTCCCCCCCCCCCCCCCCGAAATATACCTGGACACCCCAGTCAGGCTAGTTTTGAATGCAGTTAGTACGTATCAGATATTATCTTTGTACTCTGCTGTTACTTATAGAGGCCTTTCAAGACACATCCTGGCTTTGCGAAACAAATTTTTAGTTATTTAACTAAAAAGCAAAGGTCTTGCCTGTAGTAGCTCTTTCTAGCAGAAGAAATTTAGATATCTTGGGAAGACACAAAAGGTTACCTCCTTTGAAGGAAAACTCTGAGAAAGGAAGAAGTGGAGATAGAAAATGAACTTAGGGTTTTCAAGGCATAGAGATGTTTCTCAACGAGCAGGAAGAGGTGAGGTTACATCAGAGAGAGGAGCAAAGAAGGAAGCACATAGAAAACATGGGAAAAGAGGTGAGGAGATTAAACAACGCAGATATTCCATGTTTTTTAGCCAGCTGTCCCCTCCACCAGCCTTTCTGCCACAGAGCAAGTATTTCTCAGCTAATCTTGCAATTTCATTGACTCTCAAAGCCGAGTGCAGACAAGCTGCCCCACGGATGATGCTACCTTGGCTGCATGTTGCCACACACCAGCTGAGTGTCACTCTCTCCACCCATCCCTTGAGCAGTTTACATGGCATTTTTCAGTTTCCCTCATAGTAGCACTGATTATGGATATAACACTGTTTATTCTAACCCAGATACTTTTGTTTAAAAGCAATTATTTCACCAAAGCAGAACTACAGGAACAGTCACCAGCAAGGGGAATGGTGGTGGTGGTAATCTCTTCTCCCACTGCGGCTGGGTCCTGAGCAGGACATGTGCTCCAGCACTAATGGCAAAGGCTCTTTCCATCTGTGCGCCCACAGAAATGTTTCTTAGCACAAACTGGAGGTTTAGTTCAGGCTTCAGTGTGGCCATGGTTCCCTTTTTTTTTTTTTTTTCTCCGAACTTTTATTTTATAATAGCTCAAAGAGGTCTTATTTTGTTTCCTTTTCTCATTTATTACAGGGATGTAGCTGTATTAGTGTAGTCACCAAGCCCTATACTGAAATTTTCTCTTCTATCTATAAGCCTCCATCAGCCTTTAGGTTAAGTTTCTGTCCTCCTCTTAAACAGCTTTGACACTGACATAATACCCCCTTCCTCCCATGATGTAGAACACTTTTCCACCCAGCTCTGCTAATGTGTGGGAGCTGGAGGGCTGCACTAATGCCTTGAGAACTGCACGCTGGAACAAGGATACATGCTGCAAACCCTATTATTCAAACTAAGGGCTGCCAAAGCCACTTTTTTTTTTTTTTTAATATGTGATTTTAGCAACGACAGCATGAAATGAGAAGACCAGAGGAAGCTGTTTTCTCTTCCTATGGGCTGCTGCCTCCAGCACTGAGCTGCTCCCATGGAAGAAGGTGAGAGGGCTACAGCCCAGCACATACCTGTTCCCTGAGCTCTGGGCTCTCAGGCTGGCTGGGATAAGCCAGTATAGCTCTTCTGCATCCATTAGAGCTGTCACACTTTAGACCTATTCAAGCACCAGCCCTTAGCTTCCACCACCACCACTTCTGAGCATCAGACTACTCTCCAAAAGAAATGAAATGAAAACAGTAATTCCCTGTTTTAGGAAAGAGACTTTCCATGACTTATTCCCTCTGCCAGCAGAAGGTTAAAAGTGGCTGGTGCTAGTGTGTGAGTACCAGGGAGCTGGGCAATAAAGCATCTCAGAGCTATTTACCAAGTAGATTGGTTGATGTTAAAGCCTGTTAGATCAGCATGGAAACAGCCTCTGGGGGGTATATAATAAACATATTATCAGAGTTGGAGTGAAGGGAATATCAGATTCCACTGCTGACTGACAAAGTGAGAGATTGGTTTATTTACTATTAAGAGCCCAATTTATAGTGTTGTGCAGTCACTATGTCTCTGTTTACTAGAAAATAATATACAGCTTTGCTGTCCATTTGTTGTGTAAACATTTCTCAGTTAGTTGACCCCCCCAGAAGGCAGTTGGTACTGTTATTGTTTGGGAAGGTTCAGCTGCACAACATCAATTTGCTCACTTTGGTACTGTAAAACGAGAAGTTGATCTAAACCACGTTATGAGGAAAACGTGTAATAATTACCAACTAAACCATGAAACCAGTTTAATACCCAGAGGAAGAAAAATCCACCTGGGGATTTTGTTATTGTCAATCGATTTTCAAGTCACAAGGTACTCTAGGCCACATTCAAACCACTCAACAGAGGTGCTGAACTTCATCACCGTAACTACCGCAGTGCCAGAGCTCAAAAAGCAGGTCGCACTCTAGCAGGTGGCTAACCTACGTTATTGAGCACAACTTCCAGGTCTTGGCTCCATGTACAGTGGAGACAGAAAAATAATTCCCAGTGCCTCTGAGGCAAAGCACCCCAGGCAAGAGTTACCTTGCAACAGACTGCTTAGGCAACTTGGGAACAGTCAAAACACAACTCCAAGACACTTTGCTGATGTTTGGCAGTAAGAAATTGTTACAAACATCACTGTGAAAATCCCTGTGAAAGGTACAGTGTATGGTAAACATGGGGCCTGGCTCTTGCTATTGACTCCAAGTTGTAACAGAAGAATTCAATGAATGAAAATCCCATTCATGCATTGGCCTTAGCCTCCTTCTTCTATCATCTCACACCTTTGTGTAAATCACTCTAGTGTCAATTCATACATGGAAATGGCTTTATCCTTGGAGTCTTCAGCATCTTGAGGATTCAGAAGTCTTGGCAATAGATTCGAATCATTACCACATCTGTCAGCAGTGGAAGTCTGCTCATTAGTATTATGGAATGACTATCTTCAAGCACTTGAAAGAAATAGTTAAAAAAATCTTAATGGGTGTAATGGAAATAAGCATGGCAGAAGGCTGTAAACAGATGACTTCTGAAACTTTGGAGTCCTGGGAGCTAGTTTAAACGTTTCTGTGCTAGCATGAGATGAATCACCACCTGACTATATAAGAAGCCTGTGATGATTCATTCATATTTGGTCTTCAAATGTATAGCTGCTTGACTTAGGGCAGGTAAATTACCCCATTTCCACCCCTGCCATTCAATTAGTTCTACAGATAAAGGGTTGTGTGAAACATTTCACAGTAAGAGCTCCACTGCAATCTTTTAAATTCCTCTTCATACTTTTAAACACTCATTTTCATGATGCTAGTAAAATTTGTTATTCTATGAAGATAGCTAGTAGAGACATTTAGTTATTTAAGTCACGCTGGTAGCATGGGATAGAGTTTACATGATGTACGTAGTTTATATTGGTCATTTGCAGAAAGAATTCCCCCTCCACCCCTGCATATTTTCCCAGCATTTCTGACATGAAATATGCAGCACAGCAGCATCTAGGCATTTTCTTTCCATACACTGGCCCATGAAAACATAAGAGTATGATGAAGACATAAATCCAGAGAGACCCTGATAAAGCACCACTATGTGGATATTTATTTTGCTTTCTATCAATATTCACTGTAATCTAATTAAGAATAATAGGGGGTTGGAAGGGAGGCTGTGATACAGCTTCTGAAAGAGACATCTTGAACTCAAGGAATGTTTGTCCTTAGCATCAATTACACGTTCTGCCTGAGAATACTGAAAATGCTCTGCCTTATTCATTCTGGGGCAGTATTTGACACATATAAAATTAAGTTTTCATTAAATATTGCACTCTTCCAAATGTGCTCTGTTCAGACTTCTGGTTACAGACGGGAGAAACTATAGGATTAATAAAGTTGATTTAATTGACTACAGATTTGGCAAAGGTTATTTCAAATTTTAGGGCTTGATTTTGCAGCCAGTTGCTATCGAGCCATTGTCTCTAATGCATTGTGTACACAAGGAAAGCAAGACCTTATCATTGGTGTGCAAAGTTTCGGCGTGGACTATGGTAGGAGGGAGATCATTATGACAAGTAATGTAAAAGTGTAGCACTAATGATGAAAGAGTATTGACATAATATAACAGAACCTGCAATCAGTATTCTCCAGTACAGCTAAAACCATCATTTTCAACTTAGTAATAATGCTGAACAGGGGCCTAAGTCAGAAAAAAAAAAAAGTATGTTGTCAATTTTGGTGCAAATTAGAACGATAGAGTCATCATGATGGGAAGCATTATTGAGAATGTTAATTCAAGGATTTCCTCCTTCCCAGTTTTTGTTTCTCAATTTTTGTCAAGGCTTCCACACAGAAGAAGTAGGAAGTTCTTCTCTAAAGAGAGAGGAATGAAAAAATAGAGCACACCTGCCTGACAAGGAAGTTAAACCATGTTTTTTCACCTATATACAGTGTCTTTACATGATACTGGCTGGGGATGATGGAACATATGAGGAACAAAGCCATAGCATATTCTCATGCTTTTACAGAAAGGCTGTGTAAGCAGTCACTAAACCTATTTCATGCAGTGATATTAGTAGTTCTTACAAAAAGAGTTTCCCCCAGAAACTGAGTAGTCTTCACTAGGCTTGCCTCTCAAATACACTGTTCACACTACCACCAACACACGGCATTGCCCTCAGACACTGGTGGTGGTGTCCATTTTAACTTCATAGGAGTTCAGTCTGCAGCAGAGTTCTGGGACTGAGCATGCTTCCAGGACCTTTGTCCTATGGATAAGTTTAACCCTTCTTCCACAATTTCTCTCCGTTTCAAAGGGCACCTTTTTGAAAAAAGGCACATGGTACAATTCCTACTTCTGCTGACAACTCTTATTTAGAAGGAGCACTTTATTCTGATCCCCTTTCTTCTTTGTCTGCTTCAGCAGAACCTGTTAGGAACAGAAGAAAGTCTCAAGGACTAGTTGTAGTTTTGTGCAATATTTTGACTTCTGTGCTGCTGTGCAACTGATTATTGCTTAGCATCTGCTGTTGTAAGCCAGTAAATAGTAACTAGAGTTCCTGATCCTACTCGCTTTTTCAATGAACTCAGTCTTTCCTATAGGCGAGCTCTTTGAACAACATAAGTGGATGGCTTCGTAAAGGTCTTTTGTAAGAAGAAATCAACATAAAAAAAAAATTAGAATAATTAAAAAAGAAAGTCCCAGGCTTGGTTTGTGAACATGTGTGCTACAGTCAAAAATTAGTCTGCTGCTTGTAGTGCAGCATCAGACATTATACATTTGTGACCATCTTCACTGGATTTTGCTGAAAAGTTTCCACTGAGCTTTTAATACCAGTTTTTTTATTTCTTAGCATCTGGATCAGATTTAAAAGTAATTGCACACGTTGAAAAGAGCTTGGGGTTTGGGGTTTTGAGGGGGTGGGAAAGGTGACTTTCAGTAGAGGAACGAGCCTTGAGTCTTTCAAGGTGAATCCCATTCACGACAAATTATTTACTCTCTCCTTTACCTTACTGAAACAGGGCTCAACACAAACTCTCTGTTTTTTTTGTCCAAGAATTTCCAAAGCAGCTGGAGCAAGACTCAGTTGCCTAAACTTAGGCATACAGCACTATTCTGGATCCACTAGGATATTCAAACATCAGTATGGAGCTGCCAGCGATGTCGTCAGGAAAACCCATGCCATTCTGTCTGGACACACGTATTTCAGAGCGACCACTGAGAATTACTAGACAAAGATAGGCATCGGTCATCTGGAAAAGTTAAAATCTGAGCCTTTAAACTAGCAAGAGCAGCAGTAGTTCAAAACTACGGTAGTCACCCCTGAAAACTGAAATATTAAAGACACAGCAGCTACAATGCCATTGATAACTGTGATGGGTGCTGATCTCCACCTGCTAGAGGAGCTAAACAGGTTATCAATTTAATTATCATTAAAAAGCAAATGGAATACAAAATGCTCTCATGTGCAGGAGACATTTGTTTGATTTTTATCATGTGCCAGGTGAAAAACTGAGATTCTGGATCAAAACTTGCACTTGTGTAAATGGATTTTGTCCCCACACAAATGGAAATGCATTTAATTACACCCCAAAGGAAGTCAATACCTCCATCTTACACATATGGAAGAGATGCTTTAAGTCAAATTCTTTATATTCCAGAAATATTTCCATCACTGATGTGACTCTTTTGGGGGCAGCAGGCAAATTTTATTTTGTCCACACCTGGTCACAATAATAGCTATGGAGCCATTATTACACAAAGCAGACATTGGGTTGATATTTACTAACTAGATGTAGAATTCTATATTTGAACTACTCTCTGTAGACTTCCTTTATAATCAGTGGGGAAAAATAAACATTTTTAGCTATTAGTTTTCTCATGCTAAAGTAGGCTTCCAAAATAGGTCAAAAATACTGCACCTTAGAAGTGCCCATTTCTCTTCACCTGTTACACAGAACTTCAGGTAGCTTGAAAGTAAGTACCAGCACTGCAGATGTCTCTAGTCAGATGAGATTAATTCAATCCCAAGAGTAAGAAGAGATGCAGATTATTTTAATGCTTTTTAACAGCAATAACCCGTGTTTGGAGGTATACTCAACTGTAGATTATGTGAAAATGAAGCTTAATGTGCCTTTGTCTTCAAGACCATAATAGTCCTGCTGTTGTAACATTCCTTCTAGTGGGAAGTAATGCACCAGTGATGATTTATTGATATTTATTATGACATTTTATGACAAGAGTTGGAGATCAGTTCTATAATGCCCCTATTAACATATTTTTCAGCATCACAGTTCATCATAAATGTCCACATTAAATATTAGGAGAACAGCATCTGTCTCATGTTGTGGAGAATTGCAGTGGACATGTTTTGACTGGTATGAATAAAAATGTGTGGGTGTGGGAGCACCACAAGGATCACACAGCAGGAGGAGGGCTGGTAGAATGACATGTGGTGTTGTCACTTACACCGGGAGGTCATTATGATCCCAGCACATCTCCGTGTTTCTTTTCAGGATATCCAGACTGGGAAACAACAGATCGTGAGCAAATCCTGATGACTCACTGGTGGGCCAGGATGCAGCAGCTAGTCCCTGTCAGTTTACAAGGGAGACAAAGAAAGGCATATCCAGAATCACTAACCTAAGATGAACCCAGAAGATATGAAGATAAATTGCCCTGTTTCTCCTGTCCTCTGTGTCACCACAGGAAATCTTGGCCTGCCTGACTGCACACCAGCATCCTGGTGCTCCAAGGGCAGACAGACTATTTGGATATACATGTTCTGTTGCTGTATGTGCTTGTGGGAAGGGGTGGATGAATGGATGAAATCAACTTTCTTTTAAAAGACAATCACCTTCCCCTCTCTACGGTCTCCTGCTGAGATTTGCTGTGCTGCTGCTACAATGCTGCAGCATTATTTCTGACTAAGTACTTCTCTGGTCTCTGCCAAAAACCAGCTCCTCAGCAGCCTAGATCCGCTCTTTTCATTCATGTCAGTAAATATCCAAAGGCAGGAATTATTTCCCGCTACTGTAACACTCAGTAGTTCACTAGCATTACACCAGATTTTTGGAGGCATAGATAAGAAAAGATTCCAGTCCTGTTTAACTTTTTAATTTCAGACTAGCAGCATGACTAAACTCACAATTACATTATTTCACCTGGGTGGCACCGAAGAGAAAAATGGACAATGACAAACCCTATCCTAGAAAGCACTGAATTATGGGAGATGGGGGCGGTTTATAACTGGTAGTGTTCCACAGCTTTTTGAATTAACAGGTTGAAATCTGGCACTTACTATAAGAAAGAAAAATGAATACTTGGGTATATTATTCATTCAAAAGAAAAAGAGCCAAGCCCTTTGCTGGCATAAATTGCCACAGCTCTATTGATTTCAAACAAGAGCTGATTTGCATCAGATGAACATCCAAGCCATATTTTATAACATGCTCGATTTTGATTAATTGTTATTACAGTCCTAAACAGGATTTTTCATTGCTCAATTATTTTCAGCACCATACATGAAAAGAACACAAAAAGCCCTGCTGCTGAATGTACCATAATCTCTAGCCACACTCTGTCTAACAATTAATAATCCTTTTCATGATTTAAAGAACATGAGCCTTGATCTTCTCAGTTCACTTGTCTGTGAAAGGTGGGCAACTACATCTTCTACAATTATCCCAGTGGACCAACAGTTTGTGTTCCATTTTCTGACGTCTGTTTCATTGGTGTGTTAGGTCACTGGGGATGCTTCCGGAACAGAAAGTCCCAGATGGACACTTTAAATGTCTGGACAGAACTGGATATGGTTTCCTATATGACCAGTATAGAGGTGGCTGCATGAGCCATCTGAAAAGCTCTTATTCATTGTTCAGAACTGCAGAAGTATTATTCATGCAGCAGTCTGGGCCTCCGTTCTTCTGTTACTCCTGCGTTTAATTTACACATCATTACAATTCTTCCTTAGAAACAAAACCCCCGATGTTATCCCGAGCACTGTGCTCCCATGTGATACATACCAGGGTTTTTTCTGGCTCTGTCAATGATTTTATGGTTCATTCCCTTTCCTTCTGTATTAAAATAGTAGTAACATACTGGATGTTTGGGAAACATGTCTGTAGCTTGTTACTCCACAGATAGGTGAGGCAGAGGAGGAAGGGAAAGGGAAGGTAGAGGCGAAGGGGAAGGGAGGAAAATTGAGAGGGAGAGGGAGGGAGGGAGGAAGGAAAATGAGCAGCTACCCTGCAGCTAAAGGAATCAACACATCTGACTGCACAGTGAAGTGGAGCTGGGCGGATTGTAGATCAAAGCACAAGTCAAGAGGTGGTTTCTTCAGTTAGTTCTCCTCTATGGAAACCCTTGTGGATAACAAGCATGTTTACATCTAAATTTTTTCTCGCTGATGAATTTGTGCCTCATTTATGTTTATTTAACAGTTTTCTTTCAGTGGTTTCATCCTGAATACATCAACATGCTTCATCTCATTCTACCATGGTGTAATATACTTGACCCCCTCCTTCTTGATTTAAAGCACATTTGGAATTCTCTTACATGAGTGTTCTGTGCTGTCTAGTGTCACAATCTCTTCCAATTTCATAAGCCAACCACCCCGGACTAAATTTACACTTACATGGAAGATCTGCTGAAAAATACATCTATACAACCCCCCCCAGTAGTTTTGGTAGTTCAAAACATTAGGCTATTCTCTGTGAGCAGGCAATCCACACCTTTACAGAAAGGTGCTATAGAATTTGCTATAAGATTATAAAATGCTATACAATTGTAAAGCAGACTAGAAGATTCTTTAGTAGGAAGTCTCTACCCTGTTATATTTTATGGCCCTGACCTCTTCACAGTGATAAATCCTGGCTGATTCAAATGGACATATAAAAGGCTATTTGCTTCAGCAAGTTACCTACAGAATGTGCTATAGTTGCAAAACCAGGCTCTGTTTTCAAGTGTAAACTTCTACGGATGTTTTTAAATTTGGTTCTGCCATCTTGAATATATGATCAGCAAAATATTCCATAGTATGTATTATGGGAGCAAGTGATTGATCCCAGCTGTTAGAGAAATAAAAATCTGCTCTTTAATGAGGTTGTACAGACTTAATAAAATAAGCACTATGGAAGGAAGCTCAGAAGACACTGATTTACTCCTGTGAGCTATTAATATTTTCACACATATCACAATGTAGCCATTCTTTTTCATAGGATCATGGGGAAATTCAGATTGGAAGGGACCTCAGCAGGCACAGTTCTAGTCCAACCTTCTGCCCAGACCAGGGTCAGCTCTGGGGTTGCACCAGGTTGTTCAGGCTTTTCTCCAGTCTGGTCATGGAAACCTCCAGACACAGAGGCTGCACAAGTCTCTGGCCAACCTGTGAATCTCTTGTTTCCACATATGCCTGCTGTCTCTCATCCTCCAACCATGCATCACTTCCTCAGCTAAGGCTTTTCTTTTAGTTTGTGTGTTGTCATAGCTATGTCCTAATCCCTAAATTGGATTTACATTGGTGCACCTTAATGCCTGTATAAAGTCCTGATGATACTAATGAGATTATGCCCAAGTGCAAAGGCATCCATACCAGTCCTGTTGCAGGACTGCAGACTTTGCAGATTTTCTGTGTAAGCAAAAGAGAACAAATATCAAGTTAAAAAAAAAATAATCAGACCATTGCAACTTGTCATTTAAATAAACACATTTTCTGTAATCTCACTTGCTGAAATAAAACCAAACAAAAACCACAAAACCCCCTCTGTTAGATATATAATTTAATAAAACTGGGTATGTAAAAGAAACGGGAACAGCAGGTGTTTTTAAAATACTCCAAGCTGAATCCTGAGGAGCTTTATATGATGCAGTAATGATCTACCTAGAATTATATGAAATTTTCTATTACCTTAGAAAAATGCCATATCAGTATGCTAGCTTATCCCACATATTTAAAGACAGAGACAGGGAAATAAATGAAAGCAAGACTGGAGACTGTGACATAAAAATAGAGAAAACAGGAGTCTAATATAAACTGTCAGATAAAAGGAGCCTGAAGGGAAATGATAAAACAGTTTGAATACCCTGAAGGAAGCAATATTAAGGAATGAAGAGGTTTATTCACACTATGTAGGAAAGCTAAACCAACTTGTGTTTACCAGGACCTGCAAATTTTCAAAAATAAAATATCTGGGTAAGGCAATATGAACACTTTAGGAGAACAATAATGCATAACTGAGACTCCAGCAGGGAAAACACCACATTCCTTAAGTTTCTTGAGACCTTTGCTCTCTTGCTGATCAGCCAGTTGGGCCCTGGCCCTTCAGCTGTTCCATTTTCTCAACGGCATGGCCCACCCGCTATGGTCCCCTGCCACCCATGTCGATCCCCTTGGTGGGCTGGAGCTCTGTTCAGCACAGTGCTTTTCTCTGCTTGGCAACGACAGGGTTAATTAGTGCCCACCTAGGTCTTACCGGTTTCAGAGAAGGCTACTTTGAGAACACAACGGGTGTCACACATCTCCATGTGAAGGCTGGCCCATAGCCTCACCATGGGCGGTGGTGGAACCCCACTGCGCATGACCTGCTAAGCTGCACCTGCGTTACCAGGCAGCGGTGACCACCAGGAGCGGATCAGCAGACCAAAAGCCCCGTCACCGAGGATATGATGCCTACACCACATGCATTTCAGGGGGGTTCCTTCAGATTACATGCAGTCTACTCCTGTCTCCTGCATGTTCACTACCCACTAAAATGGACTAGGTGTGCTCCTGAAGTCCCTCTTCCAGCTTGGCTTCATCAGAAATGGTTCTAGTTTAGGTGTCCTGAGACCGCCTGAACCAAAGCAGCAAAACTGGGGGTGGCTGGGAGATTCACTTCAAAGGTGTGCTCTCAATCCAAATTAAAATGCTAGTGGAGGTGAATCCAATTGTTCAGAGTTTCCAGGCAATTGTCTTCTTAGCCCCTTAGCTGGGCCAGAAAAATCTGTGCTTCCTTCCCAGCATGAAGCTCCCGTGTTTCTGCATTTTTTACATTTGTGTTATTCACCCTCATACTTCCAGTTTCTTCAGGGAACATCATCTAGATCAAAGATTTTCAAACTATCTGACTTTATAGAACCCTGTTTATTTTTTTTCATTGGAAATGGCCGTTGGTGTATATCACGTTTAAACGATAAGCTTGCCTTTCTCTGACACCTTCTCCAAGGCCAAGGACCCCAGGGAAGTGGCCCAAACATCCCCAAAGATTCAGAGGCCCCAAGGAGGAAACCACTGCTTTAGACTACCCACAGAACAAAGGGCAGAGACAGCAGTCAGCCTACAGCTGGAATGCAGTACTTACCCTTGGTGTCCTACTTCTGGAGAGGTAAGGATGCCTCTTCAAATGCTCTACTACTCGGTGCCACTGCACCTCTCCCACACGGTTCAGGATTAAAGCAGAGTAATCATACAAGGGAAAGAAAATTCCACATATATTACAATTAGATGAAAAAAAAAAAAAAAAGTCCTTTGCAAAGCTCAGCATCACAGATTGCCTTTGATTACAAAGACATTTTATTAGTTATGATGACTCCACGTAGGCCAGAATCCATTGCAATAAGGAAGATGACAGCATAACCAAAAAATAAAAGAAAATGAAGGTAGACGTTGTCTTCATTATTCCTTTATACTGTAATATCTTCTGCAGGATAAATCAAGTGGATTTTACAAGCTGTGTGTTACAGCACAGATTCATTTTTCATAGCTTTCATACACATTTTTCTGCATTAAGCAAACAACTGCCAAATAAAGGCTAAACTGTGCTTTTGGAGTCAAGCCATCCCTCGAGCAGTTTTGCATGAATCACATTGTGTTTATTGGTAGCCTCAGACAAACAAGCAGTAGCCCTGACTAATGACAACGAACATAATAAAATAGCTATGCCTCAGTGCTTCTGGAAAAGAGGCAGCATAACCACATTCCTGCTCGTTCTGATGTTACACTCATGTTTCTGTCACTGCCAGACAGGACAAACATCCTTTCCTGAATTATTTCCTAAGGAAGGAGCGCCTGACCAAGAGCGACTAAACTAGGTACGACACACATTACCTGGATTTAATTCCTTGCCTTGGTGAAGACTTCTCACATGACTCAGACAAGTCATTTTTCTGTCTCTGTTCCCGAGCATCATGCATGGAAATAATATTAATAAAACGGTCATTGCATATTACAAGAGACTATGGCAAGAGGAGTCAGACAGTCCAAGATCTTTCCCCTGTGGGATGAGTCTAATTGTTTTGAGAGATGCTCTATACAAGCACAGTAACATTGTTATACTAAAAGGCCCTGATTCATTATTGTAATTACCTTACCAGGAAAACATGGAAAAGATTATACCCGAGTAATATTTCATAATATTTTTCTTTACAGCCTGAGAAATGGCTGGGACGTTGAAACACAACTGCCTGCGTTCCTTCCCCAAATCAAGACCAAATACACAGGATTTAGCGCGGCAGCAGCACCACCTGTCGGTAAATTTATTACATAGTTATCTAAAAAGCAAAGAAAATTACCAAAGTAGACCATAAAATGAAACCCTAAGTTACAACCTCCAAACTAGACCTTCAACTGTATCGTCTTACCACCAAGACCCACATGTGAAAATAGGACCCACATCAAGGGGCACCCATATTATTAGTGCCGCAGAACTGTTCTGCCATGTGAACATTCTTCCTTAACTACAGGCAACATTTTCTCGAGACAGAATTTCCTATTTTTTACCCTCGTTAATTTTGCAGCAGCAAAGGCTGCCTAATTTGCACAGAAGCTTCAGATTAAAATCAGGGTGGTTCCTCAAAGTGAGTATACATAGAGAAGAGTGTTCCTGGAAGAGGCAAAGCCATCGTAAGTGGCAAACAGTTTATCAAGCTGTCAGCAGTGTCAGTTCTGGCTGCGAAATCTGAAAGAGCAGCAAATGTAAGGTTAACGAGTGATTATTACTTCAGGATGGGTGGCATTCACATAACTGTGAAAACAGGGAAATCTCACAGCTCTTACTGATGAGACTGCTTTTCCAATGTAGAATAGTAACTCAAATTACTAGCAGATTGTAAGGAAAATACACATCTCATCACCTTAAGCTCGGAAACAGGCTGTAGTATACAGATAAATATTTTGCTTGCTGCTACAGTTTTCTACGACGTTGTTGAGCAGGGATTATGGTACACCGTAATAAAGGCAAATAACATGGAAAGGAAACTGCCATCAACTGTAGAGATCTGAGCAACAACCTGGAAAAAAAAAAAACAACCAACCTAGACAGTTTCACTATAAACTCAATATTAAGAAAATCTATTCTCAATCTAGCCTTGTGTAATGTCTTCACTTTTTACATTGAGTGTGTCAGCCTTTCTAGACCAAGAACCCATCCTCAGACAGCTGCTGTTGTGCTAAAACTACACCATGTAGTTTACATATGCCCACTGCTCAGAAGCATATCTGCCACGATGTATTACTGCAGGGCACTGCTCTTGTTCAGGGCTTGAGCTACGATGCTGAGCTCATCCTAAGGCAGACCTGGCCATCGTATCACTTGCTCTCCAGCCAAGCATCCACTCAGAAGAGGTGTTCCAAAGCCTCTGTGGTTTTCCACTGCCAGCACAAGTTCAGTGTGTAATGCGCTTGCACCCACCGAGACCTATTCTCCAACCACAAAGGTCTGAATACAAGGATCTCCAGCCACTCTTACACAAAAAATTGACACTTTGGTTTAGATCTCTAATAACTGATTGCCTGCTGATCTACTTCATGCAATAACTCATAATTTTTATTGTGGATTTAGGCTTAAACTACTGGTCACATGGCTATTTGTTGCACTTTGGAGAATTCTGAGTCCGGACCAGGCAGCTTAAATTACAAGTACCTTGGGTTTTGCCAGTCCTACTTGTAGTTACTCATGCCTGACAACATGATCAATGTCAGCAGTTTCAGTGCTTAGTTTCTCATACTGGTTACATATGATCAATTGCACAGCTTTCCTCCTTTTTAAAATTTCTCACTGACTGACACATCCATTTATTTACAGTTAAATAGACACAGGCTACAGATTTCGCTTCCATCAGTGCAACAGGATAAAGGGAGAGACGAGCAGCATGGAGGACAAGCAGCAGTTGGGACTCCTCATTCCTCGCTTAGTCTCCTACTGCCAGCAAAGGAAAATTTCAAAGGGGTCAGCACAGGACACTCTACAGAATGTGGTCTTTTCCACGTTTTACTGCAACAGGGTATTCACTTCAGTTCTAGGAAAGAGACTCCACAGAAGGTTTGTACACTCTAGCCTCTTTGCAAGAATAGCGGTGTTCACCCTCCAGATGGAAGCATTACCTGCAAATAACTGCACTGACATTTTCTTCTTCGGCTTCTTACTCTCCTGCCACAAGCACATTAATAAGTCAGTAAGAGCAGGAAATAGAGACCAAGTTGTTTCAGATGACTAATAGAGTTCAGATACCCCAATTAATTTGGTGTCCAACATAAGGCATCTTAAAAGAACTTCAATTTTTTAGCAGTCATTCAGATTTATATGGAGATAAAATAACATCCAATAATCTCAAAGGAGATGCCAAGTACCAATTTAAAGCAAATGGGAACATCTTTGGTTTCATTAGGAGTCCTCGCAGAATTAGAGATAAAGGAATTATATATTATTTCTAAAATATTCACTCGTGCTTATCTAGAATTAACGCTTTTGTACCCTGCACATTTGAAAGTGCAGTCAACTGTGCACTTCAGTATTATACTGAACTGAAGTCCATATTTGTAAAGCAGTTTTGAATAGCATGGTCTTTTCTTCCCCTAAATTGCAACAAAACAGGAACAATGTGGGTTTTATAACTACTGACAAAATACCAGAGCACTCCACTAACAGCATTTTTTCTTTCATCAGCTGCCTTTGATTTCATATGATTGTTTTGGTTCCCCAAAACAAACACTTTGTCTCCTTCTAAATACAGAGAACTGGTAAGCATTATGGTAACGATCTCTAAATACAATGCTAGGACATTTATTACACAAATATTTGTATTTTAATTGAGTAAGTTCATTTTGGGTTAACCCTCTCCTAGCTTCTGCCTCAACAGAAAACAGGGCTGTTGGCAAAACTATTGAGGGGCTTTTTAAATGCCCAGGTGTTAGGATGCAATCCACAGCAAATTTTACTTATGGCACCTTTGCAATATCTACATTTTTGTCCAAAAGATACCTTACCCATGATATGCTTTCCCTGCAGATGTGCAAACCATGTCTGAATTTTGTGATTATCTCAATATCTTGGTATGTTTTCCACACAGTACATACATATTGGGCCCTCACTATGTTTACTGTATCTATATTTTGTATCTGTATTGATATCTGTATCTACTTATTATTTGTCTTTCTTGCCATCCTTTGCTGTGTTCTAAATCAGTTCACTGAGTACCTTCAATAAAGTAATTGTTGTAGCTCCACTTCCAGTTCCATACATACTGCCCTACACATACTGCCCCAATTTTATATGTATATGGTCAAGAACAGGCAACGGGGAGAAGGAGGGGAGCACACATGAAATAATGCTCTGTTCTTGTAATCCTGGGTGAATGCTTTTCTCTGTCAGAACTTCAGCAAGAGAAGACTATGAAAGCTGCAGTCACTCTAAAAAGCTGCTAATTAAAAAAAGACTGGTAGTTGCAAAATTGTAAGACTGGCAGGGCTTGCTCTGGGGCTCTACATTTTTTTTTTTCTTTCCTACATAGTTCCAGCAGCTCCAGCCTGCTTGCTTTATAAGCCAGGCAGTGAGACTGATGCCCTCTTGAACTGCTGTTTCAGTTTACTGATAAATAGATCAAGCATAGAACGCTTTATTTTTCTAGCTGATTTTATTGCGGTGACTCTTTCTAATGTCACATTAAAACTCTCCTCCCTCTATTTCCAAACTATCCACTAAGTTTAAAAAAATGAAAACACAATCATAGTTACCATAGAAACTATCTCTAAGATACAGAACAATTTCTTAAAGAAGTCTGCAGAGAAGTATTGAGTATTGGCAGAGCTGTGATACAGTGGTTCAGAAGAAAATGAGGGACGGGCTGCGCTTCAGAGCCTGAATTTCTCACAAGTTTCTCACAGTGATGAAGAGTGTCTCTGCCGAAATAGAAATGGCTCCTTGCATAGCGAACTGACTTGTCAGTGGGACAAACAAGTATCACAAAATAATAAAACAGAGTAATAAAACTTATCCTTTCATATCTTCAAGTTGTTACACTTGTTAAGAGTATGACTGGGGTGCTGCACCAGTCCCAGACGATGGATAATATTCTCTGCATTTGTGTTCATATCTGTGACAGAATGACAGAATTCCTCTGGATGGAAATAATGTGTTATCTGGTCTTCTCTGGTACTGACATCTTCCAGTCTTGTGATACTATGAGGAAAACAAATCTCATGTCATTTCAGCCCATAAATGGCTCCCTTTGGCATTAAAAAGTCTGTAAAAACCATAATTACAATTGCAAAAAAACAGAGACAAAACCCAAGTAACAGATCCCACATGCATTCCCAATGCATGACATCTCAGGCGTAAGTGCAGACACTTTTCTACTCAAATATGCTGCCAAATGAAAAAAAAAAAAAAGTCAATGCTATTTGTTCCTGCTACTAAAAAAAAAAAAATATATGTTTTCTGAACTGCATTTCAGAATCACTTTGTATTGAAAATGCCTGCTGGAACACAATTCAGAGCTGTTACAGCAGAATTCTGCTACCACCTTCTGGCTGACAGAAATACTTAGCACTTACTTAACCAGCATACACTGAGTTTGTAATGTGTTTGCTGGTTTTTTTCAGTCTGCACACTTCACACGTTACTGTCCCATTTTCTTTAATACAGAAATAGGAAATCCACACAAAAAAAGTTACACTTTCACTTTGCAAACTGAGAGGGTTTTTTTCCACTTCTTATCCCTCCCCAAAAAGGTGTTGTGGTTCAGTCCAATTTATTTCATTTAGATATCAATGAACAGAGAAATCCATTGTTTACATCACTATAATAATCCACAATAGGTGCAGTCTTGTGAAGTCTTGTGCACACCCCTCCCATTGCACACGTGCTTTAGTCCCACTAACTTCACAGCACCAGAAACAAAGACGATCAATATGCTGGATGGCAGCTTTTACTTGAACACAACTGCTTGCAGGAAATTGAATGAAAACAGAGCATAACCAGATCACAGGCTTGTTAGCTGTGTTATGACCTTTTCTACCGTTGTCACAATCTATTCTTAAAACTTCGGGAGTTGCATAACAAAACTAGCACTTCTTTCTTTTGCTCCTAAGTAACTATCCAGTCAAGAAAAGCCTGAAGCTGTAAGATTAAAGATTGAGAAACACGAAACATGTGATGTGGAGAACTGTCCCAGAAAGCACCTTGAATGAGTTTGGCAATACTGGGAGTAATCAGATGAGTAAAGAGTACAGGAGTAAAGGAAAGGTCAGCATTATTTTCCATAATGAAGACCAGGCAACTACTTCTAACATAAGTTCTTTCTGTTGCTGACAAGAGGTGGTCAGAAATCCCCCTCACCACGCACAAAGCCAGATTTAGTTGAGTTAGTTCCCTCCAGAATCACAGGAAGAAAAAGGACAAAAATGGGGCAAATAGAAGCTCAAACACTCCATGAAAATATCACCAAATTAAACATATTCCTATGCTGTAGCTTTTAAGCATCCAATTTGTATTTAGTTTTTGTTCTTGTCCCACTTGTACTCATGTAATATATCAACTTCATTTTCAAATTGCTCTAGGTCACAGCATTAGTGGACTACCTACATGAAATATTTGAGTATTTTCTCTCATCTAGGGAGCTGAATTTTTCAAATGTCATCATAACATTTATGTTTAATTATCAACAGATTGTTGTATTTCATTCTTGTTTCCACTGCAAAAAGGATGAAAAAGATCACTATAATACATGCATCACTGCAAGTTATTAAAAAGCACCACTCTACAGAATGGTTGTACAGATTGCATCACAGAGATTTTACTTTCTGCAGCTAGGTCAAAGGCATAGAAAAATTTAAATGGGGACAAATCAGTGTATTATTTGGACTTAACACATGTCCTATTGAACTTGCTAACAAAATTTCCGGTCTCCTTAGTAGGACCTGAAAGCCAGCTTCTGAAAACTACTTAAAAACTTTTTCTAGGTTTCAAAGGCCCCTTGAGAATCCAGCCATAAGTGACTAAACCTCTCTCAAAATGAAATGCAGGCACCTAGGTTAGACAACAACTTTGAAAACTCTCCCTTAAATGAATCCTTAAGATCACACAGCAAGCCTATGCTAAAGCCAGATATCAAAGGCAGGTGGTGAGCCTTAATGAAGCATCCACTTAAATTCAGGCCATGTTTTCGCAGCAAGCACTCAGGTGGATTTTTAGAAGTGGGTGCTGTTTAACCTCCCTTACAGCCTGAGAAAAAGTAGCATTTAAAAAATGTTAACAATGGCAATCACAGAAGGGGGAGAAAAGTGTTCTCTCCTAAAAAGCCAGTAGTTCTCCTTCTCCATGAGATGTGACATTTTAAGATGCTCTGCCCACCAAACCTAAGCATATTCAGTTGAACTGGACAGTTTTTTGCAAATTCTGCAGGCTTTTGATTCTTAGCTTTACAGGGATTTACATTTGTATTTTAAACCTCTGCTAAGCTTCCTAAAGAAAGGATTTGTTTAATTATGCCACACTTTGATATTTCCAGATCTGAAACAGAGCTACCTGCCCTGATTCTCAATGAGTCCCCAGAATCCCTTTGAATTTAAGGACTCCCCATCTGTTCAAGGAAGTTGAGGGAGCCCAAAATGCCCTTTGCCACTCATGAGAAGCCAAAATGTTCTGGTGACAGGTGCCACCTATACAGAAGCCCTAGTCCAGAGCTAGTCTTGACAATCTTTTCCCCACCGTCTGCCAGTTTTATTTGAAATGAGTTTAGTTTGGGTATTTTTTTGCAATCCTAGGATTAGCAATTCTGCATGAAAAATGTCCTGGTTTGCAGACAGCAGGATCAAAGGCTCCTCACTGAAGAAACCGGAAAGGAAATCAGCAGATTCTGCATTCTGAGAAGTGAAATGAAACATGCTGTTTCTTCACAGATTTGGGATTTACAGTGAAAGCCTGCCGTTTCAAATGCTTAGAAATTTGTGACTATCTCATGTATAAGTTCCATTAACCATGGATGAGATGAGGTGACTTTTGACTGGTAGAAACTCAGGATGGCTTTTGGCAAAGGAAATCTGCAAAGAATCTAGCTTTGTGCAAAAAAAGGGGATGAACCCCCCTCTGCTATCAGCCAGAAAATACATCCAGCATGTCAGGACACAGAAATCATTCATTGCCCAAGAGCAGCGTGCACTGACATGCTACTTAGCAGTGAGAGCTGAAAGAGGATATTAGTAAAACAAACACCAGATCTGACAATATATTTTCAAGCTTAGAGTGCAAATTAATAGGCACCACTTACGCCTGCCTAATGCTGCCTTTGACAAAGAATTGCCTTGCAATCTACCTCATCAGAATTCAACGTCACATTCTGCTCATTTCACCTACCTGTTTGGTCCAAAGTAGCAAATACAGTTTTTGGTAGGGGCTTCCCTACTTGCTACAGAGTGCCTTGAACTGAAATCTTCCATAACAAGTCCTTAAAGTATTGAACTATTGGGTTTAGGTACATAAACGTTAAGAATAATAAAATGTGTAGTATCTCATGGCAAGCAGGTGTGAAGGATGAGAACACTTCACATGACAGCGGTCATCCTCAGGGGATAATAAGGAAGCATTTTTTCCACAGGATTGGCAGTGGCTCTGTACTCCTACAAGGCAACACACATTCCTGGTTGTACTAGTTCAATCTGTCTAACTACCACTTTGGGGGAAGCAGAAAGGATTTAGAAAAAGAAGAATATTGTCACAATGAATGTGTTGCTGTGACACTTCAATCTTCTGGTCCAGATTGCAGATAATGAATCTCAAATTAGAAAGGATTTTCTCTGAGAAAGAGGGGTCGAACTCCTTCACCGCAAAAGAAACTCATTTTCACTGTCTGATCATCTAATTTGACCCCCTGAATAACAAGACACAGGGATTTCCTGGAGCAATTCCTGCTTCACATATATTATCTGTGCTTGAAAGACACTGTTTTATATATATAACATGTATATATACATAAAACCAGTAGATACCATACAAACCCAAACATCCTTTTAAAGCTTCCAGTGATGAAGTAACAGTAATAATCACATCAGTCATCACTACTCTTAAGAATTTGCATCTGGTTTCTGGATTGCAGATGTGCAGCTTCCCTTTCTAGCCATTGATTTTTCCCATCCCTTTCTGCTGGCCTCAGTGACCCGGTATCAATAATGGCAGTTTTTCATGGAATTACACAAACTATGATCAAGTCCTAATCTGCTCTAGAATTACTTCAAAACTCCCCTCAGTGAGAACATTTCTGACATTTTGCAGTCATCTATGATCAGCTAAAAAAACCCCTGTGATCTCACCATCAGTATGACTGCCACTGACAGATTATTTCCTAGTAACTTTTGAAGTTTATCCAAATGCATACATACAAGTCCAGAAAAGCACTACATTCCCCTGTGCATGTCTGTTCACTGTAGAACACTGCTCAGTGTAGAACACTTAGTGTAGAATTTCTTAAGTGAGACTAATAGAGCATGTGTAAATGAAATAAAAATAAAGAAGTTATTTATATGAACATAAATCTTTCACTATTTCTCCAATAAGATATCTCAGAACACAAAATAAAAGATCCAGTTGTTAAAGATTACATAAGTTTGTCCAACACTCTAGAAGACTTTGCAACTAAAAAGACAAAACTCATCAAAAATTATGTAAGTACTCTTAATGTTTTAAGGCCTAGGGACCCAAAATCCAGTAACCAACCACTACAGCTAATCCTTATCCTTCTGAAACTCAGTTAAAAAGAGAGGTTTCTACATAAAATATACAGGAATAAATGTCTACTTATAGACATACTAGACTTAAAAAAGTCTAATACGCACACAAGATGATGAATATCTCAATGTTATTCAAACAAGTTACTCACTACATTTTCAAAACTGGGTTGAAAATCTCTTAGGCCTTCCTATCAAGCATAGGAACTGCTTTTTTGAGGCTATGCAGACCTCTGCGAGATGACTATTGTGTACTGTGAATCTGTAGTGTTTCATAAAGGCAGCATATATGCGATCTCAAAAGATTCAATTACAAACCACTATTTGCTTGTTCACTGTTCTGTGAAACAAAAAAAAGTCATTCCATTTAGTATCGTGTAGAAAGAAGACAAACACAGCTCAGTAACCTTTGGAGAACCAATTATATGTCTGTTAATTTTAACAACAGAGTTTTCAAATTAGTTTCTCGTTTTCTTTAATGAGATACACTATAGAATTTTGACCTATGAAACAAACACATTCTTTATGGATTTGTTTCTCCAAGATCTAAAGGCACGTCTCCGTAATTAGGTGTTCAATAGCACCACATGATACTTTTCGGAAACTGTATGGATTTTAATTTTAATTTTTCTCCCCACAGGTTTTATCTGTGAGTATCTGAACCAACCTCCATTACTAAGGTCATAGGAATGCTACTGTTCAATCCAGTAAATAGCATGCTGGTAAAATAACATGGTTTGAACTTCTATACAAATATTCTCAGAACCGAAATTGATGCTGCCTCTGCAGTCACTTAACTTTTTTGCATTGTAAAGCCAAAAAACGCTAGCTCCTTCTGAAATGGAAGTATGCTTGCTGACTAAGGGTGAAATGCAACAGTCACAGGAATAGCACAAAGCTTATTTTATGAATCAGACTTTTATTCTTACATGGTAATTTCACTGACAGTGAATAAGGTGAATTTCATGCCCTAAGAACAATTCTTGCGCCTATGGTAACAATACAAGTTTCTGTCAATATTCTTCTATAAAATAAGATATTCAACAATCAGGAACAACTTAAATGCTTTCTATAGAAAAAGAGAAGCAGAAAACATAATTGTATCCTTGCTTCAGCCCTTTCTTTTCAAAATCACCACATGTATTTATACATTAAAATGCTCCTGGCAAATAGCAACAGAATGCTTTTCCTGCTTGAAACTAAGCAGCTTATCCTCACAGTTTTACCATAGTCCCCAGTGGGAGCTTCAGATCAGAAGCAAGTGATGGCTCAAGCAAATGTGTGTTATCTTTTAGGTAAGATATACTTATAGTGAAGCAAGTAGAGCGCATCTCACATAAATTTGCAAAGCTTAGGACTACTTTGGAAGCAGTCTCCTGAGGATCCTTTTCGACTCTTTGAACTCCCTTTAAAGCACTTGTAGGGATCACTCAATCTGTTCATTCCATGCACCCGCACCTCAGTATTTGTCGTATGCTTTAAGAACACCTCGGCATTTCTCTTTCTAAAGTTGTGCAGTAGCTTAATTAGAAGGTATCAATTTGTATTTGCCTGCAGAAATGTAGATAGCTATAATAACTACATACAACCTACTATGATACATCAAAGAAGTTGGCACACTAGAGAGGACGCATGAATTGGTCAGCTGACAGGAGCATTCCAGGTAACTTTCAGGGAACTGACAGAACATTACAAAAATACATATAAATAAATCGTTTTCACAGGCATTTCTGATAGCTATGCAATTTCTGATGAAATACGGTATCCTTCTTTCCTCCCCAGGCAGCAGGCGGCGGGCAGCCTCCCTCAGCACCTCACGGCCCCAGCCGCCGCACGGCACCGTGAGCAGGGGCGGCGACAGGGCCCCGCAGCGGGGAGCACGGCCGGAGGCGGCCAGCGATCACCCTCACCGTCCTCCTCCTCTGCGGCTCAAGAGCTTCCCAGGGGCACTTCAGCCCGGCGCCAGCCTCACGGTGGGCGGCGAGACCGCCGAGCACCCCGGGAATCCAGGGCTCGGGCTCCCGCTGCCGCTCCCGGTGCCGCAGCCCCGCCGCCCCGCGCATGCGCCCCGCCGCCGGCGGGCACCTTCCCGCGG
>JAVJGJ010000014.1:9725106-9778921 GCA_035590215.1 Microhierax caerulescens | reverse complement strand
GCCTTCCTTCTTCTTCCCCCAGTTGATATACTCAGCATGACGTCCCATGGTATGGAACATCCCTTTGGCTGGCTTGGGTCACCTGTCCTGGCTGTGTGCCCTCCCAGTTTGCTGTGTTCCCCCAGCCCTCTGGCTGGCAGTGCCCAAGGAACTGAAAAGGCCTTGATTTAGTATAAACATCACCCAGGAACAACTAAAAACATCAGTGTGCTGTCAGCCTTGTTCTCACATCAGAGCTGAAGCACAGCACTGCACTAGCTACTAAGAAGAAAATAAACTCTCCCAGCTGAAACCAGGACACAGTACATAAAATTTCTACCTAATTATAAAGACAGAAATTATACAGTTACCTCAAAGGCTTGTATTTACTCCCTCTTTCTCTTACATACGCAGCATTTTAAAACAAGTACTACTTTCCCCCAGATAGAAATTTATCATAAGTTTGAGCAGATTTCTTCCTGGTATGAATTCTAGATAATCTGAAGTGGGCAGGGTGAGGCTTTTGTCTCCTTGGTTGTGGAAATAGTTGAGGATATTTTAGAGCCACCTACCTAAAACCCATTGTGTTGCACTGCCAAAGCTCTCAAAGCAGTGGTGCATTTATTAGTTAAACTGTTACCTTTAATAAGATTGTTCAAGTTCCAAGATACATTATTCACAGCAGCAAGATAATTTTCTCTAAAATAAGATCTCTGGTTTATATAATAAAAAGTGCTTTTGATTGATGTAGTTGGATAGATGGCTATGCAACGCAGATAGCCATATTTTTGGTGGGAAATAAGCAGGTGAAAGACTAGCTCAAGGAAAGGAAAAAAAATCCTCATTTTAGCAAGGGGGCCTGTACGTTCTGCCACAGGTGAGCCTAGTCTCATATATAGGATTTGTTTGTTATGTTTAACGTGTTACTTCATCAGATGAAGTAGCATTCTGTTTTGTGTTGTAGAGTTGGCACCTAACCCGTTACGGAAACACTGCCTCACGTTTATTGAACTTTCTGATTAAGGCAGCATGAGTGAACTAGAAATGGCAGTTGTAACAGATTTCTCTGGCATTTAAAAATACAGATAATGATAATATTGTCCAAAGAAAGGAAGAAAATAATCTCTAGCTATGATGTGCTGCATCTTGTAAAGGAGTATAATTAGTCTTTTGCTTTTTGTAAGCTGTTGCCAAGTAAGTTAGTCATGCTTGTTTTGTTTTTATTCCAAAATGTTCATAGGGTTGGTCATGTTGTAAGAGAAGAACAACAGACTTTTCTGACTTCTTAAGCATTGTGGTATGTACTTACGATTATTTATGATTTTTAGACTTGTCAAGTGACAGTGCTAAATACTAAATGGTACATGTGCTTAGATGTTTCAAATTTGCGTACTTTCATTAAAACTCTTAAATATTGCATGCACTATTTTTATTGTTCCAATGTTGAATTCTAGTCTCATTTTCAAGCTTGAATGGTTGCAATTCATTCTATAAAAACCTATTTAGACACTTACTTAAAAATGAAGGAACATCAATATTTTTTGTTACTTTGTTTGGTTATGGAAAGTATGCATTTTTCTTTAACGTATATCCAAATGAAGGTAGTTTCCACTTAAGTTGTAGGGTTTCTTTTGCAGCCAATGTTTGAAGTTGGCTAAATGAGAGGATGGGGCTAAAGAAATAAATTAAGAAAACTTGTTGCAGTTCTTTCTGATTTTTAATTGCGCACGCACACTATACTGAATGTATATAAATATATGCTTTCCACAATAGGGCTGTACAAAGGGACTCCATAACAGTGAGAAACCTCCTGAGCCTGTTAAACCAGAAGTCAAAACTACCTCTGAACGAAAGGAGCTAGCTGAACTGAAACCCAAATTTCAAGAACACATAATTCAGGCACCAAAACCATTGGAAACAATTAAAAGGCCAAGGTATAGTATGTGTAATTTAAGTTTTGCCAAATTTATAGTCAGTTGGCCAAGTTAAAGCTCATTTGGCTAGTCAATGTTATACATTTCATACAGTGCAAAAATTCTCAAATTAACTTTAAAAGAGCTTGTGTTTGGTAGCAGTTATGATGTTGTCTTAAGCTTCAGAATCAGATAAAAGAAATCTGGTTAGGACTGGGTAACACTGGATCCCTCAGCATTTGGCTTCAGAGGAAACAAAATGTGTAGTCTATAGCCTTATAGCTTAGAATGCCACTGGCAGTTGTTTACTGTTTTAAACAGTCATAAAAAGGTTTAGGGTGCTTATCTTTAGATTCCTTAATCTCTCTGATTTATTTTTATTGTTGTAGAGTATTTAGGATTTCTTGTTGAAAGCCAAGACTACCTTCTAAATTTCTAGTCTGTTATTTCATAATCAGTAAGAATTGGTGTTTACAAATCTAGTTTGTTTGTTGATGTAAGGGAGGTTGGAAAAGAAGACCCTTATAGCAGGATTAAAATACTGCTTTGTCTTTTGAAAATGATTTTTCATGAAGCTGACATGAATGCATGGACATTTTTTTAGCCCGGATGAGCCAATGACAAATTTGCAGCTGAAAGTGTCAGCTTCATTGAAGCAAGCACTAGATAAACTGAAACTGTCATCAGAAAATGAAGAGAAAAAAGGTAAGGTTATAGGGAGGTTAAGTACATGTATGATGCTAATTGTCACATAAAGAAATTAAATGCTTTTTTTGTTTGTTTTGCTTCTGAAGTGGTTGTTTGATGTAATTATGTTCTTGTTCTTAATAACTGGGGAATCCCTTCCAGTCTAGGGAATGATAATCAAAATTTAGATGTGAATAAATGTAGAGACTTGGGTATTAGGAGCAGTATGTTGCCATTAAAATTATTTGAACTGCCTGTTCCATAAGATTTCCTGGTTAGGGTGGACATGGTGGGAACATCAGTTTCTGAATAGGTATGACTGAAAGAGTTCCCAAGAAATGAACTCTACTCCTATATTATGGCCAACATGATGTCATATAAATCCTTTCATAAAGTGGTGAAAATCCTCTGAAGACTAGTTTGTTTTCCCTCATCTGTTTTTCCTCTTTTTCTTCCCAAATTTATTTGGAATTTGGTGCCAGAACTACACTGCTTCTTAAGAAACACTTTCTAATTTCAGCCTACTTTTGTGGTTATTTCATACTCTTGTGCCAAAACTTCCATTTATCTCGTCTTTCTACTTGGTATACAAATTTTTCCTTTGGGTGTATTTATAGAAGGCAATTGGAGCCTTTTACATTCCTAGTTTTACAAAACCAAACAAGACAAGTGATTGTTCTCTTCCCCTAGGATTGCAATTATCCTCTTCATCAGTCTTTTTTTTGCCCCACTTTTAAAACAGCGTAAAGATACAGAACCCAGAATTTGATGCATAGGTAATACAGCTTTTGGAATGTTTGCATAATTTCTGTTTCTTTGTACCTTCCTGTCAGACTTCAGTGTCAGTCAGAAAACAGGCAGCTTAAGAAGGGTTAGTTGCTGGGGTTTTTTTCTAATCTTCTCCTTAGCTTGTTTTAATTCTTAATAAAAGAAAAATATTTAGTACATTATACAATTAAGTTGCTGTTTTCTATAATATGATTCTGCTTGCAGAGGAAGACAGTGATGAAATCAAGATTGGGACGGCATGTAAAAATGCAGGCTGTTCAAAAGTAAGTGGTACAGTTCCACTCTTAAAACCAGCTGCTAAACTTAAGTGCACAGTTTTGTTTTCCTTTCTTGGCTGTTTTTTCATGTGCTACAGATTGATTTGGGGAAGGCACAGAATCCATCAGACAATGCAGATTTGATAACACATTTTAGTGTGGACTAATGTGGGCTTTATTGTACAGTGCCTGCAGTAAGTCTAACATCGCTTTTTTTAAGCCTGTCCTGAACTTCTAATTAGTAAGCTTGCCAGACCTACAATACTGTTGTGTTTCAACTTAAAATGTTAAGTATCATATTGGTGAGAGGTGGTTTACTGATAACACTTCAGTTGCTCTTGGTAATCTCTGTCTAGGTTGGAAGCACTTGCAGATCTTATCAATTAATGCTTCCTGCCAGAAGAATTCACGAAAAAATGTTGTAACACTTCTAGAACGAAAATTAGTCTTTATATTACAGTCATTTAAACTGGAATTTTTTTACACAGACACCCTTGTGTTGTACAGAATGGGACAGTGGAATTTAAATAGGTATTTCACTGGACATCTGACAGATTTTGCATTTTTTACTGAAACTCTGGTGGGAAGAGAACTTAACAGCAGTCTCTAGTTTGTGTTAGGAAGAACTGATCTGACTTTCAGTGACAGAGTTGCATACTTTAAATTTACTTCCTTTTGAGAATCCATGTATTCTGTGAATGATAATTAAATTTTATTTTCCAGTTAAGCAGTTGTTTTCTCTGAATATTCAGAGTATTCTTAAAGATAGATACCTCTGAGGATCTAAAGTGACCTTTATGAGCGTGATGATGTCACCATTGATGTATGCCATTGAACTAATACAAAGTGCAGCTTGCTAGCAGGAGTGCCAGGGAATCTTCTGTGAATGAAAGTTGTATAGTTACTTTGAAAAGCTAGAGCAAGCCATTAAATGTAGATCATTTACTCATAAGCTTTGTAGTACTTCGTTCAGTGTTTGTTGTGGGTTTTGTTTTGTTTTTCTCTTTGGTCCACATCCTGTAACAGTAATGCACTTTAAATGCTTTGTTTTACTAGACATACGAAGGACCACACAGCACAGAAGAAGTATGTATATACCATTCTGGTGTACCTATATTCCATGAAGGGTTAGTATTCAGTTAAATTTAATTTTTTTAATTAAATAGTCATTACGTGTTCCTGCTTTCTTTGTAGATGTTGCCTTGTTTTCATTGTGTATTTCTTCTTCAATCAAAAATGGCAATGCTTGAAGAGGGTATACTAAATTAACAGTAATACTGCATAAAGATTGTAAGTATTCACAGTAAATAGTGTCCTAATATTGTTTAATTACTTTGCAAACTTTCAAGGATGAAGTATTGGAGCTGTTGTAAAAGGAAAACCTCTGACTTCAATACATTTTTAGCTCAGGAGGGCTGCACAACAGGAACACACATATGGACTAAAAAGGATGCGGTAAGTAGCATTAATGGTGCATTCTGTAGCGGGCCATTCTGAATTTTGAATACTGAAATGTAGTTGTTAGCTTGACAGAGTTACTACTGTAGTTGAGCTGTTACAGATCACTACCTCTGAAATAATATGGAGAATATTGTGCCCAACATGACAACAGAGAGATGGAGTTTGAAGTCATCTGTGGCAGAAGTATACCTGTAATAGAGTACAACCTTTCTTTTTAGTGATACGTATAGTTAGAGTAAAGCGGTTTTGGCAAATTCAGGAAAAAACATAGCAATCTCTTGAGCTTTGTTAAAGTCTATAATATTCCATATATATTACTTCAAGGTTATTAGAAGTCTTTTCTCCCCCAAAGACCATGAAAAGAGCAGCCATAAGTGTTCTGTAGTAAAATAAGTCTAATTCCAGTTTCTTTCAGAGTAGTTGATTTGGAAAGGCAGGGCAGGTAAGTTCAACGAGGCTCCAGGGGTGGCAGGCAGGGATGGAAGGTTCTCTTTCTGTCCCACTTGGATTCTGTTTACACGTTGAATATTTTTCTGGTATGAATTTAACTGAGTGTTTTGAGTTGGCTACCAGTATAACAAATACAGAGAGAGCATCTGTTTAGTTTGTAGGTTTTGAATCACAGTGTTGGGAACAAGCTGCAGAATTGCAAGGTGAAAAATATTTCCATCCAAGCTTTAAAAAGATTCTTAGGGAATGGTCTAGAAAGCAATAATGGAACTGAACACTTCAAAAACATTAGCTGGTCATATGTTGAATGCAATTGAACACAGAATCCTTGTTATGAATATATTGTCTGTGGCTGAGGGAAAATTAGTTTGATACTGCAATCATCAGTAATATTAAACAGAAAAGACGTATATTATAGAAAGTGTAGTTCTGTTACCTCATTCTAAAACAATTACTTAAGTCCTTCACTTCCTTCAAGCCATAGAATTTCTGCTTGCTTTGAAGATTTATGTTTGTGTTGAAGAAATATTTTCAAATACAGAAAGGAGAGATTGTAAAAGAAAACAAAAAAACTACACTGAAGTTACGAGCCTACAAGAATACTCTCGTGTCTTAATGAATTTACCCAAACATTAAGAAACTATTTATATACCGAGATAATGAGCTTCTAGCTAGCAGGGATTTCTTGGCTTTACCTTTTTGTTGTTATTTTGGGACTTTTTCACTGTTCTTTTTTTTTTTCCTGCATCAGAGAACAGACTGTAACACTAAATCGTTTTTTGTAGTAATACAATAGTTTCTTGAAGTCATGGCTTTCTTTTGCTTTGTTCAGGTCCTTTCTACAACCTGCTGGATAACTGTAGTCTTGGAAGGGAAGTTAATGCAACAAGTAACATATTTTTTGGGGGTGGATGGGTGGGTTTTGGTGGCTTTTTTTGGTTTGGGGTGGGTCCGTCCTGTCCCGTGTCCCCCCGCCCCCATCATAATGTCTCAGTTTCTTACTGAAGTCTCTGTTAGAAGCATTGGGGTTTTTGCTTCTAATGTTTGTCAGGGACCAATAGCTGAAATATTCAGTAAAAAGAGATGTAAGTGGAGTCTTGCAATCTCCTGTGAACATGAAACACAGGCCTTTATTAGCTGTGTTTATTGGCTGATTCTCCTGAAGGCAATTTTAAGTCGTCTTTTCTGTTCCTTTTTCCTTACATAGGGTAAGAAAGTAGTTCCGTGCAGGCATGATTGGCACCAGACTGGAGGAGAAGTGACTATTTCTGTATATGCTAAAAATTCTGTTCCTGACCTGAGCTATGTAGAAGCAAATAGTACAATGGTGAGTATCTACCTTAAGATTCTTTTTTTTTAATTTTTATAGCACTTTGAAGTTAGGAAAATCTGGCTTCTACTTTCTTTACAAGGCAGAGGTAGCGTAATAATCTTTTTTTGAGTAACAGCTTTTTCTTGGCATTTGTGTTTGTTCAAGCATGTATAGCTTTTTCTTTCCCTTCTGTTTGGACATCTGTGCTTTAATGTTTTATTTTTAAAAGCTGCAATATAACATGGAAAAAAAATAATATCTTTAATTTGACTTTTGAAATTAAAACCCAAGTGTGATGGATTTGCATCACCATATGTGTAAATAATTATAGATTCATAACTTAATTGTGTTTGGCTTAATGTAATTTAATATTGTTCTTCACGGTATGCAGTTTCACAGCTACTAATATTAAAAAAGTGTTACAATGCTTCTTTGATCTCTTAATTACGCATTTAGAGAATATGATACAGCTTCCAGGATGTGTACATGGCCACTATTGACTATGATACTATATGAGGATCTGTTAGAATAGTTTTTCACTTCTGTGCCTGAGAGACAATTTGATCTCTTTGCTCATTGCAGGTTCTGAGTCTTAGCATGGTATATTTTGCTTTAAAATACTTCAGATGTCAAATGTTTTATTAGCCTGACGAAATTTTCTGTTGTTTTTTCCTGTGAAGTTAAATATCCATATTGTATTTGAAGGAGAAAAGGAATTTCATCGCAGTGTGAAACTATGGGGAGTAAGTATAAGAATAATTTTTCTATTCTTAAAAAATAAAACACAAACCCTCAGGTAGTTGTCTTTCAAAATAGCTTGGTTTTCCTCATTATTCTGCTTTTTGAAATAAATTTGGTTGCATGTCATTCAGTAATAACACTTAAATCTGAATCTAATACCCCAAATGATCAGGTTGATGCTACTTTGAGCAGCGTGGGCAGGTGATTTCCTGAGGTCCTTTTTGATCCCAACACCAGGATAGTGGTGTTGCAGAAAACCCTTGACACTGTTTAGTTGCATGCTTATGTATGTGTTAGACCAATGCATAGATTACACGTGCACATAGCTTGGGAATGGGAGAGGGGTGACTTTTCTAGGTTACAGAGGAAGCTCCATCTACCTAAACATCTACAGAAATTTAGTGATAAGGTACTCTTTCTAATTTAATTCCCAAATATCTAGCAGTCTTATTTCTTAAATTGAAGTGGGAAATCTGTTTTTTTTGTTACAGGTAATCGATGTAAAGAGGAGTTACGTGAACATGACGGCTACAAAGATTGAGCTTACTATGAGAAAAGCAGAGCCCCTATTATGGGCAAGTCTTGAATTACCAGTATCCAGCACGCAACAGAAAAAAGAGAATGCAGATCAATAGCGATTCCAAGAGACGAGTTATTTCCTGTTATGAAATGGTGACTTGCTACTGTAATCAAATATTTAACTTTTATATAGATTCGTTTTTTTTGTGAGTGCTAGATTATGTGTTCCATTCTACAAAGAAATTTGACGCACAGTAAATGAGGGTGTGATCTTGAAGGGTAATAGCTATTTCTGCTCTTGCTCCCGTGAGTGTGTTTATGCTGGTTGCAGTGTCTCCACGGGAATTTAGGGTAGACGAGCTATTGCCCTTGGCTTACAACCTTACCTACCGTGCACTGACTGTCCAAACAGATGTGTCCTCAGTCAACGGTCTGTGTTAATTTTTCAAGTGTTCAGTTTAGGCTGGACTAAAACTTAGGTGGTTTTTTTCTGCTGGCTAGCACATGTTAAATTTAGCACTGTTCCTTATGAAGTATACAGTAATACAGACACAAAAACCTGAGTTTATGAAGTGATTAGCATGCAATTCTACATCTAGAATAAAAAGGTACATAAACATAAATATGGAAGGACACTTGTAGACTTGCATTTTTGTCTTCTGAAAGTAAGGTTTGTTTCAATACCTGTTGGCTGTGGAGGGATGGAATAAATGATATTTTGCTAAGGATTTCATTACTTGCTGGTTGGTAACAGGGGATTTTTGGGGTTTTTTTTTCCTGTACCTTTGATTATTTGAATTGTTAAACATAAAAGTGTATGGACTGAATAACTTGGAATCTCAGCAGTGGAGAATATACAAACAGCAGACTAATGTAAAATTACCAAGGTGCTGTATATATTTGACAGTCTTTAGAATGTATATTCTGTCCTATTCTACAACATTTAAAATTATGAGTCTCTTTTTTTTTTTTTTTTTTTTTGAAGTTGGTGGATATGTGTAGTAGGAGAAGTTAGTGCACGCTGTAGGTGTCTCAGGAAAATTAATTCCATATGAATATGCATAGCTCTTGTTTCTGAGGATGGTTATCTAAGAACTAAATTTATCTGCAGGACAAATCTTAGCAGAAACAAACAAAAAGCTTTAAAATGTCTCAAATTGTAATTGTACCTTTGAATTAAAATATTTTTTAAAATACTATGTCTTTTGAAGAGATGAAGCAATTAATTAGAAATCAAGACCTTATTTTTGTTTTCAGTTCTCCATCAGTAAAGATTGGTGGCTGAAAACAGGGTAGTTTTAAAGATGAGACTTTAATCCAAACAGCAACGCATGCAGTAATGTTGCTTTCTCTTTCTGCTTGAAGTAGTTTCTTAATTTTGGGTTGCAGCGGAAAGAAAAACAGTGTTTTCTCATACAAGTCATGCAGAGTGTACACGGTTATTTGTTGTGCCTAAACATGTATGTGTAAACAAGCAGTCCTGTGGACTGTTGAAATGTATGGATGCTCATCTACCTACCTTGGCAGACCTGGAATGACGCCAAGAGAAACACAGGACGTAGTAAAGGCATTCTGAAGTTCAGTGATGGATTTCTAAGAACCTTACTGTTTTCCAGCAGGTGTAATTTCACTTGAGCTCAGAGTTCTGTCTTTAGCAGTACTTGAAATCCTACTTCATGCTTATAGTAGTAGGAAATACTTTACCAAAGAAACCCATCCGCAGACATCAAGAAAGTAACACCAGTGCTGTATATACAGAACGTTCTTTGGTGCTTCTTTACCATCATTTCAAGATTCTGTTTCCTCATTGACTTGGAAGGAGTGTGGTTGCTTACTCCATTGGGCCCCTATTAAAAGTTCCAGCTTTAATTTCTGCCTTAAGATTCTGTTAGTCTCTAATAATGCCACCTTTTTTTTTCCTAAATAAATTTGAAAATGTCAGGTGCTGTGAAGTGATGGGGTACAAGCTTACAAAAATGAATGCCTGCAAATCCTCCTCTAAAACTGGAACAGATGTTCCCTAATGTGTTCTGAACCACCAAGTGGAGCTTTTATTAGTGTAATACTAAGAAAAAAATCACTTTAATGGGTGAAAAACTCTAGATAGCTGTAGCTACTAGCATGCCATCTGTGGGTTTGTATGCAGAACTCTGATCTTGGACAGCAAAATGAGCAGCATGTAAATGCCAGGATAAAGTTCTTACTTAACAACCTGGTTCAAACATGTCTATCCATATGGATGTAAAATACTCTAAATAGCTTTTCCACATTTTTAACATATTTTCAGTTTATTTGCATCCTCACATGCAGTAAGTTTACATCACATAAAAATAGTTCTAAAGAACTACAAGAGAAATGGAGTTCCCTGGGGAAAACAGAATTTTGAGTTTTAAGGAAGTCGTACTCTCCTTTAGTATACGTAACGCTAAATGGAGGGAAGTGTGGATGGTGGGACCTTCTGCTGTTAATGCTGCAGGCTTTGAGACCCTGTGACTGTTACACACTTTCAAACTACATTCTGCTGGTAACTGAGTCAACTTGGCTGAAGTAGAAAAAAGCTCCTGTAAATGTGGTCCTCAGTTTTGCTTTTTATTCGTTCCTCCTACTTTTTTATTCATACTTAAGCACAAAATTAAAGATATTTCAGGTGTTCCATAATGACTTACCCCATCAGTGTCTATAAAACCATTTGTAAGGTTTATCTGTTCAAAAAAAAGTAAGCAAACAAACAAAAGCCCAGCTTTTATCAGGCAAGAAGGTAGTTTTTAATAGCCTACAAATAACAGCCTACTTTTATGTAGCCAGTGTGCTTTTTCAAAATAAAAGGATAAACTTTTAGATGGTGTAGGCTGCCTTAAGTCTCTCGTTTAACTACATTAATTCTTCGCAGTTTTTTATAACCATATGCCTGCATCCATCATCAAGCTGCAAAAGCTGTGTCACTTACTGCATTGGAGTGTTTGCAGCAGTTGCTCAGGACAGGCTTCAACACACCAGGGTTTGGTCCTGGCGTTTTATGAAATGACATTTTGACATGGACCGTGGTAGCTGACACTTAATGGAATATGGGCTGTAACTTGTACTAGTAAATGTGGGGAGAAGGTGGAACCAGCTGTGGTGTACCAAGCCAGTGACAACACTTCAACTGCGAGATTTGAAAAGTAAGCGAAGCGATTTTTGACCGCACAGGTTTTCACCTGTCTAATAATAGTGAAACTAAAGTGCAAACAAGTACGTACTGGTACACTTGCTGTTAAGTTTACCCATGTTTCATGTTTTCAGAAGTTGTGTTGTATTTACCAAGTTGGTTAACTTGATACAGTCTAGCTATATTTTTATAATTAATGAGTCTCTAAAAGCTGTAGTGTTATTTTGGTTTGGGTTTACACGTGACACATGTAGACAGCGTATTATGTGTCTCAGAATTGACTGTCCAGCTGCATGTGTTAACTTTTCCTTCATCATCTGTTTTTAATATGAAAATTTGCATGGGTATGCAAGATTGTAACAGAAATCTTAATCTTTTCCCCCATGTATAAGCCTGTGTTTCTACCTAGCATTGCATATTTTATCTGTAGCAACATTTCTTGGAGGAGTTGGTATTTATTTTTAATGTTAATATACTGTTAAGCACTGGGCTTGTTACTGGGCTTGTTAAGCAGGGCTTGTAAGAGCCCTGCCTCTTACAGGGCACCAATGTAACTTAACAAAAAAATCTTCCATTCAATGATCTTCTGGAACATGTGTTATCAAGTCACCATTTCAGTACTTTAGGGATTAGTTCTACTGGGAATTTTGCCTTGGGGGGAAAAAATAAAATTACTTATTCTGCGCAACAATGCATTTTTTGCTTGCATTCTTTAAACATGGCATGAGTATTGGTTAAATGCTGTACCTGTTAATCACTGGTCCTTCCCAGTCGCTACTAAATTTCTTTTATCTCTGTTCAGGAACAAGATCCTTTTTAATGCAATGAGTTATGTGTTTGGAACGCTGGGTTTAAGGTGGTAATAATTTTGCCATTATGAGAGTCTTGAACTGCAGTTGAAGAGGGGAGATGTCTTTTTGCATGATTTGATTCTGCGTGTTCATAAAACTTATATGCGGAAATTAATCTCATGTCTTCATGCTCTATAGTTTTTTTTTCTAAATGTATGCAATAAAATTCTTCATACGTGCTGATTGCATTTGGTGGAGTTTTTTTACTTCTTTTGTTATGGGAGAGAACTTCCCTTTGGATGTGCAACATGGTTGTTAAAATCACAGACTGGTTTGGGTTGGAAGGGACGTTAAAGACCACCCAGCTCTGCTGCTTTTTTCCCATTTTCTTGGTTTCTTGTAAAAAGGCAGAAGATACCTGTCAAAACCTCTGGCCTCCCACAACAGAGAGAAAATGGATTCACTTCTTGGGGCCTGATATTTTCCACAGTAATAATTTTTTTACGTTTTCTCAAAGCTTGGGGAGGTATTTCAACCAAAGATAACCAAGGCACTGTAACAACCATTATAAACTAATCCACAGTTACTGTGCCAAATGACTGTTGGTCAAGCAAATCCAGCTTCTCCGAGTTTGCAAAACGAAGGGCAGGTGTTAGGGGTTGGGATGTTTGCAGCAGGGAGGACGGATGGGCGAGGAGAGTGGTTCTTAACATTGCTCTGTCGGCAGCACAGGTTGCAACCTGTGTCCATAAAGTCAACCTTCTTCTTTTCAGCGGCTGAATGTTTTGTTTTCCTGACACAGCGTTGGTGTGACCAGGAGTGAAGAACTGTGTGCCACCGCTGTCATCTGTGCATTTGCGGTCAGTCCTGTGAACCTGAAAGCAAAAGGGCTGTAGGAACAGCAGGAATCTGGAGGTATAAGAAGGGCATTAATTTTGTTTAGCTTCATTGATCATGATGACTAATTTTGACTACCCAGAAAATACAGGGTTCTTTGCAGCCAGTGTGCTTCTGTGTGAGCATCCTCCTAAATAAAATATTTTTGTTACCTACTGGAAACAAGTATTTGAAAAATTAGTTCATTGTTAAATATTAATAAAAGCTGTGTTGCAACAGAAGTAATTCAAAGCCAGCTGGAAGCAGAGCTGTTACCTTACAACAATCTATGAAATATTTTTAGTTCAAAAAACCTTGTTCTCTGAAATAGGGTTTAAATTTATGAGAACTTTTGGTACTGCAATATTACTGCTGAAGTCAATGCTTGGGAGAAAACTAACCTAATGAACTTCTAGCCTAACATGCTTAACTTCATTTGTTCTTCCTTTATTGAAAACCAGGCTCGTGCATAAGAGATAGTTGACACTGTGCTGTTCTAGTCCCCAGGGGACTTAATTTAATGTTTTTTAAGGGCACACCTTATAATCAGGTTACATTGTTGTATACATAAACATTAACCTGAACTTTAAATGTTTTGGCTTCATCTGTGAAAGCGGTTAACATTTGGAGCACCTACTTGTGAACAAAGCCTACAACGGAAGTGTTCAGTTCAGAATTCTTCTTTAGTTGTAGCTCTGCAAATCAGAAGCCTGTTGGCACTCCTGTTAGAAAATTTTTATACTTCGATGGATTTATAATGTAAATGGGATGTCTAATCTTTCCAAGAGCAGTTAACAGCTGTAAAGAAGATAAAGCTGGTAAAATGGAGTGGAGGATATTAAAATGTAGTTGAAAATAAATTTTTAAGGGAAAGGTTTTCATATGGTTATAAAAAAATGAAATAGCTCATCAAGAACATGCTAAGCTGGAAGGTTAGTACAAAGAAATTACTCCAACTGTGAATGAGCCAAAGCACTGAAAGTTTTCAAATCCCAGGTTTTTATATTTTTTTCCCATATCTTTATGAAGGTTCACCTTGTTGCTATGTGCTATGTGAACACAGTGGCATTGTTCTTTCTTCTCAACAATATTTTACTTTAGAACACAGGCAATGAAGCTTATTCCATTTATTATTGAGCCATTATATCGATGCATGTCCTGGTTTCCACTGGGGCACAGTTAATTTTCTTCTTGGGAGCTGGTGCAGTGCTGAGGTTTGCATTTGGTGCTAGAACAATGCTGACTGCACACTGATGGTTTTGGCTGTTGCTGGGTGATGTTTGTACCAAGTCAAGGACTTTTCAGTTTCTCAGGCTCTACAGGCAAGAGGGCCATGGGGAGCTGGGAGGGGACACAGCCAGGCCAGCTGACCCGAACTAGCCAAAGGGGCACTCCATCCTGCCGGGCGTCACGCTGAGTACATCAGCTGGGGGAAGAAGAAGGAAGCGGGGGACATTCAGCATCATGGCGTTGGTCTTCCCCAGTCCCCGTTCCGTGCCGGAGCCCGGCTGCCCTGGGGATGGCTGAGCCCCTGCCTGCCCCTGGGAAGCGGTGGGTGAATCCCTTGGGTTGCTCTGCTTGTGTGCGCGGCTTCTGCTTCACCTGTTGAACTGCCTTTATCTCAGCCCACAAGTTTTCTTACTTTACACTTCTGATTCTCTCCCCCATCGCGCTGCTGGGAGGGAGTGAGCAACCCAACCCGGCTGCGTGGGGCTTGGTCACCGGCCAGCCGGGGTTAAACCACAACGATGCACGTTGCCTGAAGATCAGAGTGTGGTTGAGACTTGTACAATCAAAAGCAGCCAAAAACTTCAACATGGTTGAGTGGCAGTACCAAAATGCTGAATGCACAATTCTTAAGCTAAAGCATGTGTCATTTTAATGAGCTTTTGCAGTTCACATTTTCACTATATAATGCACATATGTTTTATCTTAAACTGTCCCACGGAGGTACTTAAGTAAACAACTTTTCAGGGGAATGTTGCGATCTGCAGTGTTCTATGTCCTCATTTTCCCTCTATACATTGTAGGAATTCTTTAGTGGAATTGTTAAGTATAGTTGTCTGCAGAATGAGCAGTAGTCGTGAAAGACCCAACAGGTTTTGCCAGAGCTCCTTCATATTCTGGTAATTAAGTTTTAGTAGAAATCAGGGTCTAATACTGCCCAAGTCCTGCAGTTACACCCTGAATCCTATATAAATAGTCAGTCCTCGGGCAGATTATCATTTATCAGACTGCAGATAATAACAATGATGGTTATTTGCAAAACCAAAGTTCAATCAGGTTGAATTATGTGAACTGGGATGGTTTGGAGATACAGAAAGAAGAACTAGGTCTGTTTTATCCGTTTCTCATATTTGCCAGTACTAAGTATGTATACAACTATATATAAGTAGCTGTCCCTAATGGTGGCTCTTTCAAAAACTTGGCATCTTCCCCACGTAGTCCCCGAGGGCCGATCTCTGCTGACAGCTCAGTAAATACAGTATTGCCACAGGTAGTAGCAGGGCACAAGCTGTGTGTTGGCTCTGCAGGGTCTCCTGACTTGTCACGTTTGCATTGTCTGAACTTCGCTTTGCCTCCCTAGAGCTTTATTTTAGCTTGTTTGGCTGTCACAAATTTTTGTCATGACCGGGTTGGCTATTGCCTTACTTGTTTTACCTTGGTATCACCTTTTTTAGTTGTATTTTGTCTATAGATACTGGTAACAAGCAGTTTTTCTGTGCAGAAAAACTGCACAGAAAATATTATATTTATATAATATATTATTATATATAAAAATTTATATATTTATATATATATTAATATATATTAATATATAGATATTTATGAATCAGGTGGCAGAACGAGCCTGATAGAAGCAGAGGCCCTGAAAACTGGGGCGTGGGATATCGTATAGAGGACCATCGTTGTGGGAGATTTAGAGAAGGGGCACAGGATGATGCTGGAGACCCCAGGAAGAGAAAGAGCTCATAATCATTTTGACTGCTCTGTTACTGAAATGTTTGTCTGTAATAGTATTTGTTGAGTTGTTGGTTTTTTTTTTTCTTTTTCTGTAATAAATAGAGACTAAACAGTCTTTGATTACACAGTTAAGATGTCAGGTGTTCTAATGATGAACTTGCCTTTACTTATGAAGTGTGTTTCTTTCTGCCCACGATAAGACAGGCGGGAAGTTTGTGTTTTACTCCGTTGCCATGGCAACGGGCGATGCCACACAAGTGCCTGCTCTCCTGCAAAGCTCCTGGGGCTCATTCTGCCCGAGCTGTGGGCTGACAATGATGGTTTAGTACCAGAGCATGCAGGCTTGGGTGGTAAGAGTATGGAAACATGGCTGGGGAGACAGAGAGAGCCGAGGAAGCAAAAGCAGTGCTTCAGGAGGGGGTTGTTGGTTCCAGGAATATCTGAAGGGCCAAGCGATCCCAGAGGGAGCTAAACCTTTCAGTGCTCTGTTTGCAGCTGACTGTGTTTCCCCAGCCTGACGTTCTGCGGCTCGTGGGTTACGGAAGGGTGTGTTGTCACAACAGCCACTGTGTCCAGCAACGGTGCCTTGGGTTTTTCTAAACATACAGCCAAGTTTGGAGATAATGTGGGTGACAGCATCAGGAACGCGTCAGCAGCTTACTGTCAGCAAGCTAGCAAAGCAGCTCTGGGGAAGGTGCCACGTAAACACAGCAAGTCTATTCTTATCTCACAACCTCCTGTGAAATGCTTTTCCCATTATCACCTCTCCCGTTCTTTCCCCGTATGGAGGGTTGTGACATGTTTGCAGTTCACTTGAACCAGGTCCAGCCTCTCCTGCACGAGGCGCCTAACAGACCAGTCCTCCTCCTCCAGAAAATAAATGGATGTGCCTTACCGGCTGGGGTGAAGAACAGCTCGTCCATTTTCCTGGGTGAGGAAGATGTTTGAAGGCGTAGGATCCGTCAGGGCAAACGCTGTGCTGACACTGACGGGAGCTGCCTTGACTTCACAGATTCTAACTGACACCAGCACGTACGGAAGCAATCCATGGGACAGACAGCTCCTAAACCGTTTAGGTTTTCTAAGCCCCTTCTGCTGGCACTGATTAACAGAAGTAACTGCTGAACTTGACCAAAGGCTCAACTCTAATACACCATAGACCTGTGGCTAAGTCGCAGGTTGAACGGTAGCCATTCTTGCTTTACTGGAGCTACTTTTAGTCTCAGTGGCGTCATGAAACAGTCTTTTGCCTTAAAAACCAGGCTGCTCGCTAAATTCAGCTCCTACTGGTTTCTTTAGGGACAGTTTCTGTGTAGCAGGTGTTGCGTATTGAGGAACGTGGCACTTTGGTTCAGCACAGAAAAGAACAGCATAGCAGAAGCAAGATTTCTGTATTTCATTTAATTAGTGTTGTCTTTGCTTTGCTGTAGGGAAGTCCATGACATCCACCGTCATGCAGACCTCTTAACTGTATGCTAAAATCCCATGAATGAAAACAGAGGAATTTAGAGTTAGAGGGAGGAAAAATAGGCCATGCTGACTATATCCCGATCCTACCAGCTGCGGAGAGGAGGGCCCCAGCTGCTTTTGATGCTGTGTCACGAGGAGATTCCAGCTTTGCCCCCTTGAAGGTTTCGACAGCATCGCCTAGGAGGTGCAGAAAGTCCTCGGTGGTTTTCAGTATCTTCCAGAATCTCATCCTGCTCCTGTTTTCCTTAGGAATAATGTGGGGTCGCTGAAGTAGCTCTTACCCTTTGGGTGACACCACCGGGGGATTAACTATTTCTGCTTTCAAGCAATTTTGTTTTTTTCTTTTTAAAAAAGACCCGTGGCTGACATTTATTTATTATCTTGGTTTAAAGAGGTGAATAAGCAGCCTTTTAAAGATATCTTTCTTAATTTTCATGGCTTTCAATCAAGCTTGCACGAATAGAGGACCACCAGCAGCCCTTAAGAGGCTGCCTGTTCAGTGAAAGCACCGCAATGCGAGGGTGCCAAGTACTGCCTTTCCCGGTAATCTCTCCATGACACATGCTTAAAGCAAGGAATGAAGCAGGTATGTTTTAATCCCTTCATGCAGACATATGCTTTAATTCCCAGATGCTTTAGGGCCTTCTGAATAAAAAGTTGCATCTGGATCATTAGGCACGAGCACTCCTTGCATGCTTCTGAATCTTTTTTAACCCATTTCACCTTTCACAAGCAGCTGTAGCAACAAGCTTCACCATCTAGTCACATGTAGGATGAGAATGCTTTGTTTTAAACCTGCTGCCTGGTATTTTATTAGGGGGCATAGACAGGAACAGCAATAGCTCCTCCACACAAGGAATGTGTTTCAGGTCACTGAGGGCTGCTGGCCAGGTGATCAGGTCCTTTTCTGCTGTAAAATACCATGCACAGAGTTCACGTTCTCTTGGTCCTTATGAACATGCAGAGATTATTTTATAGGTTATCTGTAGAAGGACAGAATAATAGAAATCAGGTCTGTGGAAAAGTCAGCGTACAGCACCAGTACTGGCTGTGATCATCTGCCTAATGGGCTGAATTGACTGACTGCTTTAGGAACTTTCTCCTGCAATGTATTTTCCTTAATACAGATACACTGAGTTACACAGTGTGTTTTATTTTTATCACTGTAGCAAAAGAATGCCATTTTGGATCAGCTGCAGCAATTTAAAAGTTTGACCTGGACTTGACAAATTGCTTTGGCTGAACCATAAAAATGGACAAATCCAAATGCCATGTTCTAACTGAACTGTATAGTTACTGAGGAGATTTACGAAACTTCTTCAGCTAGTGTACTTGTACTTCAGTCATCGGGATAGGGAAATTTTAATTTTATTGCTCCACAAAAGCAGTCCCTTGATGCATGAGTCACCTTTGGGAAGTGTTGCTAAATTACAGGGTGTTGAGAGAAGCACTGGCATCACTTAATCCCAAACGCTGAATCTTCAAACGTTTTGAATTACTTTGAGTTTTTATTAAGCTTAAGATCTGCAGAGCTATTTTTAGGTGTTGCTATTTCTATTGATTGATTGATTGAAAAACACAGCGGAATAACTATTTTAAGTTACTTCCATTTTTTTGGTGCAAAAGAACGAGTGTTGTAACTGGATTGGGTTTATCACTTAAGCTCCGTGGAGAACAGAGCATGTAGGTTATCTCCACATTCTTGCCATCACTAAACTGACCAAGTGTTACAGCTTTCTTTCTAAAGGCAGATCAAAGGTATTTCAGCCATAAGACAATGTGAAAGAAACTTCCTGGCACTTTGCCTTTGAAAACAATTTTCTAAAGGGACAATTGACAAGCCAAATATCCAGGTGTTTTTTGGTTCATCCAAGTTTAATTTCACCAATTTTTTTTTTTCTTTTCCAGCCCCAGTCGAGGCATAAGGGACTGTTTCTCTCAGGTGTATGATTCACAAATTGCTTCAGCCAGGCTGAGTGAATGAACTGTGCAAATGGAATTAGAGAAGGACAGAGCAGGTGATGCAGAGTTATTCATTGGTAAGAAGAGACTGAAAAATCCACACACACTTTGAAATTATGGGCAGGCAGAGCTACACAAATACAGCAGCCTTTGAGCTGGGAGACAGCAGCAGTTGCTTGGTCGCTCATCTATAGAAAAGGAGCTACTACTAACTGAAGCCAGGGAAGGCAATCTCAGCTCTGAGTAACTGCTGCTTTCAATACCAAGAATATAGGATTTTATGGAAATCAACTAGTATATTTATATTTATATATATATATATATATAAATATACATTTATAAGTGGTTTGGTTTCCTTATATATAAGGATTTGGTTATCTCTTTCCCTCGGCAGAACTTTATCGGGAAGAGTGGAAATAGATTTAAGCTATTTTGTATACTTCTTAGGATGCAGTGGGTTGTGATGAATTGTACGTTCATACAGTTATCAATTAAGTTGAGAAGAACAAAGCAATTGATGCCAGCTGTGCATTCAGCCTGATGTGAGCTGTAATTTATTCTTACAGCTTCAAACTGCACCCAAAACAAGAAGAGATATGTTTTGCAGCAGCAAGGTAATGGCACAGAACTTCAAAGGCTAACTACCACCAAAAAAGTATGTTTACTGGTGAAACATTTGTTCACTGGTTTATACTATTAAAGAGATTTTTGGAAATGCAGGAGGAAGCACACTTCATCAGGTATTTCCCTTTTATGTGAAATTCCTTGTTTGTCTTACCCTCTGATGATCCTGCGGCAGAGAACACTGACAGATCCAAAGCTGACTGCTGTTCACAAGGAAAAAGGCACTAGTGGCTTTTTTCCACCATCCAGATATCCAACCCCTCCCCGGGGGCACACGCAGTTACGGCCCATTGCAGTTAACAGCCAGCTACGATGGAGCAGGAGGAGTGGGGGATTCAGGAAAAGCGAAGAAAAACCAGTGTCGTTACGTACCAGTCACCGTTCACAAGGTACCACATCCTTCAGAAACACCTTAAGCTACAGATGTGGAGATGAACAACTTCATAACTGTGCGTGGCCCCAGTTAGGCAGAAGTAAAGAGAACAACAAAAATCTAGCCACTGTTCTGGTGTCCTCGGCATTGACGACTTATGTCTCTTATATGCATGCTGACCAGGTCAGTTAAGCACTACTTTTTCCAGCAGAAGAGGTAAAGCATGGACTGTGGAAGTGTCATTTCCTCCTCATGTGCAGGCGGCTTCATTTGCAAAAAGCAATTTGATAGTAAATAATGAACACAACATCCATAGTTACACGGTCCTTTGTCTTTCCGAAAGGCTTGTTGGAAGTGATGCCAATGAAAGCCTCTCTTCTCGGTGGCACATCACCCCCAAAACAACTTCCCAAAGGACTGAACTATAGAAATTTTTTGTACCCTTGTCTGAATTCAAGGCATTTGAGATAAGAACAGCTCCTAGCAATTGTCTTGTTCCTCTAATTCTGTCTTTTTTTAGTACCACATCTGTTCTATTCCCCATAAAACCAAAAGAATTTTATTCCCACAACCTGGTGCAATTTAAAGTTGTGAGAAAAACTGTAATATATTTTACATAAGAGAAGAAATTGGTTATTATCAGCTCCCACAAACCGGAAGGTGATTCAATAAAATTCTAGCAATTTTATTAGTTGTAAAGCATGTAGATGAGAAATACATTTAAGGGGAAAATGAAGCAAGAATCAAATTTTTCACAAATTAACATTTTGTAGAATTATTCTTCTCATGCATTTCAGTTTCTCTTTGAATATAAAAGCAGCTCCTGATGGGAAACTTTCTGCAGGTCTTATATGAAGACAGAATAACCTCAAGCCCCATGCCAATAGTGACAATGTCCTCCAGCTCCGTTAGCTGGAAAGGCGGCATCTGCATGAAAGAGAACTCCCAAGAAAAAATAGGAACAAAAGTGCCACAAGGAGCAAGGACGTCACCTTTTGGTTATCCCCCCTGAAATCTTTGATTTCCAAGGTGTAAATAAAGGACTGCACAGTGACTTTTAGAGGGATGGACACTCACTCCCCAAGAAAATGCTTTTGGATTTCTGCAAATAAGCAGCTCTTTTCTCTGATTATCAAGAATGGTTAGTAGTGCTTTGGCAATCAGCAGGAGGGATGTTTTTTGGGTTGTTTTTTCTTTTTTTTTTCAGGAGAAGACAGCAAATCTATGTAATGGGCATTCACCAGTCCTGCAGAATAGATTCTGAAATAGAAAGATGCCTTTGAATATCCTATATCATAGAAGTAGTTATCAGAACAAGAAAAATGCACATGCTGAGAAGTGTATTTTTTCTCTTGAAAAGCGTGCTGTTGATCACTGCTACAGACAAGATTTACAGGTAGCTTGGCAAATCACTTTTTTTTTTTTTTTTTTTAATTGGACATCCAAAAAAATGGGTCCTCCAAATTGGCGTCTCTTTCAGAAAACTCTTTTTTTTAGAAAAAAAAAAAAAAAAAGGAACTAATTCTTCCTTCTCCCCATTATCCCTCCTCCCTCCAAAAAAAAAAAAAAAAAAAAAAAATATCTGCTTCCACCTAGGATTGTTCTTAAACCTACAGTTTTGTCAGTATCAGAGAAGCAGCAGTTTCTAACGGAGGAGTTCTGTGATACGCGGAGCTCCTGCTCACCCTGCCAGTACACTTACGTGCACCCAGAAGGTTGGCAAAGCAGCTGCAGTAGGTCAGGAGGGACTGGCTCACTGCAGTAGCCTGACTACGCTGACTACGCTGCGTTTCAGACTTTGCTGTTTGAGCTTTTCGAAGCCATCCCCCTACGCTACTTCTCTCAGTGTCCCTGCTGCTGCCTGTACGGTGAAGGCTGCGATGGAAATCTGCCTCTTGACATCTTCCCAGGCTTCATGCTGATCCGCTTTGCTGTCAATATCAAACATGGCATCGTAGATCCCTGGGAAGGACTCTCCGGCGTACTTGTTGTGACTGCTTGGGGCGAAGATAATATGTCTGAGGGGGAAAGAAGGAACATATAATTGTACTAAATAAAAGTAACCATTAATGGGGGGTGTGGGGTGTGTGTGTGTTCATTGTAGGGAACTGTATGTGTGCCACATAAACCATCCATGAATCTCATCAAGATCAAAACTTATTAAATACACAGGAAACCTAGCAAACCATCCATGTATCTCATCAAGATCAAAACTTATTAAATACACAGGAAATCTAGCTGGACCTGTCTTTAAAAAAAAAAAAACAGGAGGAAGCAGCCCCAATGGCAAAATCTGTGGGAAAGGCCACAGCTTTAGGACAGATAGACTTCTCCTTGGGAAGAGATGACACATTTGTCTAATTAGGAATGAAACCTTGCTCAGTTTCAACAAACCTGTTGAACTAATGTGGCAGCCTGGAACAGGGAATAAAAATAGTTATGGGCGTACAATAAGAAGTGGAACAGAAACCTCAAAACCCCCTCAAGCAGCAGGATGGCAGTCAGCAGATCTGGGAAAGAAATGTAAAAAATGGGGGAGGGGGGGAAAGTCTATGGGAGAATTCTTGAGAAAAACATGAATTCTTCAGAGAAGAAGTTATCATATTGCATATTGGAAATGAACTGTGCAAAATTATCAATTTTATTTTTGGTGTTTTTTTTTTTCTTAAACAATGAATAGTTGCAGATCTGCTTTTAAATTTATTTTGCTCACATAAAGTATCAAAGCACATTTGTAGGATGTGAAAGAGTCCTCCCAAATTAAAATAAACATTAAAACGATGTTAATAAATGGAAGCAAGTAAAAAAAAAAATTAAAAATCCAGACAGCTTTAAACGATATCTAACACTCAACAAGAAGAACTGTAGAAAACAACCATTTCATTCTTCCCAAAGTGTGAACGACAGTTTATCCTAGGAGGATGCAAGTGTGATTCCCAATTCTACCTGCCTGAGGGACTTCTGGCTTGGTGTGAAAGCCATCAATCAGTGAGTCAGATATAGCCATTCGTTAGCAAAAGGGGGATATGGAGAGTAAAGTGAGGTAATCACACCTGACACTGGAAGCGAGCCTCTTGTCAAGTGTAACTAATAAACGCACTGGGTTTCCATAAAGGGTTTGGTGGTGCACCAAACGTTGTCTTTCTCCAGGCCTATGTGCTTGTAGAAAGAATATTTTGGGAATATCTAGCTAATGATTTAAGCCAATGGGAGCAGCCATGGGAGCAGCCAAAGCTGGGACAGATGGGACTGCAGCGCAGCTCGTGGGCCTTTATCTGTCCTGTGCTCAAAGGACTCTCCAAGCTCTCTCTTCTGGACTTCTTTCTTCATCTGACCCTCACTACACATCTGTTCTCATCCTCTTCTGCTTTTAACTCTACCCTCGCTTCTCCTTTCTTTTCAGTGCAATCGATTCTCCACTCGGGCCTCACTTTGTACAAGTTCAAAAGAGCAAGTGGTTAGCAGAAGTAGTACTACACACCTGCAAGTAAAAGTCACAGAGTGTAATGGCTAATAAAACCAGAGTGACAGGCCCAAGAAGAGGAATTAGGCACCACAAAACTGGTGCAGCCAAGTTCTCCTTGGGGGTTATAAACAAAGTCCGCTACTCACTGGATTGTGCCTAAAAGAATCTTTTGAGCTGTAATTCCTATATGAGGCCTATAGAGCAGTTCAACTGACCAGTCAGTTGGGCTGGGGTTCACATGCAAAAATACAGCGCCTTAGATAGCTGGTCAAGAAACTTGTTCCCTCACCTGTAAAACTTCCTTCCTGGTAAGCCAAGAGGATCAATGAAAGCTCTTTCTAGAAACATCAGCTGATCGTTCATGATTCGCACTGCAACTGGACTGCAGAAAACAGAGACAGAGACATTTCACACAATGAGGCAACCTGACGTCACGGTTTCATTTAAACACTTTTTCTCTTCTTTGGACAGGAAAAAAAAAAAAAAAGAAAAAGATGTTCTACGGTTTGAAAAAGGATGAGGATTTGTAAATGGTGATATTTAATACATTATATTAATGCATTGGGATTTCAGTCTTAGAAAACTCAGCTACAAGATTATACTATGCAAAATAAAATGGGAGACTTTATGAGAGTGTCAGATACTTGCTTAGTATTAAATGGCACTAGAAACATCCCACTTAAGAGATGGGAGAGGAAGGCTGAGATTTAGTCAAGGTGAAGATAGCTAGATTTTGGTGTCCACCTGTAAGCCAAGTGTTGCCCACAAGCCAAGTGTCCAAACTCCTGCTCTAATCTATACAGTGACATAGGAAGGATGGGATTCAGTTGCCTGAACATCTGGTACCACACCAGGTGCCTAAGGAGCACCTAGTGCCTCCAGCCACTGCACTCAGAGGGCATGGGAGTCCCATAGGCCCTTAGATTTGCAAGCATCATATGGACATCTTAGATAATCCGAAGCATTATCCTTGCACCTCCTTGAGGTGTGCTGAAAGTACAAATTCTGGCATCACCCACACCACTCCAGTGTAGGCATCTAAACACAGACCTCAGTCCAACTTTAACTTTCACTGCTACTTACCTTTCTATGTATTACATTAATTTTAATGATAATCTGGTACTAGTAAAAAGCTCTAGAACTGATACTATTTATCATGGGAAGCAGAATTCATCTGGGCAGGTATTGCCTGTCTCAGAGTTCAAGGGCTCTATTCTGCACTAATTAGAGAGACTCCTTGTGTAGTGACTGGAAAGAAAGAAGTGCCACCCTGGCTATCTAAGGCAGATATACACACATATATATACATATACATACATACATATATACATATACATACATACATATATATATATATATATAATTTTTTGTTTACTTACTCATTCTTGTCAACTTGTTCAAGTCTCTTGTGAAATTCAGCAGCAGCTTTTGAGAAGTTCACCACTGCAGAAAAAAGAGGATCTAGAAAAGGAAGGACTCTGTGAACAACTTCAGAGTATCTACTGAACCAAATATACCATTTAGTTGCCCAGTGGGAGAAAACACTACTTTTGTTTTGCTTATATAATTGCATTAATTTTGTTGTGTTTCCATAATACATTAGTTTCCCTAGCGCAGACTTTAAAGAGCTGCATTATTAGCAGGAATAGACACAGACCTTGCGCAATGAGGCCAACAATAAAGCAGAACGCTTGATAAAGCTTTCATAAGTCTGCATCTTCCCCCCGCCTGGTAGGAAAAAAACTGGCTGGCATTGCAGATGGAGAACTCTGCAGTTTCCTTTTTTACCAAAGGGATGCACTGCAGCATTTAGGTATAAAAAGCCTGACTTACATCAAAACTACCAGCTCTTCCAGCAGGCTGTGGAAGAACAGCAGGATTTCCCTTTGGAAGGTTATGTCCTATTCATACCGTCACAGAAGAGTGTGATATGTATGTGGAATAGTATTAGGTAAGGCATAAAAGACACAGCTGTCAGGGAACACAGGGACAGACAGGGTAGGTTAAAGCAGCCAAGGCCTGTGCTGGCGTCACACGTGCACTACGGTCACATCGTCGCAGGTGTCTCTGCCACGACCCTGCGCGCCAGCCCGCCGAGCTGACACTCACATCCCAGAATTTTCCCTGGGATGCCTGACGGTGTGCAGGCAGGCTGGCGGGTCAGTCGGTTGCTTTTTCCTGCTCTGTTCCTGGCAGTACACCTAAGCCACGTGGAATAACTTAGCCAAAGCAGCGGCAGGCCTTTCTTTTAATGACGGTGTCAGCCGTGATGATTTTCCTGCGGAAGGGTCTAATTTAACACAGGCCTGGGAAAAGTATCAACTTATGCAAGTAATTTATGTAGAATAAGTAACAGGTAGGTGTTATGAGGAGAAGAACTTTGGGCCTTACTGAAACTCAACTCAATTATAAAAAAGGAAGGTTTGCAACTTGCACGTTTTGCCTACAAGTTTTAGAATACTTTCTGTAAACCAGAGTATCCTCTCTTTGATCATACAAGAATAAAGGCATAAGATTAGGTCATCTCCAAAATCCAGTCCTCTGTTGGCAGCTGCGGCCCTTGACTGTTTATAAATTTATCGCACTATTTTAGTGTGATAGGATTTCTGTAGATAGATATATCATATTATTTAGTGTGACAGGCTTTCTGTTCCCAGAACTCCTACTGAAAGCTGTTCTGCAGTCTCGTTTGCTCTTCTATTTCTAACAAACTTATTTATTCATCAGCAGCCGACACTTGCAGGTTCTTGTATTCATATTTTTGTTTAGTTTACGTAAGTAGAAGCACAGATTTTATGTACGCAAGCTGTTTACAGACTGCAGTATAGACAGACCCACATCGCCTTGTGAGGGTCAGGATTTACGCCTGACCACGACGGTGGTAATAGTTACAAGTTTACCAGAGGACAGAGCTCTGCCCTGCTGACATCATGGCTATATCATGGCAGCAGATTGTATTTCAGAAGCAATAGGAGGGGATTTAAGAGGAAAAAAGAAAGATCATCTGAAAATATGTAAGAGAAGTTGTGCTCGTGTTCACTGGCTATTTAACACTGAACAACACTGGCTGGTGTTGTTAGTGTTGGTTATTTTAGAAAATAACACAACATTTCTTTTTTTTTTTTCCCCCTGCAAACCTTAGCTCCTGGTAGCACGTGACTAAAAGTACATATTTTACGACAACAGGTTTCCAGCCTTTGTTTTTGCAGAAGAACAGCTGAAAATATGAATCCAAAGGCAAATAAAAGCCTTAATTTATTATTGAAGGACAATGATTTATTCACGGTTAATTAACAATTTTTGACAATGCAGTGTTGTCAAGAGGCAATTCTATGAAAATGCTGAGTGAAATTAATTTGCATCATAGAATCATAGAATGGCTTGGGTTGTACGAGACCTTAAAGCTCGTCTAGTTCTAACCCACCTGGCACGGGCAAGGACACCTTCCACTTCACAGTACTGTAAAAACTGCCTATATATTTAATGTACTCTGGTAGAATAGAATAAACAAAAAATAAAAATTATAGTTATTTAAAAAAATAATTTAACACTGAACAGGTATCAAAGAAGAGCCATGAAAATAATGAAAAGACAGAAAAACATGCCTTGGAAAAAACTGGTCAAAATTACACCTCTATAAAGTTTTTAAGGAGAGAGTTAAGTGACATTGAGGGGGAAAAAAGCAAAAAAGAAAAAGAAATTGCTTCTAGAATCAAGGAACAAAAATAGCTGCATTGGTCAAAATAGTCAGGTAGTTTGAGCAACTTCTAATCTGAAATGAGAAAGAAACTCAAACAATGAAAAGAAATGATTTAACAGAAACTTTGGTAAATGTTCTACTACTGCAAAAAGAAATTCCAGATTTGATGTTTCCTTACAAGATGCACTGCAGTAAACACAGGAACATATTGTAATAAATCCTTGTGTCACGCAAAATCTCAGACCAGATGATCCATCACACAAGACTTCCTCTGTCTCGAGTGGCCTTTTTACAAAAAACGATGTCTTTTCAAAATAGTCAAGAATTTTTCACCTAACTCATTACGTGAAGTTTTAAAAGTAAGTTTTCATTTTCCCCAAATGAAGAGTCAGTTTGAGTTGCTTCTAATGTTTCACACAACCCAAAGAGTACTGCAATGCCCCAAAAAAAATAGATTGTATCTCTAAACCATGGGTCCATCAGATAGCAAGTGAATTAGGACTGACTAAAAATCCTCCTTGGTACAGAAACACAAGGGCTGAATGAGGCAAGAAATGAAAAAGGAGGGAGATGGAGAGAAAGAAAATTCCTGTGGAAGCTACCCTAGCCTGGGCTGCAGAGCATCCTGCTGCGTCAGGCTGGTTTATGTGCTTCATTGCAATGTGGTCAACTGTTCAGCGAACGGATGTGTTTATGCAGAGGAGTCAGACAAACGCTCCTGTGGCCTGAAAGTGGTAACCAGGCACTGAGGCAGGTGGTAAGCAAACTTCCCAGGTCAGATGAAGTCTTTGGCTGAGGAAGAATGGGCACCTGTGTCTTTCATGTTCCAGGCAGTTCCCACAAACATTTAACTTGTCTTCTTTTTTAAGCAGGAAAGTGAGAAGCAGGCTGATGTATCTCTTTATTCTGCATTTGAGGTGCATGACTGTTCAGGAACCCTGTAATATTGCTCATAATTAATAATATGCATGAAAATTTTTATAAGCCTCTCACCTACACATGAGTTTAATGTGTGTCTACAACGTGTTAAGTCTGTGTTATGCTTAGGAAGAAAACCCCTTCTTTATTATGATGGCAGAATTGAAACAAGTAAGGAAGGAGTTAGGTCTCAGAGCTGTAACAGATATAACATGCCTCTGCATGATTCTAATTAATGCACTTAAGAAACAGTCTTGTGGCTATTACTCACCGAAAGATACTTTGTAAGATTTCAGCTGTTCTTCATGTTTCTTGGCCAATTTATAAATTCTATTACTGTATTCTTTTAAGGCTTCTCCATAATCTCTACAGTCAAATGGAATGACCTGGGAATCTGCCAGTTCATAAACCAGTTTGCCTCGTAACTGGGCAATTGTTAGCTGTTTCTTGAAGGTGGGGTCATAAAATTTTTCCACTAACTCAAAGGTCTCATACACAGTGTGATAAACAGGATAATTGCTGAATTTGTCTGCTTTCTGAAAAAGAGCAAGCAAATTTGTCAGTGCCCTGTATGCTAACTGCAATTAAGGGATGTATTGATCGTTAACAACTATGATGTTTTTGCACAGTTTCCAAATCAAAAATGCTAATTGCTACAAAACAAAATTCACTATCCTTCCATTTTTGTCTGTTCATTTGAAGAAATGAAACCAGTCTGAATCCATGGACTATTGCACAAGATTGAGTGGGCTTCCTTCTTTCTATCTACACAGACCTGCCCTCAGTTCCTTTGTACAGAGATTGCCTTAAAAATTAAAACAGTTTGGGGTTTTGGATTGCAGTTCTCAATCGCAGCCCCTTTATATCTTGTGCGCTTACTTCTGAACACAAACAGGGAAAATCTGGATATTGAGGGACCAGCTAGTAGCATATCTCTAATCAGATTCTATAAATACCTTTTTGTGAACTTGATAGCCTATAGAACATACACATCCCTGTAACAAGTTTTATTCTCCAGACATTTAGGTTTCTTCCTCAATTAACAAATGACACTTATATAGAAAACAGTCAAAGATTTGAAGCTTTTTTTTATTAATAGTGAATAAACGCTTTTAAAAGATGACTGCTCAACACTATCAAACTTCAAGTAATCTGGAAGACTTACCCTGTTCTTGGTATAACGGACTCTGCCTGATGCAATTCCCAGTCGTTGAAAGTAGGCTTCAAAATCACTGCCTGATCCCAGCTTGTTTATTCTACATGTAGAAAAGACATCTTAGTGAGAGCACTTACTGTATAGTATGGGAGTAATTCATGTAAAACGGAGATTTTTCAAAGAAACGGAGGTCAGTTCTTTTGGAGGGCACATGAGGGACACTACTAAGATAAGAGACTAGATGAATGGCAACCGTAATTACTCTAATTTTATTCCACCACATTAATTCAGTATCCAATAATGCTAGGAAGATCTTTTAAAGGTAGCAATTCTGATTATGAGACTGACCACATTTAAAAAAATAAAAGTATACATTATGCATAAGAGCCATAAAATTATACCAGACACGTCTCTGCAATCTTAAAACGTTAATCATTTATTTCCAAACTAATATGAATTGGGCAGCAATATATGTAAAGACAGATGTGTTTATATCCTTAGCATATTCCACAGCAGAATCAAAGCCGGATAAATAATAAATAAATAAATAAATAAATAAATAAATGGCACTGCAAAAGCCACAACTAGCTACTTACAGGTAAATACTGCCATCTGCTGGGTAGTTGTGGAAAGACAGAGGAAAAGAAAATTGTATATAAAGATACATGTAGTATTCCAAGTATTTTCAAATATTTATTTAAATTTTATATTAAGTTCCAGGTTTATCTGTAAAGCCTGGTGAATAATTGGTGTTTCTCAAAAAAAAAAAAAAAAAAAAAAAGGTTTCTTCTGTTCCAGCTAAAGTTCTGTTAGCGTAAATATCGGCAAGGAACTACTTGTATCAACCAACAGACAAAGATCAGATCTGGTAGCTTTTTCAAGAGAAGAAATCTCAAGGAGTCTAATAAATCTAGAAGCTCATTTTAGCAGGACCTGAAAGCCGGGGCAGTAAAAGCAGAACATTTTGATCTAATCACACAAAGGGTCAGTCCTATTTACCTTAGGTGAGGAATGCCACAATGTGAGTAAGATTTAGCCCTGTGAGTCACAGGCTCAAAGAGTGTTTTGCCATTTTAATACCTTCACATATGAAGTCTTAATACACTCAGTTATAGATTTTTAATGTATTACATTTACATCCATTGTATACACAAAGAATAAGAGCTTTTTAATTACCACTCCAGGCAGTTTCTTTCACGTGAGCATTTGGTTATCCTTACAATTTTGATATTATCTCACCTAGTAGGGTGACTAAACTACCCTGTTCTTTTTTGATTGCTTTCCAAATTGCTTTTCTACTAATAAAAGGCATTTAAAAAGTTTGAGGTTTCATTTTATAGCACACTTAGATGTCACCATCATTAAAAAAAAGTAATAGATTTTTTATTTTGTTTTACTTTAAAAGATATTGCTACAGAGTCACCTTGTACTAAAAGGCTTTGTATTGCTGTCATCAATAGCACATCTTGAAAAATTCTGGAGAGTAGCCATTCTATGATATGATTAAAATATCAGGAAAGAAAAAACAGACTAACAACTTACCTGGGATAGCTATTATTTTCAGTTGAAGGATCTTTCTCAAGCCAACTCTCATAAAGAGACTTATTTTCATAACCCTCATCAGAGCTTAAAATCTGGAGAGGAACATATTATAATTTCATTAGAAGTACCCCTAACTCAATTAATTATCAAACGAAGCCTTTACAGCTATCTGCACCATTCTTAACAGCATTGCTGCATGCAGGGACGTACACATACACTATTTCCATTCGTTACATACATCTATGGGTCCCCACCACAGGCAGCATCTCAAAGGCACTTGAAATTAACCACAGACAGTGGGGAAGCACAGGTTAAAAGTTCAATGACACTAGCTGGAGGTCATCCACTTCTGGGGAAAGTGGATCCCAGGGATTTCTAGGACTTTTTACCACCTGAGAGCACTGTGCATGTACACACACATATAACAACACGGAGCTACTCCAGCAGCCAGGATGCCCCAGTTGCTTTCCTTTCAGCAGGCAAGGGGACATGACAGCCCAAACCCTGTGGAGGTTTGCCCTGCGCAGCAGCAATATTGTCTCAATAGGCTAAGCCTGAAATTTGACTGCTTTTTCTATAGGAAGGGTACAAAAGCATTGTGCTAGCAGGAAGGGTCAAACCCCATCATTAACTATATTACAGCAATGCCAAGGGGACTCAGACGGGACTGGACAATCGCTGTGCAAGACACCGTACTCACAAATGTAGGCCCTACCCTTCCATTAAAAAAAAAATGAAGAGCTATATAACCAGGACGGAAAAAGTATTAGTACAGCATCATACAGCCAGCAAAACTATGCAAGAGTATAAAATTAATTGACCCAAGCTCTTAGAAAATCTGTGGCAGAGGTAAAAATAGATCAAGACTCTGGCCCTGGTCTCCATCTACACTTGAACAAACTTTAATAGGCATGGTCCTTTAAATATACAATTGGTCATGATGTGCAGAGGATTGGAATTTTCTTTTTTTCCCCAAAAAAATACAAAGCATAAATGTTCATGGCTAGACACATGGTCCCACAGCATTGTTGAGACTTAAATTCTGCATCGAAAAATACACAGATGCCAAATTGAAAATCCAAAGAGTTCTGACCTCTGAGATTATGTCAGCAACTAGCAGAAAAATAACAAGTCATGAAGCAACTGCTTGACTGCTGTAATTTTTAGGGCACTTTGGTCAAATTCTAGGGTTAAATTGGAAATGGCACATTGATAAGAGCAAGTTGAACTCTGACATATGGGAATAGAAGGGCTCCACGCTCTGGCAGAGATGTCATTCTGACGGCTCTTGTCATGTAAAAACCATTGGCCAGCTTTTTCATACAACTTGAGGGCCTAGTAAAACACACCATTTGCCCTGACTCAGATCCAAATGTAGAATCTGCATAAGCTTGCTGCTACCTCAAGGGAAGATGCAGAGCCCTTGAAGTATAAATACAAAGGAGTGATGATCAGAATGGGGGAACTGGAAATGATCCATTGCAGACACTGGCTGGCGGTGACCTACAGCCTAGCAGTAGAGAGAGGCCAAAAAAGGCTGTTGGCAGCTAGATGTCCCATCTGTCTGCTAAGGACCACACTGGAATGCAGAACTCCTTGAAAGACAACACTTCATGTATAGGCTAAGGGTTTTTTGGTGAGGAGTGGCTCACTAAAAATAAGAAGAGTAAAGAGATCTTGGGATGTTGGATAGTTGGATGTTGGCCTCTTTAACATGAACCGAAATAACTTTATTTTGGACATACCTAATCACCCACACCTGCACTAATCTTCTCTCACATACTGGGCTTCCTGAATGAAACTCAATCCCATGCAAAAGCCTAATACAAAGCATACGGAACATTTTAGTACCATTTGTGCTGTTTCCAAGAATTAACTAGGACTCCTGAGGTGGATAGGACTTCTCACTGTGCCTATTCCAGAAAATAACAACCACAATATGCAAAGACTTAATGGGTTGAGCCTTTGCTGTGTATATCTAGCTTCCCAATGTAATCCAAAACCAAATGCATTGCAGTTGAAATAGCAAAACTAAAAATATAATCATCCTGCCTTGGTCCTTCCAGCCCTTACAGAAATCAGGTGGTTTTTTTTCAGATTAGTGGTAAGGACACAACCGATTACCAAAGGTACAGAATATAGGCTTTGGTTATCTTTATAAGAGGCTACCTAAATGCAAGTGAATTAAGAAAAAAAAAAAAAACAACCAAAAAACACACAAAAAAACCAAATAAAAAAAAACACTGAAGCAGATCCCTCTGCAAAGCAGAGCTTCCCTGTGCTAGCTATTGCTTTAGTTTCTCTGCGTCTTTTCCTGATCCAATTCACTAGAATTTTTAAAGACCTGGAGAATAAAGACATTACAACCCTTAAATGAATTTTATTCTGTGATGCTAGAAGCAGGGAGCCAAGTAAAAGTTGTGCCACGTACAGTGTATCAATCATCTGTATACAGTTTCTATGCCAGCAAAACTGGTGTTCTAGCTAGAAGAGGGCCTTCAGCAAATGCCCATCGGTATCCCTGACTTCTCTCCAAGAGTCCATCAAAACACCTTTTTCCTTGGGAAAATTCCAACAATCTCTAGGAATGATCATACAGAAAAGTTCAAAGCGTGGAAGTTTTTCAGAGAAAGATTTCACAGCCCGTGATTTATGAATCACTTGAGATCACTAGTGACACATCAGCCCTAGTAAACGCAAGATGGTTCGGAATGAAAACTACAGTGTTGAATCACTGTAAAAATTGAACCATGATTTTAGTTTTCAAAAAGATGAGAGGCAGTTCCAAGTTTAGCTGTAAAAAAAAAAAAAAAGGAACACACTCTTCTAGACAAATGTGGCAAGGAGTACCTCAAATTTTAGAAAACCAGTGAAAAAAATGAGTAAAAAGAAGAAAAGGATTTCAGATGATATTCTTTGGACAGAGACAATATGATAAAACTAGGGAAAATGCTCTTTGACTATTTACAGAAAACAGAGAACATCAGAGAAACAGAATGTTGTTGCAGAATCCTACTCTGTGGAACAACAGAAAAGAAAAAGTAATTGAGGGGTTTGTCTACAACAAACAAAAGAAAAATGATCTAAGATGTTCCAACAGGAGCCCATGAAACAGTCACACTTTTCACTGACAACTCTCTACCATAAAGTCATCTCCTTTATAAATGGAGCTATGAAAAACGCAGATGAATGTAATGTACTTCTAGGAGCTTTTTAGCAGGGAGAGAGCATGGGATTATGGAATACTTGTCAGGTTTTCTATTGTTTACATTATGCTTCTACTGTTAAAACTTAAAAAACACAATAGGAAAATTTTCAAAAAAGCCAGTCTCAACTAGTTTGTATGGTACTTCATGGAAGTTTTCTACTCAAATCCAGCAATAGCTGAATAGTTGACTGATGATCAAAAGTAAGGTGCTATTTTTAGCCCTATGTTTTTACTTTGTTTATATTTTGCAGGAAAACATATCCCTGGGTAAGTGGATTGCTGCAGACAGAAAGTAAATTATTTTACCCAGGGCCCTGCAGCACTAGGGACGTGGAAATTTTTATAGGCAAAATGTCCTTCAGTGTGTAAATTGTTACAGCCAACATTTGAACAAGCACAGCTTCCTGCCCAGCGAGGAAGAAAGAGTAAGATAGGAAAAGCTGATAAGAAAATAAAATGCAGAAAGGAAAAGAAAACCATGGGAATAGCATAGATAAACCTCCCCAGATTCAAACCATGGCATTTCAGACAGGAAGAAAGTGGTGAAAATTAATAGACATTCTTTTGCACATGAAATGGAAGTTTAAAATGCAATTTATTTCATTGAATGCTTATCACTTTAGAGAACTGATCTTGCTCCAGAGTCTTATTATCTTGTTGTTATTATTATCATTTTTACTATATATCACAAATAATATTCCACTTATGCCAGTGACACATTTCAGTCTTTCTAAGAATGCTGAAGGACTGTGAGCCTGCGCAGTGTACCACTGATGGGATGGGTTGCTATTGATTTTGGTGGAATCAAGATTCGTTCAGCACAGCAATACGATAAATCCAATATTATTCAATAATCTGACTTTTTCCAATAAACCTGCAGTATTACATTCTCAGAAAGTCACAAATAATAGACACACTGATTCTGTACCTCTTTTGTCAGATTATACACCAGTTTGTAGAGAAGAGGGGTGCAGTCAACTCTTAATGTGTAGTTCCCTGAAAAGGAAATAAAGACAGTGATATTTTCCCTTTTGTGTAGCAGTGGCATTATTTTCTTAATGCATTAAACCCTGCAGTCCTTTCTTAGACAAACTTCTTGATTCCAAGGCAGGAATTTAGACCTTGCCTTAGAATATATACAGAAATAGGCTACTTGGCCATATTATATAAGCTACTGCTACTACAGGACAACGTACATTGGTTGTAGTACATACACAGTAATGTAATTAAGCCTTCCCATAGTTCTAAAATATGCCTAACTAACCCTCATTAGCTACAAGACCCATTCACTCATACGCTCCCCAAAGCTTGTGTTAAGCAGAAGGCAGTGTAACATCCTAATTTTTGTAGGATGTCGAAAACAAAGCTAGCGCGTTCAGGATCTGCGCAGGAGTAAAGACATATTCTCTGCAAGATGTTTTAAAAAGTATTTCAATGCAGCTGCTTCTTCTCTTACCATAAAGAGTTCTTTCTCAATGTTTTTTTCAGACTGTGTCTGAAAGACAGGTCACCTAAAAGACTTGCAAGAGATTTGGCACTTCATATTTTTCAATCAGGAAGCAACAAGGATGCAATGTTTTCATCTACTGCCTCCTAAACCTCCCTTTTTGCCACCATGCCATGGCTTCTACACTTTACACCCACGAAGTTTCCACACTGCCTGCAGGCTATGTTGACCTAGGTAAGTATCTCGTACCAAAGTTATCAGTTACAGCAGCAAAAGTCCCACCAGAAAGAAACTATCACCACTGTTGAGGCAGGCAGGAGCGTAAGCCAGGCTTCCCCGTCCACTACAGCCACCAGGCAGCAGCTGGGAAACACCTCTGCCCTCAAATACAGGTAAAAACAAAGGGGGAAAGGGATGACAAGGCTGGAACATAGTAAACCATAAAATAGCAGGTAACACAGTTATTTAAGTTTTGATATGGCTTTAGGCCTTTGTGTCATCTCTCACACAGCGTATACTCACACGAGGACTAGACTGACAATTACAGAAAATCCCACAGTGATGGAAGCAATACCAGATAATGTTAACCATGTTTCCAAGGAGAGGCTATGTTTAAGAACTGGAAATTAAAGTCACAAAAGTGCTCGAGAGGATGACCTACTGTTGTTCTTTTCATTGCTAAAGGACAATTAATCAAAGTAACTTTCTGTCCAAAACATAGCACAAAAAGTGCCATGGAGAATGTTTGATGATAAACAATTGGCAGAGTACGTGGATGATATGGCTCTACAGGGGACTCTAATGCTCAGTCAGGTGAAAGATCTCCAAGAAACTTACAATAGTACACTAAATATAGCGTTCTTTTCCTTATTACGTATTTCTTGTCCAGTGGTTTTACTTTCACATTTTCTTCAATGCGTACAGCAAGAGACATGTTTGAATAATCAAGCTTTAGAAGAAAATTGTTAAGGCAGTAGCACCTTGGCTGCAAACCAGCTAAGAAATATGTGTTAGAATCCATGCTGAGAATATGAAGCAGTTCTAAAGCTATTATTTCATTCGTGAAATCTTCCAGGCGTGAAATTCTGCTCTACTTTTTACACAGCATGTAGGCTGCATAATTGAAGGAACAGCTCTAACCCTCCCTATACCCCAGCTCCAACCAAGCATTTAGAAACTGGGTTTGGCTTTTCTTTCTTTCCAGTCTTTTCACGACAGACAAAATTTTCAGCTGACAGGAATAAAAAGCGTTCTTAAATATGTCTGTCGATATCCATTTTATTCACACACACTTTAAGCCCATAATTTGGGTTTAATGTGGGAAGAGCAATGCCCTAAATAACTGAGGTTATGACGCAGGACTCCACCGACTGTTATTTTGGCACAGACAACAGCAAATGAAGTCCTTCCGTAATAAAGCTCAGTATAATTTAAGAAGGATTTTGTGATTCAGGTTGTTGTATTGGGCCCGAAATTCAAAGTCCAGTTTCTAAGCAGCATTCCTGTATGACAGATTCTTCTCAAAATCTGAAGGGCATAGGAAATGGAATAACGGTGGATCAGTTATTTTGTGAAACATTCTTCAGCACTTATTTTTCTAGAAAAGCCTTGCCATAATACATCTGAAACTCCCTGCATAATTCTCCCTGCTCACAGCAATGAACAAAGGTGACCACGTTGGCCCAAAGCACCAAAATGGGTCCCATCCCCACAAAATGTAAGCCTAAGGTCTTGACACAAATAATCTTAAGATCGTAATAAATTAGTGTCCCAAATACTGTAATTCCACAGGGAGAGAAGCTGGAGTGGCAAGCAGACAAGGAGCAGTCTGACATACATTAAAACTGTAATTGTAAATTAAAGCTAGTGCAGTTAAGGGAGAGTTTAACATTCAGACCAATCTGTTCATTAGAACACGAAACTCCTCCAGGGGAGACATCCTGGACTTGAGACACATGGGCTGCAGCTCCACGGACCCTGCTATTTGCAAAAGACAGACACATGACAATTTAAACTGTTTTCTCCCTCCACTTAGCTCTGTATTTGAACATGGCATTACCCATCTTCTGTTTGCCAGCTCTGGATGCAACAAATAATACACAGTCAGCTATTAAAATTGCCATCTGTGAAATAAGGTGAGTTTAAAAACAAAGGACACACCTTCTATAGAAGAATCTGTGTTGATGTAAGCAACTGCCCGTTCCTGGAGGATTCTAGCATTTTCCTGGAGTTGTAAAAGTGTAATTATTACTTTCAATTAGTGACATTCAGTCAAGGGCATAAGTGCACCGTTTTACCTTTAAGAACCCAGTCAGGGTAAGTAGCGTTATGTAACTTGCTCATTATATTAATGTTTGAGGATGGGTCAATGATCTGGGCATCTGAAATTCACTTCTGCTTTCTGGGACTGAATTTGTTGTGGAAAACGACCACAGAACGTGGGTGCTGCCTGCTGTACCACACAGGAGCAAGATGGAACAGGAAAACTACCGAGCAGCATTGTAACAGGGTAAATTAAGGTTGTACGTGTATTTTCACCCTGCACTTGCAGTGTTTTTTAAACATGCCACACGGGGCTGTGAGGTCAGCCAGAATTCCTCCACGCTTTTAATCCCTAGTTATTCGTGTGAGCTCCAAGCACTGAACTCAGCTTTAACACCAATAAACCAAGTGTTGCTGGCACTTCTGCACTCTTCCTTTTCAAGGAGGAGTAAGCCAAAGCACTGACATTTCTTATTAAAAAGAATTTGACCGACGGTTTTGAGTCAACCAAGCATTGCTTTCATAGTGAATATATATACACACTTGTTTAATTTTTGGCAAACTGGTAATTACGTTTGAAATTGATATTCTAATCAGTAGGTGGTATGTTACTAAGTCTTGGCTTCCTGATAGATAGTCTAATTAGATTAGCAATTGTTACTTGATTCATTCAGTTTATACCCCAGCTAATTATTTGTAAGTCACGTGAACTAAAAATTGAATTGGTAATTGATAACTTCATAATGAAATTAAAATCCTTGAACAGTAGAGGAGATTCTGCAAAAGAATATGGAGGGAGGGAGCAAGCCTGTATATGCACACACGAGGCCTTGCATATATGCAAAAGTATATTTGCAACATAAAGAAATTCTTTCATTCATGAGTAACGGAGACTATGTAACAACAGGACATTGCCACAGTTGCAGAGTCTTTTTGTTACACAGAAGATGGTGAATATTATCGGTTAATTTTCCTCAAGATTTAGCACATGACAGATCTGGCAGCTGCAAAAAACATGAATGTAAGCTGTGAGGAATGTCTCTAGAGAAACTGAATCTAATTGAGGTGTAAATGAGTAGGAATGCACAACACCAAGATAAAGCAAGAAAACAATAATATAGAAACATTGTTGAGGTTCAAATATGAATTGTGCTCAGGGCTTCCTAAACTACTACAGCTGCCATTTCATGAAATAACAGACAACATAATACCAGATAAGAAATTATTAAACAAGAAGCACTATAGAACAGCAGTAGCAATATGTGAACAAATCAAACATAAAAAGAACTCTTAATTTATTCATGACTTGCCCAAGATAAATTGATCTTTTAAGTTTCACTGTTCCATATTCCTCACAGTTAAAACAATTGTGTGTTTTTTCTTGACAGCATCTAAATATATGCACAGATACACAGAATAAAAAAACAAAAACCCAAAACCAAACAAATAAAGTTTTATATAAGTATACTTTTGTTACCGGTGGCATTCAGGTGGGATGAAACTTTACTGCCAACTCATTAAAATCTTTCAATAAATGATTTCAAAGATAATTTAAATTATGCTTTCTTGATCCAGTGTTCCATAAACCAACAGTAAGATGCAGAGAGTCTATTGCAGCTGGAAGCCAAACACTTTACGGGAGAAAGAATCAGTGCAAACCTAAAGGAACAGAAATCTCAGCTTTGTTACCAGAGGAATCCCTTGGTGTTTGGGAGCATATTACTGGTTTTTTCCCTCCTCTGGCATGTGTCATTTTGCCATGTAATTTTGTGGTTTACTAAAATACATGCCAATAAACTAAAAGAAAAAAGATTAAAATGTTTTCTTGTATAGATTTTGAAAGCTCTGTCCAAATATCTAAATATAACCTTGTAAATAAAGTTCTAACAGAAGAACAAGGCAACACATTTTTGTTAAACCATTCAGTACTAATAAATTGCCATAAGTTCAGCATAAACGTGTTTCATCTGACAATTTTCTGCCTGCTCTATTTCTAGTTTGGATTTTACAAGAGTTTTCATTGCTTTGTCTGTAAGACCTCTATTTTTTTACCAGGGCTGAACAAATCCACTTACACGATTAAAAACTGAATATGCCCAACAGGGAAAGGAAGAGAAAAACATTCAGAACCTCACTTCTGAATTTCTCAACATCCTTCTATAAGGCAGGAATCCCTCTGCAGAATTAATCGTCCTGCCCCTGAGAATTTACAATACTGGAAGTTTCATGGAAATCTGGAACTACAGACTCAGAGATTACCCACCCTTTCATTTGCCCAGGAGGATTAATTACTTTCCACACCAAGGCCTTGGTGTGCATAGGGCTCAAAGTTACATGACCTGGGCTTTAGTTTGTAGGAACTAAGGAATTTCCCAAATAGAAAGTTAGAAAATAAACCAATTTGGGTTATATAAAATGCTATTATTCTGTTAAATGAACAGATAGATTTCCACATAGACACCACTGAGGGATGTTAGCTTTAAAACAAAGTAGATTTTTAAATCTTGGAAGATATAGTGCACCTATGCACTTATGTTGTAAGAAGCTGGGTAGGTAATTTGTATAAATGATGGCCTCACAGGACCTGAAGGAGTCTGTTGTGCTCCAATTTTACCTTGAAGCTATTGATTGTAGTCTAGGAATAGATGCCACTGGGTACTGCAGCTGCCTGCAATAGACTTTCAAGTTTTGCTTTCTTTATGCTCTTTTTGATTTACCTCAGCCCATTCTGTGGAACCCAATAATCCAAATTCTTCTGCATCCCAACTAGCAAATACAATAGTTCGCTTGGGTCTCCAACCTGCAATCACATAGTTAAACTTGAAAATTCAACTTAAAGTTAGAAAGTCAAGTGAAAGTTCACAACAGCTAATTGAAATCACTTCAAAAATAGCACTTAATTGATATAGCCATGGGAAAAAAAAAAAAAAAAAAAAAGGAACATATTATTTCAGAGGCATTTCTCCTTAAAGCAATATTTTCATTCCATACAACTACGAGGGTGCTATTATACTGATGACAGACATGAGGAAATAAATTCAGTCAGCTAAGATGCAATGCTACATATGCATCTCTTCAATGAATTTGTATCTTTCATAATGAGAAATACAACTTTCTGTAGAGGTGAAAACTGAGTCAATGCAACTGCTTATGTGAACATTCAACACAGTTCCTCAAAGCTGATGTTTTCCCTATCTGTCATTTTGTGTGTGTAATAATTAAGTTACCTTCCATCTTCATTTTACCAAAACTCCGTACAACCTCTTGTAGAACAGCTGCACCCGTAGTTGGATCGATACCACCAAATACCCAAGAGTCTCTATGACCTCCTAAAATAATATATCTGTCTGGAAACAAACACACAGTATCAATCCTTAACTAAAAATGCATTTAGGTTACCTGTATATCCTTTGATTGCATCCCTACTTGTGTCAAATGAAATATGAAATTTAATTCCAGTGCTACAAATTTATTTTTAAGGTAATCTGCAATCATTTACGTACTCTACTTAAGTATATAAAGACAAGAAATATTTTATATCTATATATATTTCCACTTAAAGGTCTTTCATATATATGACCCGCTACTATGTATCAACAATAGCATGTTGAAGTCCCAAATCATCACTATTTTTCTGTACTTTGCATTGTGTTAATTTTTTCAAAGGCAAAATGTATCAATAATGCAAAGGGAAACCTACTGTAAAATGACAAGCATTAAAAAAAATTGTCCGACATCTATCATTCTAGCATTCACACTCAAATATATTCTTGGAAACGCCAAAGAAAAACAGTATGATAGGTGGGGTATTTATTAAGGGTTTCTCAGATTCCATATTATCTGACTATCCAAAAAAATAGAAGGTTTTTGCATCATGAGAACAAGATCACCAGACACAAAATTAAGAGGGAAGAGGGAATTAAAATCATGAAGCACCCATGCTCACCTGGTTCTATGGCTCCTCTGAGGATGCCAATGACATTGTAAATTCGTGTTATTTTATTGTTTGTATGAACATGCATTCTGACTTTTCTGAAACAAAAGGCAGTATGGAGTAAAGATTTCTGACTGAGAAGGCAATAAAAAGTCAACATTAATAACTTGTAAGCCAGAAAGTTTGTGCTTCTGTTCTGCTTTGTGTATTCACCACTGATCTAACCTGTTATGCTGTATCAGTATCCCATTTTTTATTTCAGGTTAACCTCCTGACAGAAAGATACCTTAGAAACAACCCTACGGACTGTACCAATCTATAAACTTTCAAATATTTACAGAATGTATTGAATTGTTATTTGTGGGAGTCAATCGGATAACTGTATATTACAGGAGTAAACTGAAAAGCATATACAGTGATTAAAAATACATTTACATTTTGACCAAAATTGTAATGCTGGATACTCTGTTTTTTACAAAGAATACACTCTGGTTTCTAGAACAATTCCATGTCATAAGGTAGAACTGGAGAGAAGGTCGTTAGAAATATTCACCCAGGAATAAACTGAAATCTCCATTTAGGGCAGCAGGTCTAGGTGACCAAGACCTCTACCCCTGACCCCCAGTAAAATCTGCTTGTGAAATTTTATCAAAAGGAAGGAAATTAATGTATTAGAAGAGCTAAAAATAATGTAGTATTCAGCCCCTCTTAACCTGTAGAAGAAACAAAGCATCAAGCCATGCTTTTTTGTGTCTGGCAAAACCCCAAGAGCTTCACATTTGAAGTTATCTTCTCAGCAGCAGATCTGCATAGCTGTCAAAATCAAAACCTACTTCAGGACAGCTACTGGATTTTTGCCCAGAAAATAAGTGACATTGGTGCCTTGAGTACGCATATACTTGCACGCTTCCCATGTGCAAGTGACTTTCTAACTAGATTCAGAAGGTTCATTTTGATGTGGAGCTACTCCGAGAAAGAAGTGTATGTAGGATTAGCCCGTATTTACAAAAGCTGTTACCCTATCTAGTAGGAGCATGTTAAAAAGTGCATTCAGAAATATTTCCCATGGATATATTTTGTGGATGAATCATATTGTTTCTTTTCTCACTGTTGCTCTTCAAGACATTCCAAATAGCACCTTAATTATGTCAAACATGCTTTCTTATTTATTTATTCCTACTTTATTCATTTTCAGCTAGCGTTAAAGCAGAGCAGAAAAATGATAAAATTGTGTGTCAGACATACTCTCATTTTGCAGGAGGCGGAGCAGTGATAATGATACACCATTTTTACACACTGCTCATTGTGGCTCACTACCAGTCCTCACAGAATAATATCTCGTGTAAACTGTAAGTATTTTTATGTGAAAAAGTGATAGAAAAGTGATCTTTAGCTTTATGTACTGTAGTTTATCAGTTATAAAAAAGGAAGTATGCTATGACAGTCGCTAATCACCAAACGCAGTTGTAATGCAGCTTGGCCTGCTGGGGAGCAACTCTTAGTTCTGAAGACTCGGAAAGTTGTCTTTCGCTCTTAGAGCTGAAAAAATGTAAACCCCAAACATACTATTGCTAATCCAGCTGGTCAAAGGATAGTTCCTCCCAAACAGATTAGCAAGATGTATGTGCCTTGGGCTCTTCTGACCTGTTATTGCTTTCAGCCATGGGGCCTGCCAGCTTTGGGGCACAGTTAATGAACTCCCAAATCACTGCCACACTTCACAGCTCTAAGTTCATAGAAACCCTGGGAGGCTTCCAGTGGAACTTTTTTTTTTTTTTTTTTTTTTTTGTGGGAAACATATCCAAAAGATCTACTGAATTGTCAGTCCTTCCCTGTTGGACTGGTACAAGCTGGTTGTCCTATTATTTATTCCCTTGGTCATCAGAAACAGAAAAGAAAAAACAAACTTGAAGTGAGGAGGAAGTTTTGTGTTAATTCAACAGCATTAAAAAATGCCTACTTGATTCTATATAGCCTTTTTAAAAAGGACCAGTGAAACAAAAGTAAAGGTTAAAGTTGGAACGTCAGGGCTGGACCTCCACCCTCTGAATCTCTCTAGCTATTGACACTGGGGACACTGAACAAAACCATCGTTTTGAGAATTTATTTTTAAATTCGAATAATTATCACCAGGTGTTTCCCACTCAGAAGGAAGTGAATTTCCCCAGAATATTTCTAGATGCAGTGCTTCACAGTCTTTCTCTTGTTGAGATGTCCCATCCCGTCATCCCCCCCAATATTCTATAGATAGGCAAGTGATAAAATGGACCTTGTAGAAGAGTTGTCTGCGAATCCTGGCCCTATGTTATAAGACACATTGAGACCTCCCTTCCAGCTGCTGTCTGGAGCTGCGGGTCCTCCCATTGCACTGCCAAATGAAAACCAAGACAAATGGAGTTGACCAGTAGGCTCAAATTTAAATTCCCTTAATGATTACTGCACCTAAACCAAAGCGAGTTTACAGACTTCTTCAAAACATACGCTAGAAACATATTGCTTTGAATTTTCCACATTTTCTGAAGCACATGCTACTATAAAAGAACAATCAGCACAAGTAACAGCATAGATTTTTGCCATCTTAGTACAAAAAATTTTTCTGCACGTTTGTGAATACTGACTTCTGGTGAAGAGGACTGATGTATACTCACCGCAATAATACTTCTGCATCATGATATCCAATGGGATGAACTGGGATTTTGGGAATCCCTACACCTTCATTAACTTTATACCTGAAAGCGTACTCTGAGAAACCAGAACAAAATGTCAAGTTTGTAGTGCTCTTAGCAACTTTCACCAAACTGGAAATACTTTTGAACAGTGCAGCCACACAGTAGCCACAAGCATGCATCACTTTTTTTAATTCTTACATCATTTTTTAGATATTGCTTTTAGGAAACCAATATGTAATGACAGAACCACTAAAGCAATGGCACATCTGCCCAGCTGTGTGAGAGAAGTCCCCACTTCTGATGCAAGGCTGGATTTGCTGTCCATCCATATTATTACAGCTCCGCAAAGCTGACTGTGAGAAAACCAAGGTGGTGTAACAACCAACAAACCAGTAAGCTTTCCAGAAGCTCCCCTGTATCCCCATCCCATCAGCAGACAGGACTGGTAGGCACCTTAGTTCAGACTGAGTTCAGGATGCCTACAAGGAGAAGACAAGCACATCGTGCCAAGTTTCAAAATACTCCAGGCTACTGTTATTTTTACTACAGAAATTTTACTCCCTGTAAAGATGAATTTAAACTGTTTTTCTGCTTGGAATTTAGGGTCAACAAGGAAACATCAAAACATTCAAGCAAAGCTGTTACTCCTCTTTGATGGTGGATTACAATTTAGTTTAAACTGGTCCTCTTGGGAAACACAGATATTTTAAAACAGCTATAAATTCTTGTCGTTTTCTGCTGCTTCACAGCCTGTAAACCTACATGTCCTGCTTTGCTAGGAATTACAAGGGATCATACAAAGATATTTTCCTAAAAATACACAGAGATTTTTCTAAAAACTTACTTTCCCTGCCTAACTCAAAAGCAACCAATTGAAAGGACATACAGGTAGAACTTAGCCTGCAATAGGAAAATTAACTACTGCTAAAAATAATTTTAATCAGCTCTTTACTTTACATCTTTACTGAAAATAAATTAATTTCCAGTGCCACAATAATTTTCAGCACTAGTTTATACATTACTTGATGGCCCAGGGTACAGATCTTTCACTCACCTTTTGCAGGATAACCTGGTGTGAGAGGATCCCCTGCCCCATTCAGGTTTAACACATTCCCACGCTGGGCTCCTCCACCTGGAAGGTTCCAGCCATCTGGATAAGCATCTACTCCTGGGGCACAGTAGTCAGCAGGGTCTGAATAAAGGATGATCCCTTTGGCTCCTGCTGATATGGCATTTTTAACCTGTGAAATTATTTGCTTTTAAGAAATGCCTTTTTGGTTTGTTGTTTTTTTTTATCTTTTTGTCTTTTTAATGTAGTATTAAATCTGAATGTTGCAATTTATTTCCATGAGGACATCACTTTAGAAGTTGTGTATGTGGCAGGGTGAAAATGACCACAGGCTCAGCAGAAGAACAAACCACAGTGAAGCACAGTACGTTCGTTATTGGTGTCACACCTTTACTCATAGCACAAGACTGCGAAATAAAGCACAGGACATAAAACTGAGGCACAAAACCTGATCACTACCCTCACTGTCCTACTATCACCAATTTTGTCAGAGTTGTTGTCTGATGTCAGAAGAGTTAGTTACTCAGTCTGTTTGCATCAGACTCCTTGACAAATATTTCTTCAAAATATTGCAGTTCTATGGATGCAAAGTGTTAAAAGCTTTGGCCTTACAAACTACTCGGTTTCCTAAACTAATCTCTTGCAAGAACTGCCCGAGGAGTTTGCAGTCATGTCAGTCTCAGGAGATTAATACACTCATCTGTTTTTATTGTTTCGGCAGTTACTCTTAGAAGGCAGTCACAACGGATACGTTGCAGGCTTCCTTCTGCTCCTATGCTCCAGCTTACAGCCCCCATGAACTCCCACCAGCACTACCATGAGCAGTGTCTGATCCACAGAGGAAAAAATAAAACACAACCCTTACTTTGTTTCCTCGGAAGATCTTCCCATATCTGGCAATGACAATCTTTCCTGTGCAGTTAATTCCCATGTCACGCTCCAGCTTAAAAAAATCTTCGATCCGGCCATAATTCACATACACGAGATCTGCCTGCACAGGGAAGAGAAGCAGTTTCATGGCAGCTGGTCATTCAACAAAGAAAATATCTGCTTTCAGAAACAGTTTTATTCACTATGTATGATATAGATACTGTTTTGCATTTCTACAAATGAAATTCAGTGCCCATAAAAACGATAGCAAAAGATATCCATAATATTCTACAGCAAGCACTGCTCACACTGCTGACATTTCTGTATTATCCTGCATTTAACAGCAGCCTTATGAACAGGTTGGAAATTAAACCAACTTATTTTGCTACACTGACAAACTTCTGTGCCCATGAAAAAATAGTGGTATTCCTTGCAGACACAAACACTCACTATTATGTAATTTCATTCCTTTTCCGTAATGCAACATAGCCCTGACTTGTTCCTCCATTGTGAATTATCAGATTAAAGTAAGGGATTTTTGTAGCCTTTGAAGATACACACTTAATCCACAATGTCTATTAAATTTATTTTTATATTACTATTTGTACCTAAGACTTAAATTAAGAGGACTTAAACAAGCCCTCTCCATATGATCTAGTAATGTGGAGTAATCTGAGATGTATCCGACATTTCCCATAAAGATAAAAACTTTTCACTTATATGATTCAGAGTTCTAGAAATCTGAGAAAGCTTTTTTTTGTAATAGGAGAATTCTAACCTTCACACAGTATGTGGCCTAGCTGTCCTTAAATGTTCTCTTATACTAATGGTTAATTAAAACTATTACAACAAATATTTTGAGAAGTTGGAGCAATCTACCCCAGCAGGTCTTTTGCAAAATATGACTTCAGCTAATAATACCCTTACCTTAATTTTTTTTCTTACCTCTGGCACTCCTTGTGCTGAAAAAGCATTATAGGGTGGTAGTATATCACTAACATTTTCATACCCTTGTGGAGGTTGTTCAAACAATGATGTATTGAAAATCTATCAATAAAGAACAAAGTCTTTGGTTAAACACTCTACCTTCAGGCACAAGTTTGTACACTAAGCTTGGCTATTGCAAATGATACGCCAGTTTCCATAAATTGTTAGCAAAAAATACAGTTCTAACTAGCAAACATAAGTTCAAACAAAAACCTGGCTAGGGATAAATAGCTGAATTTTTATAACAGAATGTAGATGTGAATACAGAGAGAGAGATCACTCCGTATTCAGAGATGTTCATCAGTCGTTGCCTGAACCTAAGCAAAGTAGTAGCTCAAAATTGCCAAGAGGTGGTGACAATCAAACCACACCTATTTCATCCATGTCATCACCGGTATTTTTTGTGATTACTCCCACCTGCACTATTACTATTCCCTTGACCTCTTTACTAGTTACACTCCTGTGAAACATGCTGCCTTTTATCACAATCTGTTGTAACACGTTACCTCAAGGTTCACGTCCACTCTGTCACTTTGTGGGAGTACAGCTGAGAGACTGTTGGGGGGTTCTGGAGGAATTTCTCCATTCTTTCACCTCTAAGCTCACGTTATCCCCGAGCACACATTCCTTAGTTTCTACCAGGGCTTTTCATCCCTACCTATGTGCTATAATGCTTCTCTAGCAGTCCCACCTCCTCTCCTTGCTCAGGTTCCTTGTCAGATTTTACATCTTTATTCATTCCCCTGGGTGTACAAAATGAAGGAGGTCGTTATAGACCAACTGTTCGTTATTACTTCCACCACTAACTCAGGAGACACCATAGGAAGCCAGCAGGATCAGGTGCTTCATACAATGGGTAGTATTTGCATGGCATTCTTTACCTCAGCATGCTGTGGAAGTAAAAATTGCACAGATGTTCAAGCAGGGTTTGGATAGGTACTTGGAAGAGAGATCTAATGAGGGCCATTAACAGGATAAATACTTAGAAAAGAGGTCTAATGAACATTCTTAATTACATCATGCTCAGAGAAGCCCTGAGCTGAAAGCAGCTAGACACTGGAAGAATTAATTGCATGCCTTAAAAACATTTCTTTGTTCTTAAACATCACTGTGCATCCACTTAAGGCTGTTTATGGAATATTGGATATTGGCCTAGATGTGTCCTTAAGCTGAGCCAGTGTGGCCATTCTTACATCTTATTGCCTACTGGTGTTAATTGCAGCCTCTCCAAACATCCGCTCTCTACCGTACGAAGCACCGAGATTGCAGCCACTGCTTTTCTGCTGCACAGCCAGGAAAACCTTTTCTAAATATGAGTTCCCTTTGCAGTTAATTTTTTTCATGCTATAAAGCACATGCTGGGATGACTGGGTGGGAAAACAGGGGCAGGCACTGCTTCTTTAAAGAAGTCTTACGTAAATATAGTTTGATCATTAAATAAGATCACCTCATTCCCTTGATCATCAATTATTGAGATGTAGTTCGGCTGTTTTTCATTTGGGTACGAAAGAAGAACATCATAATGAACAAGTTCTGCTGAATCCAGTCCAAATTCCTTCCACTGGCCTTGAATTTGCTTGGCAAGAAGAAAATTCTGTTCAGTTCCTGCGAGGTGAGGCAACTTGGTAAACAAGCTAGAATAAAACAGAAATTTGCTAGTAAGCTGCACAAGCGGGGAGGCACAACAGTGAACTCGGGTCAGCGTGTACAAAGCTTATCTCCATGCCACACGCACAGACAGTAAGGTCTTATAATTAATAAGTCCGAGCTGTATAATGCGATTCTTTATCAGGATAAGCACAAAACGTAATCAAAGCAGAGGACCTTTCCTGAGGCCTTAAGATGAGCCAGCCGAACCCTTCTGTTTGCATAGCAGGAATAGCCACATCTATGCACAAGCAATGAAAATCAGCGTCAAAGACGTTCACCGAAAAAATATGAACAGTATGCAAGGAGCAGAAACTGATACAGAAAAGCTACACACTCAGAAAGGAGCCCTCCATATAATTCTGGTATCTGATGATGGGCTTGTACATCGTTGGCATAACATGTACTAGTAAGTTTAACCTGAATATAATTATGCCAAATTATCTGCACAGTCATGTTCTTTTTTTTTTTTCTTAATCAGAAGCCTGAATAATAAAAGCCTTATGGAGAACATCTACATCCAGGTAAGATATAGCATATAATGTTGATAAATAGTCAGAAACAATACCCAGACCCTCTGGGCTACCCTACAGAAATCTTTTTTCCAATCTGTTTCCAATCTGGCCCACAGAACAAATGAGTTAGGGTGAATGCTGATCGGTCAGCTGGGTGCTAAGCACCAGCTTCAACTTCCCAACAGGCTACTTATTAATGGCTGCCCCATGGATATCAGATATCAGTAATTACCGTTAATTAGCGGTACCATATACCATGATCAGTACTACTTCACCCTGTCCCCTCTGACTATTTTCAACCCACGGAAGAAGTTCAAGGTGGGCACACCGTCAGCCTTTTTCAGTCACCAAGGACCTTTCAATCACCAGAACTTGTCATAGACAGCAGCCTTGCAATCATGACATCCAGGTCTTTCATATGAATCCCACCTGTGCCCCTGCATTGGCATGCATCTAGATTCTCTTGGAATGCATCTAGATTCTCTTGGAATTCATTTAGATTCTCTTGGAATGCATCTAGATTCTCTGAGCAAACCACAACCTCCAGCCCTGTGCTGTTGTCTCTCCCTCTCTTCAACCCGTGGTGGTAAGCAGCGTCTGGAAGCAACCTTTGCTGAGGCGTGTTGCCTGTCTTGCTCTTGCACATTAATTCTCTAGAGCATTTTAAATACCTTTTAATTCCTTAAGTACTCTAGTTTAAATAATACATGTGTCATCAGGAAAAATATACAGAACAACACGGGATGCCTTTTTTCAATTTTTCACTTCCGAACGGTCTCATCCTTTCCAGAGGTATGATTCAATGCTAAGGTCCAAGTGCATTTTCTGAGACTCAAAGTTTGTTTTCCCCACTTGACAAAAGCAGATTTGGTAGTCTGAAAAAGTAAGAATATGGATCAAAATTCTCAAATTCACGTTTTTTTATGTTTTTAACAACTGTTTGGATAGTATATTAATATAATTTTTTCTGCAGTTCCTGCTTTGTATTTAAATTTATGAAAAAAACACAGTATGATGCATTTGGCCCATCATCTAAGCAAGCAGACAAACCACATACCATTAATGCCCTATGGCCAAGAAACTTTAGCATAACTGCAGAGCTATTTCATGCTGCCATCAATCTCTGTGTTGCCTAGGTTTGCACTCAAAACATAATCTTCAGGAACCCTCCAAGCTACTGAGAGCAACAAAGGCAAAATAAGGCCTATAACTTAAAAATTTAATTGATGGTAGAAATGAAACCTTTAGAATAAATGTACAGGAATCAACTTTGTCAGTAATCCTTTGCTGTTTCTGATGCAGCTGCTGGTTTACATGCTGAATACCATGTTACTAACTAGAGGTCATGTTTGTTTACTTTTTGTGTAAATACATTTGTCCACCTGTAAAAGATATAAATATGTACAATAATATTTTTTTCATTACTAGTAAAATACACAGAAAAAAAAAAAAAAAAAAAAAAGAGGATAGTTCTATACCCCTAGCATCTCTAAATATTTTGGGAAAACCACGTGGATGCACTAGGACACAAAAAAGTATATTTAAGACTTAACCAACCAAACGCACACACTGCATCAACAGAGCCCTTCATCTTCTGAAACAGAAGACAGGGTGTAACGGGATCTCCAGCACCCAATTAACAGCACTTATCCACAATTAACACCCAATTATCCAATATGGCCACACCAAAGGAACTCCCAGTTGTAAGTATACGTGCAACCCAGTGCCGTGAAAACTATATAGCATTTTTAATGCTACATTTTTAATATATTCATTTTCTAATTAGACTGTAGCAAAATCATCTCAGTCTGAGAGAAAGCAAAGTTACCTGATGTTAGAGCTTCAGACCTTGTGAGGAAAAACCAAACGCGCTGCATTAAATCAAGACTATGGAAAATCATAACAAAAAAGAATGATAAGCACTGGCAGACATGCAGCTTGAGGGCAGTACACTTAGCAGTCCAACTACTCCAAAAAGCTAACTTAAAACAAGGGGAGCGGAGGAACAGACAGGTTGTGTTCCATCTTCTTCTCTCAGATATTCTGTACTAAACCAAATACTTCCAAAGCACCTTAACAGCTCTGCTTTCAGAAGCTTGCTCTTGAAGACGATGTTATCACTTTCTGACTTTTGTGACTGATAAAATTATTTAAAACCCAAGATGCACAGGGCTTACCGAAGGAATTGCTTGATGTTTTCTGCTTTCATTTCAGCCACAAGTTTCTGTCTCACATTTTGATAGACATCTGTAGCGTTGGGGTTTTTTCCAGCTGGTTTTGTAAACCATCCTGAAACACATTTGAAAAGCTATCTTCTTAGCAAGAACCCCAGTCCTCACATGTTTGAGCCCATGTGCAGCCTGAAGTACAGGATAGTCTTATTAAAACCATGAGATGAACAGGGCTTAAAGCACCCTCTGTCAGTATTTTCTGGCTCAAACACAGAAGTGAAGCACAAAAGTAAAGTATACTTCATTGACTGAATTGCCTAAAAAGTGACATAATTAAAAGAGAACACTAAAATTAAATCTCTTGTAAACACTGTCCCCTTTTGAAGGCAGATTCACCTATTGTTTATTTTAAACTACAGTTTAAATTCTCAATTAACTGTTTGCAGTGTGAGGATACTGCTGATACTTTTGACGTAATTCCCTTATTTAATTTATACATATATTTAAAGGTATTTGTATATTCAAAGAGAAGGTCTAGGATTATATAATGACAGCATATATATATATATTATATATATAATATAAATCATATAATAGATATAGATTTGGGGAACGATGGGGTTAGTCTTTTTAATAATTAAAAGAAAAATGTTAACTACCCTCCCCAGTCAGTCTTAAAAAGTTAAAGATTTTTCAGTAGCCATAAATCTAAAAGGAGTCTATCAACTATACAAATTTGTCTTAAAAAAAACCAAACAAACAAACAACAAAAAAACCCCAAAACCCCCAACAATTTCTTTCATTATTAGAGCTAGAAAATCCCAAACTGGGAAAACTGTCACAATAAAGCCAAGTATATATGCTGTCATATGCACAATATATATGACCTATTAGACTTAAATGCATCTTTAGTAACACTCTGAACATAACAGTGATACTGGATCAGACCAAAGGTCCATCTTGCCTGGAATGCTGTTTTGGAGCATGGCCAAAAGATGAAGTTCAGGGAAGCGTATAAGAACAGCACAGGCACCAGAAATTTGCAGCTCAGGGATCTCCTAAATCACACCAATGGTTTTTATATTTAATAACCCTCATGGGTTTTTCTTTCATGCTTTAGCCTTAGGTGTGTGCTACAGCAGAAGTTTAAAAAGCACATATGTGGACATGCAATTTTAGAATTAAAATCAAACGCTGCGACTGCATTAAATAATCTAATAATCTAGTGAAGTTCATTGTACATGATGAAAAATTCAGCGACTCCACTATTGGATGTCAGTGAAAACTCCTCCTCCTGTACATTCTGCCCTTAATTTCTAAAATAGTAACTGAATAGAAGCATTCAAATAGATCTTCAGTAAAAATCAGGAATTACAAATTTTTAAAAAAATACCTAGGGATTTTGCAACCACAAAAGTCTCAATCTCTTCTATTAATCTTTCCTCTTTGGATGGCTGGCTGCCCGTCACGGGGTGCTGCCAATTCACCGGGGCTCGTCTTGGGCTGAAGCCCACAGCCTTTATATTCCTCACTCCCTAAAGACCAACATTGCTCAAGAGAACATCTTCGGAAAACAGAAGGATGAATATTTTATAACATCCCTAACAGCAGTAAAAGCTCCCTGGTGGGGAGTTAATCACAACGGGGGTTGCACGTAAGTATCCGTAGAGGGCAAAGGCTGCAGGCTGAACCCCTGTATCTCTGAATCTCTGTACTCACCAGCAAGAAAGCCCAGCAAGAAACAGCCCAGCAGCCCAGGGCAGCCCAGCCATGCGAGGACGGTGGCCTTCCTCCTGGCCATAGGGGCACCGGTGGCCAGCAGCTTTGCGGGATGCGAGGAGGGATGGCAAGCAGCTGCTTTCCTCCTCCTCCCTCTCCTCCTCCTCCTCCTCCTCCCGCCCTCAGTCCCAGGGCTGCCCTTGGCTGCTGTGTCTCTCA
>JAVJGJ010000014.1:9707393-9720225 GCA_035590215.1 Microhierax caerulescens | reverse complement strand
GAGCTGGCTGCAAAGGTGCTTTGCTGCACGTAGGCACGTTCCAGGGCAGGACCTGGGTGGGTAAGTGATTGTATATAGTACGTAATAAAGGATCTCATTTGTGGTCTGTGCTTTCATATGCCACCAGAAGTCTTGTATTTTTTGTGGTACTAAGCTGAGGTTTCACAGTCCTAGTATGGCTTGTGAAGGTATTTTCTCCTGTTGATCGGTATTTCCATATTTTGCTTCCCTGCCTGTACTAAATACCTTAGCAGATGTGCAGGGATTCTTTACAGGGTATCAAAAAGCTCTAGAGACGGGGTTTTGTGCCTTTGGACCGCAGCCTTCATGACCCGGACTGCTACATCTTATGAGTTGCTCTAGAAACCCGGAATGCGTTGCCTTAGGTGTCTGTTAAACATGTTGGTAAACCAGCACAGAACGGACCGAGAGGCGTAAGAGGTGAGTGGCCTCAGCCCTTTCAGGCACCTGCAATGCCAGTTTCCCCCCTTCTGCAGCAGCCCTCCTACTCCAGAAGTCAGGGGTGAGAAATCTGTGGGTTTGAGGCACAAATCATTTGACCTGCTTCAGACCGTGATTCAGAATGAGACAAGTCTCCGAAGTGTTTTTTCTCTTCCTCTGCTTTTTATAAGGTGAATCTTGGATATGAATTGGGTGTTAAGTACAGAAGGGTGACGCTCAGTGAAATGAGTCCCACTCTAGCAGAGTAGGAGCACTATAAGAAACACTACGTTGCACACACTGAAGTCTTGTTAACTTATTCTATCCATGTTTCTATTACAGTTTACATCAACGTTTTGCTTTATGCTGAACTAGAGCTGACCTTGCTGTACGCTGTTGACCAGTGCAAAATGCTTCCTGCCATTAAAAGAAGTGGCTGCTCAGAATTTACCAGGATCTCTCTGCATATGCAGTCTGCAGAAAATGATGCAGATAAAAAGCTTCTGCTGCTCTAGAAGATTTCTACAACAGTGGTGAACAAGGTGTAGAAACAATGAGCTACATTCACAGTTGTGGTGGGTTAACTGTGGCTTAGGGCCATGGTGCCCCCCTGCTGCTGACTCACTCCCCCTCCTCAACACACCTTGGGGGGGAGAACAGAGGCTGAAAGTGCTCATGGGTTGAGATAAGACAGGCAGATTGATTGCTGCCCAGTTACCATCATGGGCAAAGCAGCCTTGGCTTGGGGAAACTTAATTTAATGTATTGCCAGTTTAAATAGTGGGTAGTGGCAAACAAAGGCAAAAATTAAAACAAAAGCCTCCCCTCCCTTCTTTCCCAGACTGAATTTCACTCCTTCACTCCTGACTCCTCCAACACCCCCAGCCCACGTGGCACAGGGGCACGGGGGTCGCTGCCAGTATCTAACCGCCCCTCTCTGCTGCTCCTTCCTCCTCCTCACACAGCTCCCCTGCTCCTGGGTGGGCTCTCCACAGGCTGCAATTCATCCAGAAATTATCCAGCTGCCCTGGTGTGGGGTCCTCCACAGGCTGTAGTGTGGGCAGCTGCTCCACCTTGTCCCCAGGCTGCAGGGCAACACCTGCTCCGGCACCTGGAGCATCTCCTCCTCCTCCTCCTCCTCCTCCTCCTCTCACCTAGGTGCTCACACTGCTGTTTCTTGCTTTCTCTATCTCTTTTTTTTATCTCGTTCCTCTGCTCTTTCAGTATATTTGCCCTTTCTGAAATGTGTTTCCAGGGGCAGCACCTCCTGGCTGATGGGCTCAGCTGTGCCCGCGGTGGGTCTGCCTTGGAGCTGGCTGGAGCCGACTGTGCCCAGCGCTGGGCAGTGACAGCCTCTCCAGGACAACACCCCGCCAGCCACGAGTTTCCCTCTCACCTCCTCTCCAACTAATATTGCTCTTTGCTGTGTGGTCTTCCATATCCTTCTCTACCCTGGAGGCCCGAGGAAGAGGGAAGCCCCAGAAGCAAGTTCTGCTGCAACTTGTGCCTCCGCTTGGACCAGTTCAAGAAGCTGAAGAGCTGTAGGAGTGGCAAGAGGGAAGGGATGCGCCATGAGGCGGGAAAAGCGAGTTGCTGTGGGATCTGGTAAGTCCGTAAAGGGATCCTGGCAGTGGGCTGACTGAGGGATCGCTTCACTGGCACGTTGTGGCCCAAACAAAAGCCCTGGAGATGTCACCCTGCTGTGGGCAGGGGAAACTGCGGTGCAGGGGGCAACAGCAGCTTGCAGGGTGCGCCTGGGAGAGAGAATCTGCGTGATCGAGTGGCCAAGCAGGGATTACAAGGAGCAGGCAGATCTGTCTGTCTTGCTATCAGACCTTCATTTTTAGCTTTGAGATCCTGATGGCAATGACTACCACTTTCCTGGCGTCTGGAGCTGGTAACATTGAGCGGGTGGAAAAGAACAGAGATCTTGGGTGCCCTGGACAGATCCATGCGCTGATGGAAATGTTTTAGCGGTTTCTTTGTGTTTCCTTGGCTGCCTGATGGCTCAGACATACCAGAGCAAGAGTGGGAGTTTGATAGAAATGGCAGGGCACTTTGTTACTCAGCAGAGCCCTGGAGTCACAACGTTCCCCTCGGAGTGAAGTCCCCTGTAAGAAAGTCCTCGTTCTGACTAGGCTGAGGGGCTGCAGCTATTGGCAAATCTGAGCTGATCTCTTCTCCCTTCAACTGCTTCAGGGCTTGTGCATGAGTGAAATACTCACCAGGAAAGAAAGTGCCACTCTTCATAATCCAGTCCTGCAGACTTATCCAGTCATATTTAAATCCACGCTCTTCATCAGGCATAGAAAAGTAATGGACTTCACACAGGTATTGCTTGGGCGTGTTACCAAACATCTGTGCCATCACCTGTTTTCAAGGAAGCTGGTTCCCCTCTCACACAGACTGTTGTATTCCTGCTCTAGTATTGAAAAAAGCCACATTCTAAAATTTTGTATTTTCATAAATTGGAAACTCTGGGTCCTTTCCAGCCCAAAATTCTTGAAAGACTAATTCTTGTGTCTCAGCCAAATAAGGGATTACTTACTGCTTCTCCCGTGGGCTGCTGGAGCGGGTCCAGAGGAGGGCCACGATGATCAGAGGGATGGAGCATCTCTGATAGCAGGGCAAGGTTGAGAGCATTGCAGGCTGAGCAAGTTGGGAGTTCTCAGCATGGAGAAGGCTCCAAGGAGACATTATTGCAGCCTTTCAGTACTTAAAGGGGGCTTATAGGAAAGATGGGGAGACTTCTTAGTAAGGCCTGTTCTGATAGGGCAGGGTAATGGTTTCAAACTAAAGAAGGGTAGGTTCAGGCTAGATATACCAAGGAAATTTTTTACAATGTGGGTGGTGAAGCACTGGCACAGGCTGCCCAGAGAGGTGGTAGATGCCCCATCCCTGGATATGTTCAAGGTCAGATTGGATGGGGCTGAGCAGCCTGATCTAGTTGAAGATGTCCCTGCTCATTGCAGGGGGGTTGGACTAGATGACCTTTAAATGTCCCTTCAAACACAAATTATTCTATTCTATAAATCCAAGTGCTATGCTGTGGAGGCCAGTGTTAAGGAATGACGTTACTACACAATTTTTGTTGCCCCTCTTGGATCATATCTGTTTTATACATAGGCATTTGAAATTGCTTGTTGATACGTTGCAAAAGTATTCCTGAGCTATCTCATCTACATACTTCCTGGGAAGATGAGAAAAACAGCATATAAAGGCTAAATAAATACCATTCACCCAGGCAAAACAAGTTTTGTCTTGATAATAGATTTTACAGATGCTACTTTCTTCCCTTTTGGAAGGGGGAGCAGGGTGCAGCCATCCAGATGCTTTTTAAAGAATGTGAGGAGAAAGCAGAAAGCAGCTAGAAGTAATTTTTTTCCAAAAGAAGGGAGTGGGAATAAAGCTGCTTATTCCTATACCAGCTTCCATTTTTTTCAGTGCCTGGGCTGGCAGACAGGGTTCTCTTTAGCATTTTATTTTTTTTCTGCTCCTTTCTTGTCCCCCTCTTTTTGCTTCTGTATCTCCTTTACTTTCTCCCCTTTGCTGGTACTACCAGTTCCAAGATACTCAGCATAAGGAAGGCAATATTTATCTTGCATGTTCAGTTTTTCTTAAGTCTCAGGACATGGCCTAAATAACCCACTATACACATTACTAAATCACGAAGCCAAAGTTTGTAGCATCATGTTTTACAAATGCTTCTCTGAATAACTGGAGCCAGAGAAAAATGAGCCTGACATGGTGAGATCTGACATACAGCATGCCTGGAATGCAAAATCATATCTGTGAGGAGGTGGAAGAAGCTGCTCCAAATAAAGCCTCATCTCGCTTTTAGCTGCTGCTGAGCATCTCACTTAGCAGACAAGGAGAAAACTCAGAGCTGTTATGACAATCAGTATCCCATAAGACTATTTTCTCTTTGAGTCACTCCCTGACCAAATCAAAACCACATCCATTGCCCACTCTATTCTTTTACACGGGGCTTTTCCTGCTAGAACTAAGATATTACTAGTGCAAGACACTGCTAAGGCTGATGCTCTGGTAATACTTGGGTATTTTACTCAATATTGAAAATACTTGCTCTAGTCTAAGTTCAATCAAAGTTAAGGCTTGAGGCTGATGGGAGATAAAAGCCATCCTAAATAGTCACAAAAATTACGCAAAACAAACTGTGAAAGGATTACTAGGAAAAGGGACTTCTTTTACCAGGTGACAAAACCGCAAAAAAGATTGAAAACACAGACAAACTCCTGAACATGCAGTACTTCTTTCAATTAATATCACTTTCAAAACTAGCAAGAAAACTATCACTTACTGCGTAGGCCTCATGTTGACCTTAGGAGTGGTGAGAATTGCTCATGTAGAGAGTGAAAACAAAAGTAAGGTTCAGCTGAAGCTAACAGAACTTGCAGATAGCTACATATATTCTACTTAAATAATAATACGAAAATTTAAACAAACTCCAAACAAAACCATCCCTGGTAAACTAGAAAAGCTCAAAAAAATATCAAGGATACACATGCCGAATGCAAAACCATACACATTTGTGTGCTGAATGCATAATTATGCTATGCAGCCAATTAGCAAAACCAGCAACAGTATGTAAAAATGCATAATACACAGAACAAATGCCAGGGCTTGTAAAGTGTAGGTTGTAGCTGCTCAGCAACTGGGATCCAAAGGTTAGTATCTGCAGCAAAAAATAAATGCTACTGTTCTGCCACTTGACCTAATGTTTGACTAAAGGTTGAACTTGTGGTTTGAGTGATCAAAGGGCTCTGGTTTGTGGGAAAGGCAGCTCTTGCAGGAAAAAAAGGCAAACAGGGGAATGCTCAACTGCAATTTCAAATGAGTAGTTTCCTTCTGATCATGGCAGTTGCACAGTCCCCCAGAACTCTCTCACGGCCTCTGCAGTCTATCTGACTGCCAGATTAGTACATTTTAGTGCTTTGAATCGAAGTCTCTGTTATCTTTAACTTCAGGAATCCATTATCAGATTCCAGCTAAACTAAAGTTTACATTGCTGGCAGCTGACAAGTTCAGCTTGCAAACTTTGACCCTTTCTGCTACAAGAGGAATGTACCCAGCGAGGCAGAGAGAGTCAAGGATTGTGTGTTGAACATAAACCAAACGGTATCTTCCAGCATGTGCAAGAAACTTCTGAAGACAGAGCCAGCCTCCTCAGTGATGCACGGCAGGATGCTGAGAAACAGCAGTCGCGAACTGAAACTGCAAGTTCTGTCCGGATATAAGGAAAAACTTTTCTATCGTGAAGGCAGTGAAGCAGTGGAATATGTTGCACAGGGAGGTTATGCAGTCTCCATTCTTGGAGATTTTCAAGACCAACCTTGATAAACCTCTTGATAAACAACCTGTCTGACCTTGGAGCTCACCCTGCTTTGAGTATAAGTTTGGCCTAGAGACCCGAGTTCTTTTCAACCTTAAGATCCTCTGATTGTGTGATACTCTGGGGAAGCTGCTGCCCATCAAGTGCAAGAATACAACCGACTCCAGCTGCAAGAGGTGGCTGCTCTGCTCCACTATGGCATCCCCTGTAGCACAGCAGCACATTTCAAACTGCTCGTACAAGCAGAGATGAGCACAGGTCCCATCTCAAAGATCCTGACTACCAGCAATTGCTCTGCCTTAGCTAAAACAACACTTGAAAGTAAGATCTATGTTGACAGCATCTTAATTTAGAAATCATGCTGCCAGGTGAACAGATTTTCCAGCCAAAAGAACATTAATATTGCTGGTGTTATAAAAGCAAGGACTAATTTTAATCCAGGTATAGTTTCTACCTTTTCCACACGTGGGTATGCCTGCCTTTCATTTGATTTAGATTCTTAGTGCATGAGACGGTGATTGTATGGAGCTCTTTGGAAAATTTTGACAGCATCCAGTTTGTGATCATATGAAAGGAAGTACTATCTTAAAAAAAAACATCATTCCTTTTCATTTTACATCCTGATTCTTTAATGTAATTGCTCAAATTGGATGCTCTCAACAATGCCACACCAGCTAGGCTCCTCCCTCTGCTTACTAAATACTTCTAAAGCTCATCTTGTAATTAAGTCATCTGTTGCTGTATATAAATCAAAAACTTGCTGAGTTTGTCTGCAGTAACTGGAAAAGCCAAATCAGTGTTTGCAAGGAGCTGTCTGGAATTATGACCATAGTTCTTCCAAGTATTAATTAGAGCATACTTAGAAAACAGACAAACTGAAAGTTGATTATATTAAATAACTCTGCTAATGGCCATCTCTAGCTGAAAATATCTGCAGTTACTAACAACTGGCTCACATTAGATGATCAATAACCTGTAAATTCAACATACTTAGTTGATTTTGGGGTTTGTTCCTGTTAACAACTGATTTTTTTTTTGTTTTTGTTTTAATTAATTCAACAGTCTTTGTCAGCCAGTTACTAAGGAATAATAGCAAAGCTTGAGAGCCAAACCAGTTAACCTGGTCAACAGCACTTGGGAGCATTAAAAGTGGGTTTCAACTCACTGTAAAAGTCTAGGGGGAAAATAGACCTTTTATGTTGTTTGAAGTTCTACTTCACTGAAGGAGAATTGGCACATAAAACTTTATCTTGACTTCTTGCATAGGAGAGGATTTCATACTCAGGGCTTGAGTTAGGTAATAGCTATGTCCCTGAGATACCCTGGCATATCTAACAAAAACCACAGATGCTTAAAAAGTAATTATTCCTATAGACTTCTCATTGTCTGCCTTTCCTTAGAAGACTGCTTCATAGTGTACACCTCCTTGCTCCTGTGTGGTTCAGACAGTTTTCTGAGCTCTAAGGATCAATGGACTGGATATGCTTCTCTGTACAGTTATGAAGTTTGCAAGAACACACAGCACGTTTAATGCATATTACTTGTTTATTTAATGATTGTTCCCCACTTGTCTGGTAGGAACTAGATGTCTTCATTTGGTGGCACATGTAAATTGGTCTCATTTTGTTCATAAATGTGAAATGTGAGCCTTGATTCTTTGTATCATCCTAGTAAATGAGTCACGTGAAAGGCCATTTCTCAGTGCATACACAACTACTATTTCATTTTTTGCTTTTGTTTAGAACTTACAATCCTAGTGACACATATAGGAAATAGTTGCATATGAATTCATGACATATGGCTTGGACAGCTGACTACAAATCATGTAACTTCAGTAATTAGCTACATAGACTTTGCCCTTTGCTGTCTAGTAATGAATGACACCAGCTATTTCTGCCTGAAATAGTCTTTGAGGGACTGAAGGTTGTAGTGACTATATCTAGACTCCATAGAAGACTAACAATAAGAAATTATTCAGGGAGAAGAATGTTCTTATTAGAATTTCCACAGAAGCTCTTGACGACTAAAAAGCATCTTTATTTTAAATTCAAAAACTGATCAAGAACTTCAGAATGGGCCATAACGTGTCTGAATGCTGGGTGCTGCCACATCTTAACTTAGGGCTTGCACAATTATATAGCTGTGCTTCCTTCCTCACAGAAGTGAAGGAATCTGAGGTATACGTTTACAAGCACAGACAGCTTACCATGGAATACCTATCATGCTTACCAACCACTGTCTGTCCTTCCCTTTCTCAGCAAGTCCGTAACAAAGATGCAAAGATGTCTTAGCAGCTTTTGAAGAAGCTGTTGAACAGGTAGAAGTTGCAGCTCAATATATTGAGCAAAACCAGAACGTGTGCTGGTTTGTCATAACAAATTTGTAAATTGTGGGGGGTTTCTGTAATGGGGCCATAAACATCCAAGATGATGCTGGATAAGCTAGGGATAAGAATCACAGTGGCTGTCACAAAAGATAACAGCACCAAGTATTAGGCTTCTCAGAATAGAGATCAGAAAAGCTTTAAGCTGACAAGCAAGTGGAGAAATACCCCCACTGATGGCAAGGAGCATAAGGTCTTTGACCTCCAACCAATAAGAGACTGGGTTAGGGCTGGGGGAAAGAACCAGACCGAGACCATCTAAAGATACGCTTTTCTTAACAAATTAAGCAAAGCTCCATTTGATTTAAAAATTTAACTGCTACATGTTGTGGTTTGCACTGAACAAAGATGGGTCACAAAGCAACTCAAACCTGGGAGAAAGCACTGGACAGTTTGAATCTCACCTTACCAAAACGTCACATAAACCCATCGTGTTGTACGCAGCTTTATGGATGCTTCCTCTCTCTGGATGAGTTAGCCTTGACTTTTTTGTATGCAGGGGAACAGAGTCAATAGGAGAGAGAGAACTTCTGTTCCCTTTTACCTGCAGTGGTTAGGGGACAGCCCACCGATATTTTTTTTCAAATGGATGTTGCTGTAGTTTAAGAGTGTAACTATCTCTGCATTTTGAGAGGTCCTGCACCCTGACATTGTATATTTTCTGCTAGCTATTGCCAAAAAGGGCCCTAATTAAACTCAAATGAAATTATGCTATGGTTAGGCCAGAGATTAAAAAATTACATATTCTGGGCTGAGAGAAAAAGTTGCTGAGGAAGCTTACAGGTCATTTAGGGAAAGAACTCCACAATTTTGGAGTTTGGCACTTCAGTTCATCCTCCTAGGCAACAGAAAAATACTTTTTTTGTCTCCATCTGGCCAACAGAAGCTGTTTATTGCTGCCCCCTTCTGTATGTCAGATTTATCATTCCCTTGATTGCTACAGACAAAATCATCTCGGTTAACCTAACTGATGATTTAAACTAACCTGGCTAATTCTGCCAGAGGTGGATTATAGACCATCATAATAAATTCTCCATTGGCAAGACAAGCAGTGGAGCAGCCAGCAGCAATAAAACAGTTAGAGACAGCAATGTCTCCCATCAGCACAACTAGATTTGGGAGAAGACATCTCCATGGTTTTACTCCAATCACTTTCATAAAAATGTGAAAATAACTGGGCAGTAACTGTGGGTGTAAGAGCATTACCTATTATCTGGTAAACTGGATTATTGTAGAGAAAGAACAAGAGTTAAGTAAAATAATGACTTCATTATAGTTATAGTTACAAGCCTAAAGGTTTTTAATGTGAAGAATAGAAATATTTATGAATAAATGAGGTCTTATGGAAAAGAAAAAAATCTACCATGACACTGAAAACCATCAGATCACGGGACAGCCTTCTAAGACATGGTGGAGGCCTCAGATAAAATGGCAGATCAAATGACACAAAATATTTGCTGCGCAAGAAGTCAGTAATCCTCCAGTGGCAGTGGCGGATGAAGGAATCTGGGTTTCTGAGTCCTCTCTCTCTGATCTCGGTTGTTCCGTTGCAGTCTTTTGAGAAGTCTGTCGTAAGAGTGAGCCGCACACCAAAATCAGAAATACAGACTCTACAAAGGTTGTAATTAATTGGTATCCTTTCAAACGAAGGACATGATGAATTTTCTTTGCTTCTAATTGTCTTCATATTAAAAATACCTTGATATCAACAAGGCATAGCAGGGGTAGATTTTGGACAAAAGAATAAAAGTAGGTCTTCATCTCAAAAGATGTTTTGTGAGATGATTATACATCTGACAAGATGCACTGCCTTGCTTTTACTCCAGTGATTAGAAGGTTTCTTGCCTAATTTTATTTGCAAACAGCTGCAAGCCTTAGCATGTGAAGAGAAGAATGTCATGGATGAGTATTCTGGGCTGGCTGCCCAAAACTCGTTATGATCATTATACATCCTGCACATGGTATGTAACAATTTTCCCATCTTCATACATGAATTTTTTGTGTGAAAGGAGAACTGAAAGGGCTATTTTGGAATATGATTATGCAACTCTAAGGTAAACAATAAAACGTCAACAACAAAATTAGAAACTGATAGAAACATGAAATGAATTCTGGTTTCCTGATGCACTATGAAGACTGCTACGATAATCAAGCTAGCAAAATTCAAAGCTCTGAAAATAAATCCAGTGGTTAGCAACTCTTAGAATATGAAGCTGAGAGAAAATCTGAAACGTTTTTACTCTCACTTCAGATGGTATCTAAAGCCTGAGCTCTCCAAATGAAGTACGTTACCTTGTCACATTGCTAAATGCATTCCATTTCAGTATATTATTTGCAAAGAATAAGGTTTTTTTTTTGATTCTGTATTCTTTGCAGTAATCCTCCTAGTGTTTTTAAATGCTCGTTTTTTCCACAAACTGTCGTACATAGTCTTCATTGACGATTATGTTGTTGATATTTATGCTACTTCTTTCAGTGTTTCTGCTGCTGCCTGCACAGTGAAGGCTGCGATGGAAATCTGTCTCCTAACTTCTTCCCAGGCTTCATGTTGATCAGCTTTGTTTTTAATGTCAAACATGGCATCATAGATCCCTGGGAATGATTCTCCTGCATACTTGTTATGGCTGCTCGGAGCAAAGATAATATGTCTGTAGGGAAGATGAAGGAAAAAAATTATATTCTGCATTAGGAAAATAAAACATATTTTTTTCTGAATAAAATGGATCTGTTTCTATACCATCTGTTAAATTCTTTACAACGAAGATGTAAATAAGTACGATTATTGCAGCAATAGTACCTATAATGTATGAGGCAAGAAAAGAACATAAACTACATCATTCCATATGAATTCCAGAAATTTATAGCTAAGAAGACTTGAGATAAAGTTGACTAAAGTATTTTCCTTTCCCTCATTTTAGATGAAATGGAAAGGTTAAAAAAACAAGACAGCTTCTTTTCTCACAGACATGCACAATCTCCAACAAATACAAGCATGCTCTGAGGTAGGAAAGCCGATGCTTTAACAAGAGACTATTCTCAAAATATTTTTAATCCCAAACTGTGAGAGGTAAAAGGATTGTAGATCTTACATTTTCCTTCTACAGTTACTTTTTAGTAACAGTTACAGATTCTTGTTTTTAATTATGCAGACTGGTAGAAGGACCAAGAAGCTAGACCTGACTTGATTATTCTGACTCTCAAAGACTGACTTCTTGAAATGGATGGGAGGACTGCTGAATTCACTTTGCTGTTGAAGTACTGCCCTCTACACTGTATTTCCTAGCATGACTGTTATGCTATAATTGATCAAATAGAAACTTTAATTATACCCTATTTCACTTTCAAATAATAGTAACAACTTCCTAAAGATCCTTTACTACTGAAATCACTTAAACTGAGTCCAGGGCCAAACTTTTAGATCTGTTTAGACCAGTGAAATCAATGGAAATGCCTTTACTGATCTGAATAGGTTTCCAACAAGACTTTTCCTCATTCTGTACAGTGTGTCACTGAAGTTTTTCCTAATGTTGTTTGCCCTTTTCAATCTTATTTGTCCTGTTTAATCTACTGTTATTATGTTGGATAAAATTATTACAATTCCATTTAGACACCTGTAAATTTTCAAGGCATTCTCATAGGGTGCTCCAGGCAGAAAGTAAAAAATAAGCCTTCCTTACCTATAGAATGGTCTGCCAGGCAATCCAAGAGGATCAATGAAAGCCCTTTCTAGAAACATGAGCTGATCATTTAGTGATCTGACAGCAAGTAGGCTAAAAAGAAAACAGGAATATGTTAGCTGCAGAGCGTTTGGCCCACTCTCACCCCATGCCCCAATGTGCACAGCTCTGGATTTACGAAGGACAGTAGATCCAAGTTGTTGGACTTAAAGCGTAGCCCACAAACCAGCCCATGTCAGCTAAACTGCACAACAGAATTATTCTGATCTGTATTGTGAGAAAGTCTTGTTCATAACCTGAAGGTCTCTTAAAGCTATTTTTAAAGGCCAAGGAATCGTGGCAAAGCTGACAGATACTTACAGCTATTTTATCTCATGTTGCATCTCACCCCTTTATCTCCTTTTCATTAGGATGCTTAGGCAGACTGTTCTCTTCTTTTGTACAACAGTTTCTAAAGACCCTATTTTCCACAAAGCCAGCCAGCCGCAAATTACTTCAATCAAATCACATTTGTTTTTATGTAAAACCACAACATCTGAGAAACAGGAACCTTGTGATACTAGAATCTTCTTTTGAGTCATCCAAGAATTGTGTTGTTCTGATGGCAGACTGTAAATTCCCTACAGCAGAGACCATCTGTGTCTGTGTGCTTTGAATAGCTCTGAATTTACTCTGATGCTTAACAAATAAATGAATTGCAAAGAGGATTATACTGAATATATGTGGGTTTAGCAGTTTACATCTAAAGTAACTTATTATAGAGCTTCAAAGGCATTCACCAATTAAAAAAATGGTAAAATCTATATCACAGTAAGCATGGAGTAACTCTACTACCATCAATGAAATTGTTTCAAGTTTACATTAGTGTCAAACGAAACCAAAACTGGTTGGTTGAATTAAAGCTTAGACTTAGGCCACCCATCATTGAAACCATTTTGGAAATGTCACATCTTACATAAGACATTATTGTTAACTCAT
>JAVJGJ010000014.1:9692450-9704602 GCA_035590215.1 Microhierax caerulescens | reverse complement strand
GTTAAGAACAGACACATAACTTTTAGTTGGTTAAATGAAGGTCAGATTGTTCTTCCTCTCTTTGCTTGGATCTCAAGAGTAATTTCTGTTTGTGCCACTGGATATGCCTTTTCCGAGGAAAAGACCACATTGAATAGATTGCTCCCTGAATTAGCATCATCTCACGGTATGCTCCAGAGTCAAACCCATAGTTTCCACGATACAAAACCATTCTGAATTCAAAGCTTCATAAGCTATTACAAGTCATTCAAATGTCATCATAAGCCACTCATAAGCCTTCATCAACCACAGGTAGTTTTGAGCACATCCATTTACCCTGAGCAAAGGTCCTTATGTCTGACTGACACCAAGCTGACCATTCCTATTTATTAAATATTTGTGTTGTAGTAGCACATGGAGTCCTAGTAATGAACTGGGACTCCACTCTGACACACTAAACTGAACTAGTCCAAAAAACTGGCAATCTAAAAGGCTCACTTACAGGTGATACTATTCAGGCAGTTACAGGGGAGAAAAAATTACAAAGAGACAAACTTACCCAATTTTTACTGTAACGTGCTCTGCCTGAAGCGATGCCAAGACGTTGAAAAAAGACTTCAAAGTCGTTGCCAGAACCCAGTTTATTTATTCTTTTTATAAGAAAGAGGAAAATACCTTGAGTGACAATACGTAGAAATATAATTTTCATTTGCTTTCAAGTACTGTGGCAATTATTTATTGTGCAGTCATAGTCACTACAGTCTTTCCCTGGTACGCTCTTTTCTGTCAATATACCATAAATTGCCTGTGACCCCTACATTACATGCACCTCAACAGCTGCATTCTCAGAGGACCAGAACCATCATTCTCTGTGTCAGAGAAATCAAACTCTCAAGAGAAAAATTTAACTCACTATTATCTTTAATCATTGAGAAGATCCAATGCCCTTCCTCCCACTGAATTCTACTATTCCAAGCTTTCAACTCAGAGGAATCACAACAGTACCAGTGTGGCTCCACGGAAGAGAATCAGTCTTCGAGATTCCATAGAGAAACCCTGGTAAACTTGAAGGACAGTGTTGTAAAGTCCTGTTTGGTATGCTCCCCAGCCACCCAAACTTTGAGGCATTCCAGGAGACCGGGAGCAAGTGCAAGGGAAAGCTGCTGTGTTAGCATCTTGCGTGCCTGCTGCTAGCTTGTGCATACTACCTTTATTTGTCTAAATTTCTATGGACTACGTGAACACTTTTCATATATAAAGCCTCCTGTACATGCTACAAAGGCAGGCTCACCAAACTGTTGTACGATAGTTTATCAGCTGCAATCAAGAAAACTGAAAATTATACCAGCTGAGAATCATATTTCTTTTAGGCATTTAGATCCAGTTTTTCAAGTGGGTCTTTCTTTAAAACCCACACTCCACAAGTTATAATAACTTTTGGCATATCATTTATTTTCTTTTCTCACTGACCTGGGGACCTCTTCATATTCTTTTGACGGATTTTTTTTATACCAGCTCTCATAAAGAGATTTGCCTTCAAACCCTTCATCAGGACTTGGTATCTAGAAAAAATATATTGTAAAAAAAGACAAAGAGTACAATTTAAAATGTTGCCAAGCAACTACAACATGTCATCACATAAAGCCTATGGCTTTGGGCAATGAATAAGTCACAATCTTAAGTCTCTCAACGTTTCTGCGTTTCTATTTTAACATTTAAAATGCATAGCAATTTCCAGATAAATATTTTATTTGTATGTGTATATATATATACACACACACACATATATATAAACCAGGTAATTTTAGATGAAAGAAAACACAGGGAAATGAAAATATTTCAAGTCAATATTTAGATTCTGATACTTCTTTATGAGAATTTCAGCCATTTAATTTAAATATTCAACATGAACATCCCTCACAAAACCAATACTTTTTGTTTCGCTTTGGCAGGAAATTTCAATTTTGTCTTGGTTTAATTAAAAACTTTCTCCCTTGGTTTAGTTCTCAAAAGTTATTTTCATGGATGCAACTGTAACCTTAGAAGGGCAAAGTGTACAGTTCTGGGTATTATGTCATCATAGCTGTTACAGAGGTATATAAATCATGATCACCCTAAAGTTCATTCCTACTACTCTGATTACTTTCCAGATGACTGAGTAGGTTAGACAATGTGAGTATTTTTTTATCTTTCCTTTATATTGGTGGGCTGCTGAGGTTTTATTAGCTTTAATATATTACAAATTTTTAATATCTATTCTATTATTAGTATCTGTATCTACTATCTATTAATTACTCTGCAATAGGAATCAAAATAAAATTAATCCATTTGTTTTTTTGTCATGAAGCTAATTGTTCATAGAACGGCATGAACAGCGTTAACACTTTTTGCCACAGATTAACTTTGGTTGGGATCACACAGGACCCGCCTCCTGATCACCATTCTCGTCAGACATCAGCTACCAACAAGATGCGGTTACATGCATTCATCAGCCTTTGTTGCTACTTCCCAATTTGAGGAAGGGTTATGCAACCACGTTTACTGGTATTTAGGTCAACAGTTTAATGATGGCTTTTGGTGTCCAAACTCCTCAGATTCTACTGACCTGATTTTCTGACTGTTCTGACCACCTGCACTTAGGACAGGTCACTATGGGAACTGCAGGTGATGAGCTCTTTTACAGTTCAGGACAGAAGTATCTTTAATTTTAACAAAGTATTATTTGTTGTCTTTCAATTGCCAGAAAATTATTATACTGAATTACTACATTTCCTTTACTGTTGTACCAGTCTAATGACAGCTTTCAAGAGATAAATTATTGACTCCGGAAAAGACAGATGAGGGAGTATATTACAGCAGATGAAGACAGATATAATAGATTCACAGAATGTATACAGTACTTGAATGTACATTATATATACATATATAAACCACAAAGCAGACTAATTAAATGTTCCATGCTTTCACATAGATTAACAGAAAAAAATCCCAGAAATAAAAAGCCCTTAGTGCCAGCCTCTAAGACCCACTCTCAAACCAAGGAACATGGTACATATAAGATGGTGAGGCTATTTCCTGAGAAAGGTCCCCACCTTTTTATTTTGTGTGCCACACAAATATGTGTGAAAGCATTATGGTCAGAGCCAACGAATATTTAACAGGGTACGCTGAAGCCGAGCACACTGACTAAACCTGTCATTTCACGCTAAAAACAACGCTGTAGCAAGCCTAATTTCTTCCCCTGCCCAAAGGGAGTCAGTCTGCCACTACCACTCTAGTAGTTGGACTGGTCAGCCAGGTTTGTGCTTGTTTCTGTCCTCTGGCTCATGGTGGTTTTTTGTTATTTCATTTGTAGAAGGAATACTTTCACAGGAGGAGCAGAAAAATCCCCTAACCCTGAATACCTAATAATTTAAAGGTGTAAGCTTAAAACCCCTTTGCCACTACTGGGAAAAAGCTCAATTACTTAGCTATTGACTTTAAAAGGGTACCACAGTCACAAAACAAACAACTGACCATATTTTGTACACAGAGCCCCATCCAATAAGTGAGCACTGAACATGCTGGCTAAAAATTTCAAGCAATATTACCTCTTTAGTCAGACTGTATACCAGTCTGTACATCAGTGGCGTGCAGTCCACTCGTAGTGTGTAGTTTCCTGAAAAACAGGGAAAACTATTCAAAGAAGCAAGTTCTACTCAGCTGAAACCTTGTGCCATTATTTTCTAATAAGAAAGGGAATAAAGAGCTACACTCTCTGCAAGGAACAAGCTGATTCTCCCTATAGGAGAGTTCTCCTGTGGTCTTGTCAGTGCATCTGTATTGCTTAGGATTCATTACAGCCCAGCTGCTGAAGTGACCCCTAAGAGTTTTTCTTATGCCCTTGTGCTTATTACACACATTATAAAAGGAGAAGCTGACGAAACTGTTGCCATGAAACTACTGACAGGTGCACACCACTTCGTGTCCCTCCCCATAACTTCCCAAATAATGTAGCTACTGTAATTGACTTCTTCCCTGAAGCAACAGGAATATCTAAAGGATACTTTGTGATTCCAGGTCATGGTCTCCCCTCATATCTCCTCCCAAACTAATACAACAAAATTATCCCACTGAAGCTTTCATGGATCTCTGAACTAAAATGCCTCCCAGTCATCTCTATATACCATTACTATTCCTGTAAAAGACAAATCAAAACTATGTACCTTCGATGGAGGAATCTGCATTGATATAAGCCACTCCCCGTGCTTGCAATACTTTGGCATTTTCCTATAACAAGGAAAAGAGGAAGAAAATGCTGATAAACATTTTTGTCCTTGGAACTATTTTTTCATCCACAGAAGTAACAGCTGTTTCAGGGAAAGACATATAGTGCAAGGAGCCATATATTCTTGGTAGTTCAAAAACTTAAAAAAAAAACTTCACTAAAAAAAAAAAGAAACTTAAGAGAAAGAGGGTGGGAGGGGGAAAGAGGGAGGGAAGGAGGGAGGGAAGTGCTGCTTTCTAGTACAGATTAATCAAAGACCTGCCACTGTGAAAACTTCTCTTTGAACACTATTGGTTTACCTCAGCCCACTCTGTTGATCCTAACAAGCCAAATTCCTCTGCATCCCAGCTTGCAAATATCACTGTTCTCCTTGGCCTCCATCCTGAAATAAAGACCATCAAAATCGTATCAGAACTAAAGACTGCTTGTTACATGGTAACTAACACAAAAACAAATGTCATTTTGGGGGGTTTCATCTTTTATCCTAATCTGTTCTGAAAGAGGTGTGTTTAAGGAACTTTAACACCAACTTCTTCAATAACCTAATCTAATAATGGTTTTCTAATTTTGTAGCAATGTCATTTCTTCAGTATTGTGCCAAACAATGTGTTACTTTTCTTCTCTCAGCTTTACTTGCAAGAAAACCTTCCGAACTTTAAAACTCTGAGCAAGGAAAAATAATGTGCTTGTGCACAAATTCTTGAAAGAATGCTTTTCTACACTTTTTGCTGTGTTCAATTTAGTACATATTGCATACCAGTGTCTACTCTGACAGAAAAGTGTTTTGCATGTTTTCCTGTCTGTTAGTCAATTCTTTGACCTGTCCCAAATGCTGGACTTCAAAACCTAAGGAGTTCTCTGTATCTTTGACAGATCACCTTCAGAACAAAGATCTTTTACTTTATTTAGATGAAATAGGGTCTTATTGTCCTGCCCCCGTATCTCTGCCCAAAATTTTCTTTGAGGCTATTGGAAACTTTTCATCTCTTGCTCCCTTTCTTTTATACCTTTTTTTTTTCTTTCTTTCTTTTTTCCAGCTTGCATTCCAAAGACAGTTTCCCCTGATATCCAATAACTGAGAGGGAATGGAAAGAAAACTATACATCAGTAAGTTTTAAGTGCAATGGGTAGGGCAAATAAAGTTCCTCTAGCACAGTAATTGAGTTTTGTCAGAGCTTTTTTCCATGGGATGTCAGATAGGGAGACACATTTGCTCTGACAGCAGCAGAAACTTGGTACAGTTGACATTTGTTCCTATTCTAATTTAACCAGGCATAAGATATTTTTAACCGCTACCTCCGACTATGTTTGCACAGCTCCTTCTCTGCATTACACAGAAATTCTTCGTTTATTCTTGTGTCTGTCTCCAAACTACAGTCAAGTGCTGAGAAGGCTCTCAGTGTTGCCCTCATGAAGCCTTGATCATTCCACCACTGTATTAATCTTATAGGACCACTGAAATATCTTGTTTGAACAGCCTCAAATACACTGTAATCAACTGTACCTAAATGTCATATTTATTTCAGTATCCCCGACTTTGTGTTTTGTTTTCCTTTAGGTGTACTTTCTCTTGAGTAGAAGTACCTTACATATACCAAGGTTGTGATCGGAACTAGTTAACAGCTGCAAACAGTGTGCTTATTCCAGAGATCAGTTAGATACATGTGTTTAATTTTAAGCATAAACATAAATCCCAGAGAAGTCAACGGACACTGCTGAGAGAAGTGATTTTGGTGTGCTTTATTCTTTCATTACCTTACCTTTCCTTTTCAGTTTTCCAAAGCTCCTCACAATCTCATGAACCACAGCTGCCCCACTCTGAGGATCAATGCCACCAAATACCCATGAGTCACGGTGGCCTCCCAGGATGACGTATCTGTCTAGAGAAATTAATTAAGGAGGTGTACTTAGAAAAAACTGTTTTTTTCTGCCATAGAGATGTTAATTGTAAGAAATTTGTAATTTTCCATGTAAGTATCAAGCAAAAAAAGCTTAATAGTTTGTAATACACATGACAGAAAAGCAAAAGCATTTTAAATCTCCAAAGACGTTTTTCTGTATTTTTGGCCAGTGCTAAAAAATTTGTCAAACACAGTCACTTGACCCCATAATACTTAAAACTATTAGATTTCATGTTACTTCTATTCTTAGAAATACTGCAGCTTTCCTCTAAAGACAGGAGCATCCTTCCATATTTTACAATAGTGTGTTTCATGGTAAAGCTGATCTACTCACTGTACTTGTACAGCACGCCAACTCACAACATTAAGGTGTGCTTGAATGCAGCATTTCTCTGAAAATATACATATGTATTTATATATATATAAATAGTCAGCCAAAAAAAGGGTTGACCAAATCATGACAGAGATGTGATTGATAAGATCAAAGTCAGGCTAGATCTCTGTGCCACTATAATATGGTTAACAATTGTTTTATCAAGCAACAAGGAACTGCTGAGGTTACAAGTTAAATGATGTTATCATCACTCTAGGGTTGTCTATCTATTTGGGGTTTTAGAGTGTAAAATCACACTGGTTACAAGAGACTGTAAGACAGACAAAAAGTCAGTAGCAGTGGATATGATATCTTCAGATGGAGTGCAAAATCCATTCCCGTGTCAGTAGGGAAGAATATCCACTTAAGAATACTCTTTCAAAGTTATTGCGTGAAGACAAATATTTTCATCTTGGTTATGACTCCCCCTTGACAATCAGCATTTACACCGAAAGTGCTGACATACCCTGAACCATATGAAAGCTGATGCAGTAAATGTTTCAACACAAATGATCATGTAGTGCAGTACTTCAGAGAAAACTATATTCCTTACTTCCCCCCTGTAACTATGAAGTGCACGTAGAGGTCACTGCATGCTCACATTACACTGAAGACAAATGCCTTCACCTGGTTCCACTGTGCCTCTGATGGTACCGATCACATTGAAAATCCTTCTTACTTCATTGTTGCTATGAACGTGCATTTTCACCTTTCTAGTGTATTGGGAAAACAAAGACAAATTTCACCAGATCATACAATAAAACATCTTGACACCTTTCAACCTTTCAAAAGTGCACAATATAAACTGTAAGGAAAGCATTTTGGCCAAATTCACCTTCTATTAAACCAAAGTAAAAGGATTTCAGTGTGGGGTTTTTTGTTTTTTGTTTATTTTTGGTTTGGTTTTTTTTCTGGATTTATACTTGTACAATTGAGAACAATATTTAACCCTTGAAAGCTATATAGCGTTATTCATGCCAGTAAGTTTTATAAGGGCAACAGGTTCAGAACTCCAAATTCAAAGATTTTTTTGCTAGCAGCTAGTTTTTAAATTTGGAAGGGTGAAAGAAAAATTAAAACCACCTAATGTCAAAAAGGTGAATAGCTCTAATAATTTAAAAGTTGGTGCAAATCAGAACTGACTCCAGCACAGTCAATACTGATGTGGCATCTCTGGCAGCAGAAAATCAGACAGCCTGAGTTGCATCAAGAGACTTTGTTTATCTCCAATACACCTGGAGGTGCAACAACTCATCCTCAAGGGTTGTCTGTATATTTTTCAGAAAGAATTTTTCATGTGGTATAACTAAGCCATAGGGAAAAGGTTGAACAGTTCAGTAGCTCAGCCAATATTGAAACACCTGGACTTTAGTCCTAAACTGTAATTACTAAACCAGTTAAAAAAATAATCCAAAGCAATAAAAATGACATTGTAGTTCAAGCTTTTTTTCTGGAAAACTTGACTTGTAGGTTAATAAGGCAACAGCTAAGATCAGAAGCTGGACCCTCATGAATTTTAAAAAGACAACCAACAAATGATTTCTTAAAAAAATAACCAGTCTCATAAAATAGTTTGTCAAAGGTTTTCAAATGAAACTGGTTCAAGACTAGCTGGAAACTAAAGCAATTCAGTCATATTCACCCAATCAAGATGTAAATCTACTGAAGCTCTGCACTGAGAGCACTTCAGCCCAGGAAATGGTCATGATCAAAGAAGTGATGCAAATAACCCCAAGTACTCTATCCTGGTCAAATTCTATTGCTCTACCTGTTTTTCCCTGATGCCAAGCACGCTTTCCTTATTAAATAAAACTGACCTCGTAGAATAATTTGTTGTGAAACCAGGACCAATGTTGTAAGACACATTCAAATTTCCTTTCCAGCTACTATGTGGCGGTGCATATCCTCCCATATTACTATTATGAAAAATAAAATAAGATTATTAGTTACAGACATCTTACAACAGCACCAACACAAATGAGGAACCAAGAATCACAGTTAAGTCCCATGCACATATAGACCACAGTGATAGTTATTGTCTCAGGCAATTTATACGATAAGATTCCACAGGAGAATAATCCTTTTAGCTACATTAATACTAGCAAATTAACATAGAGGAATAGTCGTGGGCATTGAGACTATCTTGGAATGGCCTACAGCTATGTTGGAAAACAGTGCTGGCCCCCAAATGTTTTGTATACAAACTGTCTCTTGTAAATGGTCCCTGGAACTTTCTACTGCCTTGAACTGCATTTGCATTTGAATTAGCAGAGAGCAATTTGTACCATTTGAATAGTTTAACAGCATAGGCAGTTTTCTTCCAGTGCTTGTCCCTGGGCACTGTTCAATCTGGTAGCATAGACAGAGTTGATGTGTTCCAAAGATGTCTAAAACTGGAGAAACGTGATCAGCCCAAGTCACTTCTTGTTCCATTGTCAAAGGTGGGATGATTTTTCTCAGTTAACACAACTAGAAATGCAGCAAGTCAGCGGGTCACAATAACCCATTATTATCACGTATTCTAAAGGATTACATTTTTGACATGAACTTCTGAGAAAGTATTTTTTTAATACTTTAAAAGTATGCTGGATGTTCTGGTTCTTATTAGGCAAAATATATTTATTATAAATGAAAGCATGTCTTTTACTGTAAATGCATACTTCAGTCAAGCTTTATTACACAGAATGCTTCAGCATGTCTCCAAGTCCTCAGTAAATTTTTTATATAAAAATATGATAGCAGGAATAACTAGAAGTTATGACTCCTCAAGACAAAAGTGAAAAAAAGGACCCAGTATTTTTAAAAGATTTAGATTTTATTTATAATTATTAAAACCAAGTTCTAAAATTATTAAAACTTACTGAAGAGAAATATCTAGCTACATCATATTTATACATAGCAATCTGCTCTACCACTACCAGCTGGCAATGGGAAAAAGAGGGGGTTTTAACTAATACCTTTATCTTTATGAGCAGTTATACTCATAACAGTGATGACTGTAAAGCTTTAAAGAAAAGACAGTTTGGAGATGTATTAGTCTGTAAAGTTTGGGAGGAAATAGGAAAAAAAATAGAATAGGGTTAATGACCATCAGGTATGCAAAACCACCAAAGACAGTCAAATTTTGCCTCATAAAAATAAATAGCTTTAGTACTTCAGAAGAAACCTGCATAGAAAACCAACATAGAACATTTTTTTGACTTTGTATTCAAACACAGGCATCAGACAGAGCAGAATGATTGCTCATGTGATTTAGATGTAAAATTCCTATATAAAAAAAACACCCAAGATTATGCTCACTTACTGCACTAAACACTTACCCATGGTACTGTTTGCCAACTCTGGCATTTCCTGCTCTCCCTCTAGGGTTGATACAGTTGATTGCTGCTACATCTTTAGGGGAATGATACACTTGCCAACTGAATCACATCTTAGTTTTTTCAGATAACTTACTCAGTTTGTTGAGATAATTATGAATTTTTATTCCTCTGGCAAGCTGGTAGTCTTCATGTGACTTGCATGTTTAGTAATCACGCTTACTTACTGGTAGATGACTATTAAATACCCTATAATACTCCAGAATTTCCACAGTGTCCTTAGATATCATTTCATATTTAAGCAACATAATATACCTGATGAGAGAAAGCACACGCTTTCATTTAATAGGACAGTACAGATACTGTCCCATCAAACATGCATGGCCAGTACTTCCTCGGACAAATGAATGCTTCATTTGAGGTCTTTTTCACAAGACAGGTATCATGCCACCTTCAAAAATTTTTGCCTTTATTCAAACTGAGAGGCACTTTATAACTTCAGTATTCTTGATTGATCATGATATATTACAAATGATCATTTCCAGATCACTTTGCACAGACCCAATATGTAGTAATAGCTAGCATGTCTACCTCCCGCAGAGAACCTAATGACAACCAACCATACTATCTCAACAGCTACAGTAGAAGCACAGTGAAAAAGTCTTTTCCCTTTATTTTCAAATACTCTCATAACTTTCAACAAACAGTCTGCTTGAAATTCCTCGGGTCTCCCAAACACTTACCGCAGTAACGACTCAGCATCATGATAGCCAATGGGATGAACTGGAATTTTTGGGAGACCTACACCACTGGCTTTGTCTAATCGGTAGGTATATTCTGAAAGCAAAAGACAGACATTTTCATATTTACAACTCTCAGGAGGAATCTGTACAGTTCGTAGCACAGTCCTAACACTGGAGTCAGATAATTATTTCACTGTCCTCAAAGTCAGGCTGACATTTCTTCAGTAATTTCCTTCTTTGTTTCATCATGTTTCCAGAAAGACACCCATAGTGTCTGCAGTCATGCATTTAGAGCCAGCTGGAAATTTTTAATTTTTTTGTTAATTATTTGTGCTGAAATGTTTTTAGAAAGAACTTCAGACTAAGCCACAGATAAAGAACAAAGGCAAAGAGGAAGCCCACAGTCTGATGCTCGGAAGATTAAGCTGGGCACTAAAAGAATTGTGCCCGTTGATAAAAGATGACGATAAAATCTTACACACTGGGCTACTGAATATTCTGGTTTGCTGAACAAAATGAAGTCTAGGTTTTGTTTTGACAAAGCTCAAACACAAATAATGTTTGTTTGGTTTTTTTTACAAATGAGAATCTTAATTTTCACAACGTGAACAAAATTTGATGTTTGCAAGCCAGCAGATATGGAAAAAAATAGTTGCCTCCTTAATAAAACATTTACAGGGACCCTTATTGAGAGAAGCAGACCGGGATTCATCTGTGAGATCACTGACCCTTGCATGAGGAACCAGAAATCATCCTCATGGTCTGCTCCTACCATGCTGCCTTTGTGAACACGGATCCTCTTCCAGCTCAAGTTGTGCTGGCTAGAGGCAACTTTCCCCATCACTTTGGGAAGACTCTTCTTGAGGTGACTGCCTCCCTCAGACATGCTGGCTCAAGTGCTGTCATGAATGGTTCTTAATGCATTTCAGTCAAAATTATCTGGGTTAGGTGCTAAATGGAACAGCTTAGGCAGAGCTCAAATAAGCAGCTGAGGAAGCATGAGGTGAAGGTCATGAACCAGTGGGGAATGGTCGTCTTTCCAGGAGCCTCAGCTGCAGCCAGGTAACATGAGTCCCAACATGAAAGATCTCAGCATTGCCATGGGCTCTTGTGCAGGAAAAGCAGCCCAAATCCTGCAGAAAGAAGAACTGCAAAAGCAAAGAAACCCATGAGCTGTGCAGGTTGGCTCCTTGCTGACTTACTGATGAGAAGCAGAAAGAAAAGGCTAGGGATTCAGCCGTTGAATATTTCTGTCACGATCTCTGGGCTAACTTGGGTATCTCTGTGAAGTTAAGCAGTCCAGGACTGCACTGTGTGGCTCCCTTAACATCCCCTCACTCACTTTCTCTCATGTGCCATTTACAGAAGTGGCCTACTGATCTGAAGCCCAAAGCTGCCTCTTTTGAGAAACAGGAAGACCAAGAAAAAATGCGTTTTGTTCCAAGGGAAAGAACACCCTCACTACCCCCCCACCCCTTTCCTGAAACCAGACCCTCAGAGCATGACTTCTCTAGTGTTACTCACCTTTTGCAGGATAACCTGGTGTGAGAGGATCCCCTGCCCCATTCAGGT
>JAVJGJ010000014.1:9657390-9671286 GCA_035590215.1 Microhierax caerulescens | reverse complement strand
ACATTTCATATGTTATGTTATTAATTTGTGTTATGTGGGCACCTACAGCCTGAGGTGGGACTGGTGCTATGCATACATAGGGATGCCTGTGAAATACGGCACTGTGACTATACATACTTGGCTGAAGGTTTCATATGCATATTTTGCCAAAATGTGCAATCAGTTCTTCCTCACCTGAAGAGCTTAGATAAAGACAGTCTGACTTACTATAGCATTTCATTGAGTCCTCAGAGAAATTATGCTTTACATTCCGAACCCACAGGGTGAATCCTTTAGACAGTCCTGCAGAGGAGGGTTAAAAAAGAAATGTTGCCAATAGCAACTTGTTCTTCTGTTGGAACAAGCTGAAGTTATTTGAAAAGACAGCATAGAAATGAGGGAGCTGCAGAGAATGTGTGGAAAGCTTGTATATTGGTCTTTTGAAGATATAAGTGGCAAGGCCTTAAATTGCAGGGGTTTTGATAGGAAAATGGAAGTGAACGTTCTCTCCTACATAGATTTTATAGAACTGCACCCTGACTAACATCACACTTCAGTCACTTGCCTTCCTCACAATGTCCATATTATCAGTCCCTCTTCTGATGCTCTTGGCCTCCTCAATAGCAGCTTCCTGGACATGAAAATCAATCACCACCATCTGTTATCCTCTAACAATATTGTCTGGATTCTACAGGATCTAGTGAGGTGCTGGTGCAGGGGTGGTGAGTGAGGCAATGTCTGTAGGGTTGGTGTTCTACTAGACAAAGGGTGAGGACCACATGAGAATCTCTTGCTTTTCTACATGCAATTACTTTTAAGTCTTTTTAGAGCTAGTCTGCAGAGAATTAAGTTACACGAGGGAGAGTGCCATAATTGATGATTTCTGGAAGCAAAAGGTAAAAGAGAATAATTAAATTTCTGAGAACTCGCAGGTATAGGTAATGAATCTTGGACTGTCTTCTACATATTACTAACCCCCCGAAACAAATGAAACTAGTGGTAATGCACGTCCATTCTTTAAAAATGCTAAGCAGGCAGGATGGAGAGGCGGGAGCGTTTCCTTATTTTCCTGTACTGCTTAGATTTAGCCACCAGATGGCGACCACAGCCTGCCCACCGACCTGAGCATCTCCTCTTCCGACTTCTGGAACTTCCATGACCCGAGTTCAGCATCCAACAGAGCCACTTTGCTTTCAAGGAAGTCAGCAAAAAGAAACGCAACTGTAAAATTAACATCACGGGTTTTCTGCTTCTGATTTTCACTTGCTTTATATAAGTGCAGTTACAGCATTTATAATTTGAGAAAGTGAGGAATCAGGCCTGCTACATTCGTGTGTGTGCAAAGATGTGCCTGTGTAATGCATTTAAATCCACAGAGGAAATTAGTTCTTTGACAGCTACGTTCTTCTCACAACTCTTTTTCTGGTCTGCTTAGGTCAGGTCAGGTCCTCAGTTTGTGGAAAGATACAATTTAATCGAGTTACATTGGCCTAAGCTAAGTGAAAACAGTTCTAGTTTTACAGCATCTGGTGTCACGCAGACTACCAACTACACTGACACTCGTTAAATTTCATACATGCAATGTGAGAGACTCTGTTTAACTTTCTTCACCGTTGTTCATTCTTTCATTCTTTCTCATGCCATCTTTCATCCCCCATCATGCCTACTGAGCAGGAGATACAGCAGTACTATAGCTTACTTAGAGTATTCCTCCTATGGGAACCCTGTTAGGATGCCATCTCCTTGTTTCAGCCCAGCCTTCCACTCTTGCATACTAATGTTAAAAAAATACCTCCATTCTTCCACTCTGACGTCATCAGTAGCATGAAAGTTGAAGCCTGTGTTATGTACCTTGAAAGCAGATGCTTAAATTCTTCAGTCAGATGACTGACAGCATTTTGCAGAGATTGAGTTACACTGGACTGGACCCTGTGCAAATTTGTCATGGAATGGGACCTTAGAAGAAAACTTGGAATCTAAATACTGTGGGAGAATTATCACCAGGATAAGTAGGGAGATGTCCAAGATCGCAGACTTTATCAAGAGAGAACTAAGAGAGATCCCAGGTATTCTGGGTTACTGGTACTATAGCATTCACTGAACAAACAATATCACTTCAGTCCATTGTTTTCCTGAGCTGTTAGAACTGTTTTAGTTAATAAATTAAATAAATTAAATTAAATTTAAATAAATTAAATTTATTAAATTAATAAATTAAATAAATTAAATAATTGCTACTTAATTTAGTAATTATTGTCCAAGGAGGACAAAAGAACAGCAACACAAGAAGCTGCCTTTTCCCGTGAGCTGCTAGATGTGTGCTTTGGATTTGGCTTTTATTTTGCCTGTGTGCTCTAGGTTGTTCTGAGCTGGCAGGGTCTGGGGAACATACAAAACCCTGGCATTTTAATACCCTTGTTGCTCCAGTGGATAATTTGAGTAGGCAGCCTGGGAGGGCCCATAGGTGACAGAGATGTGCACTAACCAAAATAAAGACTAGTGGCTAAAAGGTATTTGTTTATTTCCAGAGGAAATCTTGTTATATTAGTGTAGTTTTTCTGGATCTCCTGAATGCAAAGAAGGGTAACAAATGGCACTCTAAAACTAATTGGACTCTGGCCAGCCTTTAGGGTATTAATCTAAACTGATTGTGGGATTTTTATTTGGTTCTTTAAACACCTTTTATCCTTAAAAGGGGAAAAAAAAATAAAAGAAAGAAAATAAGCCTTCAAAGGAGGTTTAAATCCAGAGAAAAAGTTGCATGGCTGAGTGAACAGCAAAAAATTATGCTAAAACCCGACCAAAACTGCTTTGAAATGTGGAATAGTGCATTGTGGGTGGTGTGTGTCCTTTCCTCTATGGAACAAAAATTGAAACTTTCTCCACAGCTAGGGATTTAGGATGTGATGGTGATGGGGAATCTTGCCCTTGTGTAGTCTGAGGAAGTGATAAGCGAAGTAACATAATTTTATTTTATTCAGTCACTGCATGATGTGGATGAACAAAGAGGGGGATTTCCTCCTTGCTGCAGAACTACTTTTCTATAGATACATCTAATTACTCTCCAGTCTGACATCCTGGCCATCAGCAAGCTCCTGGCTCAGCAGGCTACTGTAGTGCCACTCTGAGGTTATTCCAGGCTGATGGAAATCAAGTCATGTACAAGCTCAAATGGAAAATTGTATTAGAGTACTAGGACTGCAGTGTCTCATAGTAGAACAGCGTGCTCTTTAGCAGGGATTGTAAATCTGCAGTTGAAGTGCAGTGCCACAGGCTTTTCTTTTGTTCTGTTTACCTGATGAAAAGGTGCAGCATGGTGGTGGGATGCAGCTCTGGTCAGCTAGTTGCAGCCAACGCATTAAATCAATTAGCAGGAAGGAAGCTATGATGATGTACCTAGGAGGGAGGTGAGAGCCACTTGTATGGGTCCCTTCTATTTCTGCCCTTTCTCTTACACATTGAAGGAGAGTGCAAGAGGCTGAAGCACAGTGCAGTCTTGATTCCGTCAGCAGCTATTTCAGTTTTCTTATCCTTCGTTTTGATCTGAGGACTGGCCTTCAAAAGGGACATGCATGTGAAGTTGATTCCTTAGTCACTTGTCTCAGTTCTACCTTAAACAGAAGCATACAAATTTGAAATGCTACGCGGATGAGAAATCACAGGCCCACTTCTTTCCTTCTCGTGTATTTCATTTGCTGGTATCTTTTCTGTTGGGCTTTACCATTGACTGCTTCTTGACCTACTTTATTTCACATGTGTAGACTGGGAAGGATTTTAGCAGTTACTGTTCATTCTCTTCTGGAAAGAAAAGCTGGCGACACTATTTTTATTTTCATGTTAGAAAAAAAGAATGTTACTCATGTCCTAAGGCAAGGTCATTTGCCTTCAGTTTAGTGTAATGTGAAAGAATGCTCCTATTAGAGCTTTTTCTTTGAATATTAACTGCCAGTGCATTACTAAAATAAAAGATGCTGCACCCTTATATCTTCAAGACGTTTTGGGTCCAACATGGATACCCCCAAGCTTTCTGTTTCCAGTCTTGAAAATCAGGTGGTCAGTCTTGAATAGCTAAGCTACAATTCATTTCTATTAGTGCTTTTGAGACTTCCTAACGTCTTGAAAGAAAACCCAAAACCCAAACAACAACCCCCCCGCAAAAGCAATGCCACACAGCTGAGAGTATAAAACTGTCCCTCTCTGCTATGAAACAATATCATGTTTCATAATAAAAGAGTTGGGTTTATTCAGCTTAGTATTGCATTAGACCAGTGGTAAAACCTGACCTCCTAGAATGTATATTGTATAATTTATAGATCTCTAATAGCTGCTATATTATAGACTTCTTCACTTTCAGTAGACAGATACACAGGGAAGAACGAACATGTTATATTGCCATTACTTAAGAGGGACATAGACTACAGAGCACTGCAGAAACTGTAAATTACTTGCTAGATCCTCTGCTGCAAAACCAGTTACATTCTAAAAATGCATTTGCAATTGTACTGTCTATGGAATATTTGTATTATGAAAGATCCTTGAGGTTGCTAAGTGCTTCAGTTGGGGGTGGGAGATATTTTTTTCTGTTAGATAAAGTACTCCTGCAATCTTCTTTACCTGGTATTTTGCTAGGCTGTTGGGATACTTCATCATTTTGTGAACGGAGTCATTAGTAAGGGTGATGCTATGGTGTTTAGCCAGCCAGTTGCATTTTACAGGAGAAATGTTTGTGAAGCTCAGTTTGACTGTTGGTCCTTGCCTCGATCCTACTGCTTCAGGAACTGGTTGTGCAAGGACTGTACCCTTGGAACTTTTTGATGTGCTCTGTGCTGCATGGCAACAGAAGAGCTCAGTGGTTATTTTTACCAGCTGCTATACACGAGGAAATTCCATCCTGCATATTTGCTTTTTTAGAATAGAAACATCTTGAACTTTTATTATTATTACAGAAGATATCTGTTTATATTCCAGTGAGCAATGTTGGTACTACTCCTGAGATCACATGAAAATGCCCCTGCCTTTACACCCCCATCGACTGTATCCACTACAAGCTTATAAGCTCTTATCTTTGCCTGCTTCTCATATGCTACACTGGAATGCATGTTGGGCGGAAAAAGTGTTATCTAACAACTGCAATAGAAACCTGTGCTAAGACTTTCAAAAATGGCTACTTATTGCAAGAATTCAATTTGAGAGAAAGCAAAATACTGTATGTTTTTGTTGGTTTTGTTGCTGTTCATCTGATTTTGCAGACAGGCGTGAGAGTCTACTTTTGGAAAATCAGTCCCTCTGAGCTGTGTGAAGGTTTGCATCTGAGATCCTGTCTCTCTGCCTCTGACTTGCTATGTTAACTAGAAAATGATCCCCTGTGTTATTTTGGGGGCTCACTCTTTTATAGAATAAAACACAGTCAATTTTATTCATTTTTCCATTTCATTCACATAAGCATATAAAGCAATCCTCAAGTAAAAATCATTACAGTGAAACAGGTCTTGTTTTTTTCACTCATTTGTACTCTTACAACTATGTAGAGGACAGTAGAGCAAAGGGAGAAAGTGATCAAGCTAGGAAAGAATGACTGCTTCTGCAATCATAGTGATAGCATAGTAATTGTACCTACAAGATTCTTACTGAATAACTGAATTATGCATTGGAACAAAGGGAGGAGGCAGAAAATGTGAGGGGCATAACTGAAGGGGTCTGTTGAACAGCCTAGATCAACAACAGATCGGCTACTCAGATTCACTGCCTTGAATTTCACCCCAGCATAATTCTGAGGGTAGTTTTGTTAAAGGGCTGCAGTGTTTTCTGTCTGTGATACCATAATGAAAGCATTGCAGTGTTTCAGACCGATAGTTTGGAGGGTGTGAATGGTGCTGTGAGGTTTGTGATGAGCACTGTAATCACATGAGGTCAAGGAATGTTGCGCTGTTGCATATACCTGTTTTCTAACTAATGTGTGTGTCTGGTTTCTAGCAAACCCTAGGGTACCAAGAGCCATAGACTCCTCTGTTGTGAAATAGAAGAGAATTCAGCAGAAGGTGAAAGAGTCTCAAACCAGAATATTGCCCACTACGCTGTGATGTGGCATTCTTTCCTTTTACTACACAGTTCACCCTGTCCCACCTCCGCCACTGCCTCACTCAGACAACAAAACTCCCCCTACCTTCACCCTTTATTTCCTCTTTATACCCATCGTTCAACTATATACATCACTGTGACTTAGTTGTCTCTGCAGATTGTTCACAGGTACTCAGACATCCTTAATTTACAAATGAGATCCTATTCTATTTTATGTCAGCAAATCTAGCTAGGCTGTGGCAATTGCATTCCAGTTGCTCTGTGCTCCTGTAAAAGTTGCTGGCATAAAATTTTACATCAGGAAGATGAGAACTTACTCCTTTCCTGGCCACAATTTGTGCCATAGTATTTATAAGAGCTTTGAATAGTCTTATTAATTCTTCAAATGATTCAGGCAGAACTTCCCAATATTTGACTTTTAGTTCTGTGTATGTTCTTGTACTATACTTGTCCCCATAAATGTCTGAGCTCCTTTCAGTCAAAAAATAAGACTAAAGCCTGATGTCTCTGAGGCTCCCTGTTTTCTGGCCTTGGAGGAATTTATAGTTGTGTATCCTATGTGTATCCTATCCATTGGACTATTAGGGCAGCAATAATATTCCTGAATTTAATCTTTCTTCACACACTGCCTTAGTAATGTCTAGTAGTATTGTAGCATTAAAACCTTTTTCTGTAATTTCCCTCCCCCCACCCCCACCCCCACCCCCAGCATTCTTGTGTGGATCTGGTCCTTTACTTTTAACAGACAGCTATGAAATTATAAACTTGTCCTCAAAACTGCCGCTTGGTATATCTCCCTTAGAAAATGTGTGTTGACCTTTGGACATGTATTCTGATGTCATGCTTGCAGAAGACTTTTCCTGATGCTTTTCAGAGCAGTGATATTTGGATAAACCACCTTTTTTTTTTTTTCTGCAATATTTTCAAGTAAGGGTATGGACAGATGATGCTTAGTTGCCAGATTTGTACCTTTGTTTGAGATGAGTCAGTTATATGGTTAGTGTCTGTCTTCTTGCATCGTGTTTGAATAGTGTTTATAGACTTGAGTCCCGCTTTTAAACTCAGCGACAAATCTCAAACTCTATTGAGAGTAAAGCTCCACCTCTTTGTTTAGGACTTATTTTAGGATAGCTGCCAAAGCCCACGGACAATATAAAGAAATCTTAAGATGGTGTGGTCTGATGCCACAGTAGAAACTCAGGTTCTAAATTTTGTTATATATATCACATGCATACATTTTCTTGGCTAGTTTTAAAAGAATAATGGTGAAACAGTTTGTTTCATTAAGAATAAAACTTCCCTGAGCAGTGTATATAGCTCACAAATTGCAGTTCTATGTTCAGATGAGAGAAAAAAAGTGAAACTACTAAGGAACAAATGAGCAATTCGTTTGTAACAGCTTCAGATATAGAATCACATACTTGGAGTAAAATCAGTTTGCTCTTGACAAACTAAGAAGCCAGGATTTTTGTGGGATTAGAGCTCTACATTAGGAAATTCACATTTTTTCCTGTAAATTGTAGCCTGCGTGGGGTTATCCTTCCCATTATTAGGGTTCCCTAGGATGTTTTTTCTAAGTTAGATAAGAGTTTGATCAGATTTGATAGCCTTTTTGAAGAGGAGGACTAATGGCATTTACTCTCCAGGATTAATGTGTGTCTCATGAGTAGTTTTAAGTTTGAAGATCCTGTCACAAAGTCTCCTTATGATTAAAGCTGTCACTAAGTGAAAGCCTGGTCAATCTCAAAAAGATTTTCAAATATAATGTATCATGCTGCCAACATCCTTTTCTTGCAGGACATTTATACTTGTCATTATAGTAGCTGTCTGCAATGAACAGCAGTAGTGATACCAGTCCTTTGTGAACATTGCAAAGATGTGGTACTTTCTGCTTTTCAGAAAGGGTAGCAAGAGTGGGAAGAAGTTCTTACTACATTGAGTTTGGTTTTTAATTAGCATTTTTTCTTCTCTGGGTAGTGGGGCACACTGGTTAGTAAGAATTTAGGGACAGTAAAGTGCCAGTGTTGCCACATATAATGAAAAGACCTTTTTGCTGCCAAAATAGGGGTGAAAAATATCAATCAGCTTCCATAAGTTGGTTAGACTCTGGATTTACTTGTCTGTATTTCTGCTTTCTTCTGTTGTTTTCCTTATTTTGCCTTGGGTGTCATACTAAACAACTGCCTTTTTATGCCTCTTTTTAGGTAGCTTCTCTTCACTATTCAGCACAATTTCTACAAAAAAAAAATAAAATAGAAAGTAGGGGTTGAGTCAGTGCTTGAATCTTAGGCCATTTCAACCAGCATTTGCATTCTGTAGCATTTTTCTCTCAGTAGTATCTTAACTAAAAGTATTGGATTTTGTTTACAAATTTGTTAAGCTTGTCTTGGTATCAGATGGTTGGGTTACATTTCCGTAATCATAATCAAGTGCCATTATCTGTTCTCCTGCATCTCTAGCATTCAGCTATGCACATTGACTCAACAGTGCCAGGAGACAATAAATGATGATGATTTTGTTCATGAGAGACCAAGTAGCTGAGATTTGTTTTCACTCACAGTTTGAAATGGGTGCAGCCCTTTCTGCAGCAATGTCTGTCGCTGAAGGGTATGTCCAGGACTTTGCTGCCAGCTTATTTGAAGGAAGCTGTATAATTTGAAGCAGGACTCCTGGAGCCTGGCCATTCCTTCGTGGGCTTAAAATGGGTGTAAGGGAAAGACTTAAAACAAGACGACTCTCTGCTGCACGTTTGACTGATGGCATCAGACAGAGTGGGTACAAAAAGAATGCCAGTATGAAAGCATTGAGCTTACAGAAGTGCAGAGAGCAGAAATGATGATGAACTTAGATAAACCCAAGAAAGAGCTGCTTATTGGACTTGAGTATCTGTGTGTGATATGCTGTGTACTCTCTCTGTTACTGGAATGCCAAGGAGGCTGTCTTGGTCGGTGTTCTTGTGGGAAAGATAATCCATCACTGGCATTGCCCTTTCTTCCTCTCAGTGTGGCAAAAGGGGCAGGCATCATGTCGTGTGTGCATGTATATCTGGCTGAATCCTCCTCTGCAATGACACACTGGTGGTGAGGCCAACACTGTCAGCGAGGCGTACAGGGCTTTTGGAGCCTGCTGCAGAAATCTTGCATGCACAGAAAGTCACCAGATGTGCTGCACATTCACTTTCACTCACTTGTCTTCAACAGCTGCTGTTAGGGCTGTTTTCTGCTGGGCCCTTTTAACATGATGGGTCTAGGGCTGACATGATCCACGACTGAAAACAGCACTGACAGACTGACTAACTCTGATTTCCCAAAGCATCCAGGCTGACTGAAAAAGCTCAGTAATCACTGGAGCTCAGGAGCCCTCATCCCAGGTATCTGCTGCAAAATGGCAAACCTGTAAAATGAAGTAGTTGTTTTTCTCTTTGCATTGCTCTTGGAGTTGGTTAGAAGAAACCTTTCACAGTCTTCCAAGATTTCTTTGGAGGAGTGTAGAGGACTGAAGGCAGTGGGTTGATTAGCACTGATAACATGCAGCTGTGCCCTTGCCTGGAAGGCAGTGGGTTGATGGACATGGACGATGTGCAGCTGTAGGTCGTTCCTGCTAAGTGGTTAAATAGCCCTGAGGAGTTTGGGAGGGGTGGTTGGATGGAGGAGAGGCAGTGTGGTCTGACCTCTGGAGGAAGGAGAACCAGCATGGACAGTCAGATCTGACCTATGGTAAAAGCCTTGTGGCAGCCTGATAGCTTGCTTGTGCCGCAACAGTCGGTGCCCGTGTGAGGCAACTGGCTTGGGCTCTGACTACAGCAACTGGCGCCCAACGTAGCTGGGACTAAGTGGGAGAACTTGTGACCCTTAACACTGTGCGAGGTGAGCTTTTGACAGCTAATCGATATGGGTGTGTTGTAATATTTCTTGTCCATCTTAACTCAAACTGCAGCTGAGGAGGATCCCAGTTCTCCCTGCGGTGTACCCGTGAAATGAGCAAGCCGCTGTCACGAGGCTTTTACCTCTCTGAGGTTGGTAAGGTGTTTATACAGCATTTTAGATACCTTATATACACGTAACTTGGCAGTGCTTGTCAGTTCAGCTGACAGCACTTGAACAAGCTGTGTGTGTGCACGTGTATTTCCTTATCTGGTCTTCAAAATAATACTTAGGGTTGTCAGCGTATCCTTCTGCAATTTTGCAGAAAGCCAATTAACCCCTCTGCACCCCTTTAAAAGGAGCCAGAAATAATTTGTTAGTGTTCACTGAAGTGCAACTGCTGTACTCCTGTATCTTAAAATAACATTTTTAAATTCCTGTAGTTAATAGCTTCCTTAGAATGAAACCTTCCTTTAATCAAAATAGCATTACTGAAGCTTTGCAAAGTCATATGCCCTTTATTTCCTCTCTGAAGCCCTAAAAATGTAATTTTTTTCCCCCCTGGATAGACCACCTTGGGTATTCCAGGATGGGAAAGCTAAGCAGGTTTGTATTCTAAAGCTGGTTTCTGTAGCTCTATTTAAACGTAATATTTATGTCCTTACCCTTTAAGAATACTCATTTCAATAGAGACTTTCAGTTAGGTTTTTAATTTGGCATAGGTTCCTGAGTCATTCAAAGGCGTTTTCACAATTTCAGTTTATTTTTTTAGAAATAATATAGCATATGATGATATTTGTGTATTGTAGGTATGTTCTACTCTTGTGTATCCAATGTGAGAAGATAACCTATTTTCCCATGGTTTTAATTAATTAAACAGCAATAAAAAGAAACTTCTTAAGTTGGTTAAGTGCAACACACCTGCATCTAAACAAAACAGTCTTAAGGATTTAAGTTGCCTCCCAGTATTCTTTTTTTCTTCAAATATTTGCCAGGACTTTCTTAAGCAACACAAATTAAAATTTCTCTATTATTTTCCCCTTCATAATTTCTTACTCAAAGTCTTAAATCCCAGTTTGTTAACTGAAGCTGTCCAAAGGGAGCCATGCTAGGAGGAGAAAAAACCAGAAAACATCCAAAGAAGATTAAAATAACTTTGCTGAAACCACCTCATAACTTGGCTTGGTTACTAGCTCTCAGCCCAGAGCATTCTGAAATCTGTGCTGGTGTTTCATTCAGTTGGGTATTTACTTAAGTGGGGAACTTTTTTTTTCCCCCGTTTTGGCAGTCCAAGTGAACCCATAATTTATGCAGTTGCCTATCTGAAGTATGTCACTATTCAAAGGTCTTCAGACATCATAAGCCCGCATCTGAAAATGAATATATTGTCTATATTGTCTCCACTGCATCTAACTTTTTTCATGTCAAGGAAATATGCCTAGTAAATTAACAACAGGCCAGTTGTACTAAATTGACACTATTCCATGTTACTATCTCCTTAGCTGCTTCAGCTGACTAGCCACTAGTTAAAAGCAAAACTGCATGATTCCATTTTAATGCCTTCAGAGTATGCTGCAGAGCTGCTCTAAAATCTGAGAACTGTTGTTGGCATTCAGGAATCTTTATGTTGAAATTAGGGAACGTACTAGACTGCTGCATCCTCTAACTTAGCTGGGATATTCCTAGCTCCCTGTTTGCTGCAGAATGTAGCCAGCTGAAGTGGTTAATCTTTACAAGAGGCAAAGATTAATCAGGCAAATCAAAATAAAGAAGAAAATCACAAGTATGATGAGATGCAACTGCAAAATGAGGATGTTAGGTCAATGCTAATTAAGTAATGATTTTGAAAAGGCACATGATCAATAATTTTAATAAATGCAACATGGTTTTTCTTACTTTAACACCTGTTATAGTTGTAAATATTTTGCTAACAATCCTCGTCATCTTAAATGTGGGAAACACTGTTGGCTTTTTTCTTTTGTATATTGTTTGAAGCAGAAAGCAATATATGAAAGCAAGCTGGACAGGAAGAGGAAAATTCCTTAAAAAAAAATAAATACTTTTCTTTCAGAAGATTAGAAAAAGCACATTTATAATTTAGGCAAGAGTGTCTTTGAAATCATCATTTTCAAATTATTATTACTTATTTTTACAAAATCCTTTTTGCCTACTTGAAAATGAAAATGTTCCTAAACTGAAGTCACTAGTTTTAGATAACCAACTAGGGGGAAAAAAAGAAGAGGAGGGAAGGGAATCCTATTGAATCCTATTGTACAAACTTTTAATTGACCCTTAGTTTACTCTTGGCAGCCATTTCCAAAAGTTGGGGCACAAGTGTTTTATGAACCCAATTCTGAGCACACTGAAGTCTATTAAGAGCTGTGGCAGTGGTGGAGATAGATGAAGTGGGATAACTGGAAACTTAATTGAATGCCTTTGAAGCATTTCAAGTGATATTCACTACAATATAAATTGCAACGCTGAATCTTGAATTAACTGTGTATAATTCTTCAGTATAGACTTTCCTTATTCCACCTAAATTTACCCTTTTAGTGAGTTTTAGGTTGTGTATAAAGAAAAAAAGAGTAAGCAGCTCTGGCTCAGTGATTTCTTAAGTCAGAATTCATTATAGCCAGTGAGTATAGTCTGAAGAAATACTACTACATGTTTTTCTTGTTATTATACTTTTCTGTTTGTAGCTGTTGGAGATAAAATTCTGGACTATAAGGACTCTTGAGTTGACCTGGTATAATTTTTCTTAGGCAGTCTAATTAATTCTCTCATGAATGAAAAATAGGAAGAGATTATTCACAGTGAGGGCATAATCTTTTTTTTTTTTTTTTGGATGCTTTTAAGGGCAGGTCACATAAATTCATGTGCCTTTTGAGGGGCAAGGGAATGAGTAAATGGTGATGGGCTGTATACTTCAGCTGTACTTCATGATGACAATGTCAAAAGTCAGGAAAATGTGCCAGAAAAAGGGAAGTGTGCTATTAGAAAAAAAAAACCCATAAACTGAAGTATTTTTTCCACTTGTGCCAGTGACATGCATCAATAATCCAGCTAGTAGTGAAAATGTGATAATGGCAATGCCCTTGTGGACTGCATTTGTATCACAGACATCCACTGTCTCCATATTAGAGAACAGGAAGATGTGTTTCCAGGTGAGCTGATAATGCTCTGTCAGGCAGAGAAGCTTTATCGCTCACTGAATAAGCAATAATATATTGATCATTCAGGAAACATCTCCTGTAGAGCTGCTTGCCCTGGAAAAATCAATCTTTGCCTAATTGATGCATTTTGTAGAAGCAGAATCTACAATAAGTCTTAAATCACTTGCATTTTGTGTTCCATACTTTCAGCTGGGTATCGTGTTTTCTTCTAGAGGATGCTTAAGTATTTGTTCTCAGTGCACTTTTTAGTGTTAGAAAATTGTACTAAAGCCTTTTTCTTAGATCTTCAATGACTTCAGATCTTCTAAGTTTCTCAGATTTTCTCAGAGTTGGGAAGAAAGTGGAGCTTAAGTAGCTAAACTTCTGCTGTACTTTCACCTTACCATGAGGAGCAGAGAACTGAAGATGGCTTCCAGTGGTGAAGAGGGAGACTGAGCATTAGGGCAACTTTGAACTTGTATATGTACTGAAACATTTTAATTAGCTATGGAAGGTACTGTAGAATACTTTCTCTTCTGTGTTGGAGCACCTTTCTGCCCTTCAGCAAAAATACAGTTTGACTTATGTTGGTAGAGCTGGTGGCTGTCCTGCTTTTGATTAATGTTCTTCACAGTAGCTGCCATGGGGCTGTGGTTTGAATTTGTGCTGAAAGCAGTGTTGATAACGCAGGGATGTTGTCATTATTGCTGAGCAGGGCTCACACAGGGCCAAGGGCTCTTCTGCTTCTTACGCCATCACACCAGCAAGTGGGTGGGGGGCACAAGGAGCGGGGAGGGGACACGGCCGGCACAGCTGACCCCCAC
>JAVJGJ010000014.1:9634867-9651426 GCA_035590215.1 Microhierax caerulescens | reverse complement strand
CCCCCCCCCCCCCCCCCCCCCCCCCCCCCCCCCCCCCCCCCGTGGGTGGGCAATTTTGTTGTTAGTCCTTCAGAGCTGCATGGACTGAGCAAATCACTGCAGCAACTGACCTGATGGTATGTAGCACTTTCAGGTTTGAGGTCTGTGCACACTATTTCTCTTTTGGGCTAGCTGTGTTTTAAAAACCTTTTCATGTTAGGCAGTGCAAGCCCTATTAAGTTTGGGGGAAGTCTTTATGCAGGAATATAAATTATTAAAAGAAGCAATTACTTGCAGCATTAAGAGTCTAAATTCCCATGAGAGAGAACATTGAACCAGATTGATGAATTCCTAGAGCTGATTAATGATTAGAAATGAACTTTGCTCGTCAGTTTTGTGGGAAGAGCCTTGTGAGTGGAGTCCCTGTAGAATTTTGCAGGGCGATTTGCCAAATGGTTAAGGAAACTGTAAAGCTGCTTTTACAGCCAAAAGCAAGTGTAGGCACAAGTGTGGTAACTCTGATGCCTTCTTTAAGGCTTAAGTAGAAAAGAAAGGAATTCATTGTTCAAGAACGCGCATACTCAGTGTGAGTTGTCCCTTTTTTTTTTTTTTTTACACCTATTTTGCAGAGGTGTAAGTGGTGCTGGCCTCTTTGCAAAGACACTCATTGCAAGGCTGCCAGCATAGACTGCAGTAATAAAAGTTTTGCAGAGGTAAAAATACATGCATATCCCGAGTCTGCTATAATGTAGATGTTTCTGTACTGCTGTTTGTGGAGCTTTACTTTGCTGAAAGCAGCTAATACAATGAGTTTGCATATTCCCCTATCAGTTTAGGGTTTCTGATGTTAAAATACATGAAACTGATTTATGTTTTTACCTGGCTCTTCCTTGCCTCCAACAATCTGTTCGTTTGTTCGTTTTATTTGTATGTTCATGGCCCTGCCTTATTTTCCTTCCTTTTGTATTCAACTTACCTGTTGTGATTTCCCTGGAATCTGGGGAAAACTGATCAGCATTCAGTGTCACACGTAGACCGGTCTGTTAGAAAGCGTGCTGATGAATTCCCAGCACCAGATGTTCTATCCAACTGCGAACAGTTAAATGAGAACCATGCAAAAGTATATTGCTGAGTCATCTTTATGATCCAACAATATCTGGTTGGTTTGCAGATGCCCTTTGCCTCAGTAGCATTACATTAAATCTGTGCATTGTGTTCTAAATGTAACTGTTTTGTATCAGGCTGTGGGGAAAAGAGCTGCTTTTGTCAGTAAATCAGTCTACTGCTAGCTGTTGAAAGAAAATTACTGGAAATAAATGAGTTTATTTGCTGCTGTTGAGATTCTCAACTTTCAGATAATCCAGAAATTTCAATGGCTGTTTTCTGCCTAACTGAAGTTTCCCCCCTGCACAATTGTTTCAGGAAAAGAAAAAAAAAAAAAAAAAACCCAACAGATTTTTTTTTTGGTGTGTGTGGGTTGGTTTGGGGTTTTTTTTTTAAGTGCACCATTTTGCTTTTATTGATTTTACTACTACTGCAGATGCAGTCACAAGTTGTTAATCTCTTGATTGTGAAATTTCATAGTTCAGGAATTCAGAAAGTTATGTTTGTGGAAGATCAGATAGTAGAATGTCAAACTGGGACAAAGTTTATCTGCAGTGCAGTACTTTGGTAGAGGGATATGAAACTGCCTTGTCCTACACAATATTACAAAAGGAAAACAGCATTGCTGTTAAATCCGTTCTTGACTGACACGTGCACAAGTGATTCCCGCTGCTGGCAGTCTGAGGCACCTCGGATTCACGACTTTGTGGTGCAGAATGGAGGATGGAGTGAAGATCCCCAGGTCAGTCCTGGTCTCAACACAGTGTCTTCTCAAACATGAATTTTGTTACCCAGTTCATTTCTTCTTAGCTCCCTAGGTCCCATAGCTGATGTTATTGCTTTTGTATCATTAAAGAAGGGAGCTACCTCGCTACTGCTGATGCAGCTGGTACCTTGGACCTAGGCAGTGCAAAATCTTTATCAGCGGGGAGAGCAGCGGGAGCTGCAGGACTCCAGAATTATAGCTGGGGAGCTCTCTCGCTCTAATGGGATGTGCATTCCTATGGGTTCAAAAAGAAAGGCTGCTGTGAGGTCTAATAAAGACGTTACAGCCTCAACAATAAGCTGTTTCTGCTGAGAATGGCCACGACTAAAACATCCCTATTGCAGGCAATCTAAAAGTGATGCTATGTTGTCCTTAAGGACAACTGAAAAAAATCTAAAATGAATTCTTCTTCTGCATACAAGAGGCCAGATTAAATTTTTCATCAAAAATATGTGGCTTATCCAGGGCCAAATCTTGCTCGTGTTTATCATGATGTAAAGACTTTTTCCAGCAATCTAGAGATTTGGATCCAGAGATCTGATGGAAACACAATGAAATTAAATTCTTACTTGTTCATCTGAGCACTCTGCTTTAATTTGATTCGCTCACTAATCTAGATTAGTAGAACACAAGGTAGCTGAACAAAGGGACATGCTGAAATAGGATTTTAGTAGTCTGTTTATTGTGGGGCTTACTGTGATATCCCTTTTATTTCTTTTCAGAGGTCTGTTCAAATACACAGAACTACTAGGGGTACCATAATCTGTCCGCTAAGCACCGCCAAAATAATCCAATGAAATCTTGGAAATCTAATTTTATAACTGGTTACACTGGTGCAATTGCACAGGTAAAGTTTCCATCCATTGCAGTGGGAGCTGTATCTATGGGAGAGGATCTGAACAAATTCCAACTCGGGGGCAGTGACTACTGCTTGGGAATATGAGCCATGTTTTCCTTTTTGGAAAGCATAAACGTGGTGTAAATGAGCCGCATTTGGCCAGCAAGCTGATTACTGTTGACACAAACATCTCCTTCTCGGTCATCTGGGTTAAAAGCAAAAGGAATGCTCTGCTTAGTCCTGTTCCTCACTGTGTCTTTCTGTTGATGCTGCCTTTCTATTAGCCCAGTCTGCAGCGGTGTGGTTAGAGCAGCTCTGGTTGATGGCTGTTCTTCAGTTCAAACACCAAATACCAGAGGTTTCTACGTAATTAAGCCGTTCAGCTCTGCGGTGAATATTGAGACTGTAGAGCAGCACTTGACATTGACGATTCATATACAGAACCGTGTATGAGATCCAGCTTCTGCCTCATTTAAGGCATTCTCATGGCAGGGTTAAAGATATTCGTCCCAAAGAATCAACTGAAAATGTGCTGCCCTGTCTTGCTCTTAAAAGCCCTTACAGACATCTTCATGGTAACATGATGGGCTTACTGCAAATGAATTCACAAACACCACAATGAAAACACAAGGTTTTCTTCTTTGCTTCCTAGAACTGGCATCAATTAGATCACAAGCTCCTTTTACAAGATGGGAGAGAGGAATTTGGATGTTTGCAGTGTTGAATGCCTGTTAATAGCTTTAGAAAGAGCTGAGGTATCTAGATGCCTATCTTATTTGCCAGTATTGACCTAAAGGAAAAAGCAGGCTTTAACTCTTAGATATAACAGAAAACAGGCACACTGAACGTGATAGAAAAATCCATGAGCTGTTGCTTTGTGCTTTTTAGATGAAGAACTTGGTTGAAATTGAGAACTGCTTCTGTACATTTTTCTCTGTTGGATATAACGCGTATTCTGATTTAGGCACCTTTTTTTCCTGTAAGCTCCAGTTGCCTTGGTGTGGTTAGGGTCATAGATGGGATTTTCTTTGTTAGTGACAGTGTGACTGACTCCTGTATGCCGTTTCCAGGCTGAGTTTCACATTCTGTGGGGAAGCAGTCTGTCAATCAGCCTGTCCCTCAGCCAGACCAGGGCTGTCACTCAGCCCAGAGCAGCCACCAAGCTCTTAAACAGGGACGTGGTGTAAAGGACCTCTGCTGTATGCAGTTCTCCCCAGAAAGCAATTTCACAGAAAGCATAGAGATGTGTTAGTGCTGAATGCTTTTAAATCCTCATCTAGAGATACAGCTTTGGTGAAACTGGGCAGTGTTTCTATTTTTGCTGCATTCCACTCCCTGCACCTCCCTTTGTAGCAGGACTGAGTGGCTTAAATGTGGGAAGATGAATATGAGTTCTGTTGATTTTTGGAACAAGTGAATTGCGTTATTGAGAGGTTTTTACTATTAGTGGTAGTGCTTATTCTGTCTTGGGTGGTATCACCTGTGGATAAGCATCCCTTTGTTTTGTAGCTGTTAGCACTAGTTCCTGTGTACTTCATTTGCTTTGAAGAATTTTACTCTACTGAGTTATATATCTAAATTAGGCTAGCTGACTTAATGCTGGTTTTTTCCCATCATAACAAAATTTGAGGAAGGGATTTGTCCTATGAATTTTGCTGAGAGCAACGTGCGTGTGTGTAAAGGCATCTTCATGAGGTTGCTTTGTTCTCTTTCCTCAGCGTTTGCTTTTCTATTCTTAGTTCCTTCTAAGAGTGTGTTCAATATGTGCTTCATTTCTCTGTTACCTTTTCTTTTTGATATTATCAATTTCTTTGCTAAGGGTAGGCCACAGATCTGTGATTTGGATGATAGCATTCTACTATTTGTTTTTATTTGCACAAGATAGTTTTCATTCCCTAGCAGTGCTAGAGACTGTAGCTAGCCTTTTCAGCTATAATTTTCCTGAAACGTTTTGGTTTCTTTGTAGCACTGCCCTACTTTTTTTCTAATATTAGACTTTATGATTAATTGGATTATATTATTATTGATTTTTCTTATTTGTTTTCCAGAGGATTGAATGATTCTAGGAACTCACACTCTTTCACTAGCTCTTCTGAGCAAGTGCTATATTCCTCTTTTAAAAAACTCCCTGCTGTTGTGTTTTTCCTTTAATTTCTTTATTGACTCATCAGACAAGAATAATCTAGACATATTTCCTCATAACTGGCCTATCTGCTTTGTAAAGAAAGGGATTTATTTTAATTACTCCATGTTCCTAAGTAAGCGTTCATAATCTCTTTGTATTTCTTTGGGGCAGCCAAATGGATATCTCCTGTGTTGTCCTGAAACACCTCTTCCTATAAAGGTTTGTCGTGTAGGTGACAAGGAAGGTTGCAGAACAGAGGACAATACTTCAGGGTTCTCTGATGTTCTGCTGAGATCTGGGTTTCTTGTAGCTAAAAAATTGCTGCAGTCGTAAATTCATTTTTACTCTTCTGTTCTGCTTTTCTTCTTGATTGATGGCATGCTTGGTGATTTTTAAAGTCAGAGGATGGGTGCTTAAGTTTGAAACAAGTGTCACACAAACCTAAAAATCCTAATGCAAGCACATTGTTTCTGCGGTGTTAAGTCTCTTTTTCAAGGAGTAATGCTAACAGCTGATTTGTGATGCCACAGTCTCTCAGAGCTGAAGAAAACACGTATTACTAGTGTATCAGCAGGGGCTGATGTGCATCGATAGTTCCCCTGCATTGCCTAGGTGTTCCTGAGGTGAAAGCACACAGCCAACGCATGGACTAATGTGTTCAGCAGAAGTTGGGGACACATCCCCAAAACGTCTGTTTTGAACACACAAGCGCTTTGAAATCTGGGCAGCAGTTTGGGGTTGTCTCTGCTTTGAGTCCTGTGTGTGTTTGAGTTACTGAAGCGGATGTGAAAGGCTTTCAAGGTTGTGTAAGTGTGATTTGGGAGCTCTCTCGCTGATAAATTCGATAGCTTGCTCTTGAAAAGCAACTTCATAATGAAACTTCAGTTTTGTGGCTTTTGTTTTTGAAGCGTAACTCTAAAATGTCGTCTTTATCCTCAGAAAAAAGAGTTGTTAAACTGCTTTGTCTGTGACTGATGTTATTGTTAGTATTATTTAACGTGAACTTTGGTGTCTGCCTGAGTGGCCCTCTTGGAATAGCCATTTCCCTTTGTCAGCGTTAGAAATTGGTCTCTTGCTGTTGCTAAAGAATGGGGTGAGGTTTGTTGTTTTTTTTTTCTCATTTTTTGAGAGAAAAGATAATGAAAGAGTAAAAAGGCAGAGACCCAGAAATATTGTCTGAAACCAGTATCTTTACTGAAATAACTGTTTATTGAAAGTTGTCTTTTCTCATTTCCAGAATTTAATTTAAATAATAATCCTATGGATAAAGCTGTTCATCTGGAGATTAAGCCAGTTGTCTGAGACGTGGGGAAATCCAGGTCCATACAAGTGCACTGCCTGATTTAAAGTATGTATTTCCCACCTCCCAGGTAGGTATGTTAATTTCATGGAAACGTTTCGTAACTGATCTTAGTTGCATGGCACTTTTTAATTTCAGCTTCCAAAGAACTTCTCAATGCCAGCCAAGTTTCACAATTCCTGTTGTTATGGAAGATGCAATTGAAATACCAAGCAGACAGTGTGCCTTGCCTCACTTTATAGGGCGTAGGACTAGAGCCAATGTCTCTTAGAAAGCCAGTTGTCTCCTTAAATACCCTCAATTTTCACACAGTTATTTCTATGCACAGCAATATTAACAGGCTCTTAATCTGGAAATTATCTTGTGTATTCAGAATATTATTCATGAACAGGCGCGTTAGTAGGGCACATCTTGTTTTGGATTATTTGTTACCTCTCATGGCAATAAGGATACTTGATTTGCAGATAAAATGTATGCATGCAAGGTGGTGTGAAATTGCAAGGTCCGTGGGATCTAGTTCTGACTGATGTAATTCGGTTTTGACTGAGCAGTTATTCCTGTGCCTTGGTTTCAGCAGTTCTGATGAATAAACTGTAAACAAGGTCTGGCTCAATTGGTGCTCTGAGGCTGAAAACAAAATAACTGTATAATGTGAAAAAGTGTCCTCATGAAGAAATTATTATCACAGAGCAAACAATGCCAGAGTTCTGTTCCTAGACTTGTTGTGAGACATTGGGAAACTCAGATGTAATTACTACCCTGCCTCAAAGGAATAACTATGTGAGGATAAATATATTAAGACTTAAATGATCTGTGATGGTAGAAATGGTTATCCATGGACTGTCTACATGGTGTTGGAAACTAACCTTTTGTCAGCTCTTGAATTTGATTAAACAGATATAGTTTTGTTCAGTGTAGAAGTCTCAATTCTAATGTATTTTCCCCTTAAAAAGAAAGACTGTACCTCGTGTTTATAGAATAAATCTCAAAACCATGTTCAAAGTAGCTTACGTATTTAAACGTTAAAATCTCCATTTTTTAATTACTCTTTTTAAATTGCATTCTTTGGAGCTGACTCAGACATACTTTTAATGTTTGAGTTTGGCAATCTACTAGCAGAGTCGTCACCTAAAGGTAAAATCAAAATAATATTATAACTCTTAAACCGGAAAAAGAATGTTTTATACAGCAAAACAAGATTAAAACCTATCTCTTGCTAAATGCAATAGAAAGAGACTTGGATGTCACTCATTTCTGAAATTTTCTGGCGGAGTTTGAAACCGTTTTTTGACATGGTCATAAGTTAACTACTGTGGAATTAGTCCCTGGTGCAAAGCAAGAGTATTTCAATATATGGTAAAAAGAGAGATAATTAGTTTTCTTAACCTCATTTATCTCAGTAGTTCCCCAGTCTGAGATGCATCCTGAGGATGGCTTTTTGATTTAAATAATTACTTATTAATATTTGAATTAACAAGAAAAACTGAGCAGCTACTGAATTTCTGGGTGCAACAGACTGAATGCTAGTTTTAGCTCTGAAGTTCTGGTTATAACATGCTGTCCTGAAAATCAGAGTTCTTCTTTTAGGGGCTGATTTTACTGCTTGGGATATGTAGACTTTTATTCTTCTTGGCTAGGGGATATTTTTGTAGAAATGATGCAAGAAACTACGTGGGTGTGACAAAGGACAGATGTGGCAGTTTCCAGTTCCCTCCTGCAGCAGCCACACGTCCAGTTGCTAGATGTGCTTCTGCTGTTGACGTTTTGTGTGAAGTACCTCAAGACCCTCAGAGCTTTCTTCAGAGAGCAGACCCCAGGGGTGACTGGACTTGGGACAGAGCCTCAGTGGAAGCAAAGTTAGGTTAAAGGGAAGCGCTAATAGCGAGGGTGAGCATTCTTGTCCTTCTAAGATTGCTGAACTGTAGTCCCTGAGGGATTACAGGTTTGCAATGAATGCTGATTTAAAGAAATGGAGACTATAGCTTTTCTCCAGCTTCCTGGTTTGTGAAGACACCTATAGATTACAGCTCCATCAAATATTGCAATGTGAGTGATGATACTTTTATACATATGATTTGAGTAATGATCAGAATATGATTCCATGTTGCAGCTCTTCAGTGTTGCTGTAGTCTAAAGCAATTAAGAAAAACTGGGCTTGCATTCTCAACTCCCATGTGTCTTTGAACGAAATGTTCGAGGGATGGACTTTGTTTAAATGCAACTCACCACTTGGATCATGTGCTTGAGGGGAAAAAAAACCTGCCTTGGGCTGTGAATGGCATATCACTCCAAAAGACACCTCCTATCCCCAGAACAATGAGGGAGGTTATGGTTCAGCATAGTGAGATGAAATGAAAGGGCTCTTTACCAGAAGGATTGCCCACTTCCCCAAGCATACTTGGTTACTGAAAAAAAGGCTGCCTGAAAACTTTTCTTTTAAAATTTATACAAGAGGAAGTTGGGTTTATCTCCATCAGGGTGTTCTTGCTTTGCAAAGCTCAAAGTCTCTTCCTCTGAAGGCAGAAGTTTGGTTACTTCCCTAGCCTGAGAGAAGAAAGTCATTACCTGGACTGATATAAACCTGTGCCCGTGGATTCACAGCGCTGGGACCATTCCTGGCTGTAGCTGTCTGAAACCCATTAAGTGCCGAGATGAGGAGTGTGTGTTCTGCAAAATCAGCAGTGTGCCAGAACTGGAAGGCTCAGTGCTCTAGTAAACACTGTTCAGCTGCTGTCTCAAAATTAGGCTGCTGTATACATTGAAGCTCTTCTATAAGTCTTTTAGAAGAACATAAACATCCTTCCTACGTGGGGTTTGTTTAGAATAATGAAATCAAAGTACGTGTCTGAATCATGTTTCATACTGATAATGTTTGGAAATGTATTTCTTAGCTGAAAGCAATAATGAAGTCTACGCGCTACCTATATCTTAAATAAGCCCAGTGACACCAGACAGAAACAATCCTTTTCATTTAGGCTTTATCAGACTACACATACTTGACTGATTGATGCTGTGGTAACTGAGGACAGAATTTGGCCATTTACCTAAGAAAAAGGGAACTTCTTCTTGGAGTGTATACATAATCATATTTTAGGGCAACGGACTGGAGGAAGAACTAATAACTGTGTACTGAAAGTAGCTGAGATTGTGGAGCCTGGGCACCTGGAATGCATACACTGAATTTGGGAGTCCAGCTATAAGACTAAAACCACAGAACAGTGTCTCTTGCTACTTCCCTTCAGTGTTGTTATTTCAGCCCCATGTTACAGAAACACAAATAGTTTCAAGTGGAATTACTAAATTATACTACTTTATTAAATTATTATAATTTAATAAATAATTATTAATTTATTAATTAAATTATAATTACTACTACTAAATTATATTTTTCAGAAAGCTAAGCACAATAGGGACGACTGGATGACTGCTCAATTTAAAGATAATATATGAAGTTATATGAACATGGCAATGCTGAATGTAGGTGGTGTCCCCTGATCTTACAGCTGGGTCTTGTAATATGTCTACTTCACATAACATCTGTTTTCTATTATATTAAGTGTATTTTAGCTACCTAACTCCTTATACTGTTTCCAGTTGTAAAAGTGTTACTTTTGCAACTAAACCAGTTTCAGTAGGCACGTCTCTACTGAGCAATGAATTTTGATCTCTAGGGAACTGGCAACAAGCCTGACCACCACTGACAAAGTTTGAGTAACAGTGCTCTGTTTGCAGTGTGCTGAAGGTAATTGCTTCCTTTTTCTGGACAAGGACAGCTTTCTTCAATCCTAGATCTCTTCCTCTGCTTTCTTTTGCACCTGCTGTGTTTTTCTCCCACTACCCGCTTCAGCAGTGCCCTTGATTTATAGCAGTGTAACCCCGTGATCCTTCTGCAAAGGGCAGGGAAGTGCATAGTATTCCAGTTGTTGTTATATATCGTAAGTAGTGAATGTTGTAAGAAAGTGAAATTGGGACCAAGTAATACTAATGGGTAAATAGATGGTTTTCTGCACATTCAGTTCAAGTGTTACCCACTGATTGCATCTTCTCAGGATAACCTGTCTCATGTCACTGGATGAGCTCTTGATCCACAGAGGGCAGTGACAGTTTTGTCACTGTTATCAGCTCTATCCAGAAAGTTAATACTTTTATGAAGAGAGCTTATGAATTCCTCTGAAGATGTCTAACACTTTCCATGTTGTTTATAATTTTTGTACTATACAGAATTATATAGAGCAAGCAAACCTCCTAGTAATTCTAGTGATTTCTAACCTACTTGTGTACAGACAAACACTGTAGAAATGTCTCTATAACTGTATTTGCACATAGGGAGAGCAGAATACGGCTCTCAAGAAAACTTGTATAATATGACAGAAATCCTTGTACCCTCTGTTGCTGTTAGTCTGCTGAACAGTTTGGTACCTTTCCTTAGTCATTAAGTCATCTTTTAGTAAGGTGATGAATGACTTTGATGTTACTGCCTTTTCTTGGCAGCTTAATTAACCAAGAAAACAAAATAGTTAATTACAAGAGATGCAACAGAAGTAAACGTCACTTCATAAATTTTATAATTTCCTCTATTTCCAGTATCACTTGTGCTTGCATACTGGAACGGTTGGGCTAAGGCTCTGTCTCCCACGAGGAAGAGAACTGTATGAGATCAGTCAAATGCATTCCTATTAATTTTTAAAATGTATACACTTAAACTATGTATGTTTGTAATCATTCATACGCTACGAAGAGGGGCATACTCGGAACATCCTATATGGTAGCCAATTTTAACTTTATGTGTTTAAAACAACTAATAAAGAAAACAGATTTACAACTGTTGACCAGAATTCATATGGCTCTCTTGGCAATTCCTGCTGTTTCCTCATTTTGGACTCTCAGGGTTACAGAGGAGGAAAAGCGGACAGGGGCAGTGTGTCTGCCACAGATTGCTTTTACTGGGGATTATTTCCAGCAAAGAGACAGGTGTTTGCTGTGCAAATGGCACCTACCACAATGGGAAGCCTCCTCTGAGGTCTCAGCACTCCACAACCCATTTAAATTCTCAGGTCCATTCCGTGTCCTTCTAGACTGAGAGACTGGCCTCCTCTGATGCAAGCTGGGCATCTCGGTTGCAAGTGTGCAAGGAGTTATATTTCAAGGAAAAGGCATCAGGATGAAAGAAATACCGTTTATGCTCCGATTGATCCTTGTCTATTTTGGATGCCGAGCATCTTCCACATTTTAAGGCAGCAAAAGGAGTGTCAGAGTAGAAATGAGTAGCAGGCTGAGAGGAGGTGAGAAGGTGAAGTAGTCAAGCATGCGTGTCTTGATATGCATTTTATCTTGCTTGAGAACTCACATCTGTGGTGTAACGTGGTGGAATACAACTCACGGACAGCCTTGTTTTCTTAAAGTCCCATAACATACGGCCTAGGGCAGTATTGCTGTTACTTCGCTATGTAAGAATCACAGCCATAAATCACTGTCAAAACAAAAATGGATAAGCAGACATGCTTTGGGAGGTTAGCTGTTAACACTGGGCCCCTTTTTATACTTGTCTTCTCTGAGTTAATTAAAACAACTACTACAGAGCTATTCCATTTGGCCTAAACTTCATTTTCCCTGACACTGAATGTGTGACTTCCATGATATGCACTGAAATCCTAGAGACTGAACCAAGAATATCCTATGCAAAAAAAAAATACTAAAAATTATATCTAGAATTAAGGAACCAGCGTTTCAAGTTGGTGCTAGAACTAACATCTGTGTTTGGTGATTCTGGCCCACAGGGAGTGATCTGATGTGAAATGAGAATTCTGTAAATATCTGGGGGAGAACATGGATCTTAACAGGCTAAGTAATTTAATGAATTCAGCTCTAGTACCAAGTTCCTGTTCTATTTTAGATCTCAGATATCTGGGTTTGGATCGAGCTTATTTAAAGTCAAACTGTATCAACATCTATCCTTTTATTTCTGCATTTGATTAGTGGTAGTACAGTTAAAAAAAGATTGTTTCCCCAGGTCATGTCCAGCAAAGTTTATGAAAATCTCATGAATCAAATGTTCTGCTGTGAATCTGTCAAAATCTACGGTGTTCTAAGCTGCAGCAAGGACTGACTTTGATCAATGAAAGAAAAGAAAAAGACTAATAGACCATTAATCATTATTAGTTTTATACAGTCTTTTTCTCGAGTTCAAGATTCTGTGTCAATCCCATGTCTCCAAGGAGGCACAAATCACTTATATGATTGTATGTTGGATTTATTCTTTCTGATATGCTTAGGAAGCTATTCATTATAAGATGTCATTGAAATAAGAACTTTTAAGTGATAAGTGACTGCCTGGCCATTGGATAATCACCACCTCCTGTAATATAAATATTTTTACTCCATTTACAAACTTCTGTATATACCATCCCAGTAAAAAAATTGTTTGCATACTTGACAGATAAACCTTCTAAACTTTAGTTTATCTAAATTAACTGTACCTCACAAAGGCAGCAAGAGGGTCTACTTGTCCTAAATTCTATTTCTCATTAATCAGTACATATTTTTAATGGAACAGGCCAGGAAAAGACTGGAAAATGTGAAGAGCTCATGTTATCAGTCACACAGATGGGCTTGGAATATTATGCAGGCAAATTACATGCCGCCTGCTCAGGTCAACAGATTGCACATTAAGGACAGATAATCTGATAATGATTTAGGATGCATTTGTGGGCAGAGGGGAGCAGAAGTTCTGGCCAAAGTTGTTCCCACTGACTTGGAATAATACCAGTGAAGGACAATTAATCATCTAGAGCCCATAGAACTGAACTGCAGCTAGCTAGTTGGATATGCTACCTCAACCTACCATGCCAGAAATGGACAGCTGTATAAAAGCCACTGCTAAAATTGTACTCTGAGGATGCTCCGTGTTTGCTCTTTTCCATAGTCAGAATTGTGAAGGGCATGCAGTAAATTTGCCACATCACTGTAAAGTCAGGTTTGTACTTATCACTTTTCACTTTGATGTCTCTTCCTTTTTCTGCAAGCTAAATGCTAGTGCTGGTGCTAATGATGCTTGTGTTCCAATCCAGGTGACTAATTTTTGGTTATCTGATGTTAGTGCCAAATGAAATATTGCCTTTTAAACACAGAAGGCACAAATCAAGGGAGCACACCACTATCTAGCCTTAAAATCCAGCTCCAATTCTTACTCCAGCTCCTGACTTTAATCTGTGTGCTTGATATGTAGCGCTAGAGAAGGCGGTTAGTAGTTTGCAATGAGCTAAGTAATGAAGTCGATAAAGAACTTCTCTTTGGCTCAGTTAATTTATATTAGTAAATATCCTTATTTCTGTTTTCTTTGCTTATTTCATTAAGTGTTATTTCAACTGACAGAGATGGGTTTTTATGCTGTGTCTTTCTAATGCATATAAAGGTCCGGATTTATGCATTACTATTGAATATGAACAGTTATTAAAGTCCTCTTCTGTGTTGAAACTGAAGTATTTAAGTCTTAATCCCAGAATGCTTTGCACTGACAGTTTTGCTGCCATCATGGTGTTAGCTGTTGCTGGCAGCATGTAATTCAAAAAAGTGACCAAAATGAATTCCAAAATGAATTCTGAATGTGTTCCCCAAGCATGTACTCTCTACTGGGGACAAAAGGTGGCTTTGAAACTGCATTTCTGTTTGGTAGGCTCTCTTCAAAACAAAACAGGAAACTGGTAGAAATATTTTGATTTATATGCTTGACAGAAATGGGATATTATAGGAATATATTTCCTATATTTAGAAATTATAGGAATGCTGCAGCACTGAACTGTACCAGGATTGGTAATGGATCCATGGATGCTGTCTTCCATTTACTAATGATGCTAAAATAACTGGATCTGGTCAGTTTGGCCTTCTAAGACTTCTGCTCTAGATGCAAAATAACTAATAGTCAGCAATTTCAACATTTCAGAGATTCAGACATTATTTTACTATTCATACAGCAATAACGCTTAAAAACCTCTGATTAGATTGGGATCCCTATGGGCTTGGTACTATACTTCTCTGTCAAGCTGACAATCTAAATAAGAACAAAAATAGAAAAATATTGCCCTCTTACACTGTCTCATTGGTATAATCTGAGATTTTAAAATATTTTATATGAAAAAACACTTATAAACCCTATAAATCAAACAACCATTAACATCATAGTCTGGCTGAGAGAATTAAAACAATGACATAAAGAATGAAAGCAAAAAAAGACTTGCTGGCATCCTGGGAGTTGTGACTATCCTGCGTTACGATTCACTTGTCTAGACTTACTCTGGGTGTCTGGATCCTCAAAACATCCAATGTAATTTAGATAAGACATTTGAGCGAACACAGCTTCTTTTCTTTCTAAAGCAGTATTCGGATGCTCAGCAGGAGAAATTAGCCTGTATCGAGCTCCGACTTACTATGGCTGGGCTGCTTCCTGCAGGCAAGTTAGTTTTGTGTACACTCAGTGGCGGGGTGCAATGTTGGTGTGATGCAGCAAACCACAGGAATCCTTGCCTTGAAACCTTGTGCCCAGAATCTTGAAAGTCTCCTAGAATTAAAAATTATTGGTTCTGTTTTGTTTTCTACCTGCCTGCTAAAGGGTGATGATGGACTTGATAACCAGTGCTAGATGTCTGCAGCTGAGAAGTAAGGTGCCTTAGTTTTATGACTAACATGCAATGAACTGTTATGCTGCAGGAATAACATCGCTTTTGTATACATAGCCTTACCCAAGCTGTTCTTTTCACACATTGTATTTTTTTCACTCTGTACAATAGGTTTAAGAACAGCACAATGTAAGTGTGTATATACTTCTTCAAAGTAGCACCTATCCTCATTTTTTAAAAAGTATTGATGCTTTTGTTTTTAACATTAAATATAAAGGTAACAGTTGCAGAGTGCCTTTTAAAGCATGAGACAAATCAGAAAATCTGTAAGAGCGCCAGGTATGATATTCAGCCAGGAGACACTCTTGGTAGCTTTGGGACTGGGAATTCCTGATACTAAATAGTTTCACATGAATTGTTTCTCTAAAGAAATCCTATCTTTGAGAATAAGGCAGACAGAAGATGACATTTAGGCTGACCTTTCAAGAAAACAAATTTTGTTTTTATTATTTTAACAAGAGCTACAAATGTTTATCTGAACATCTGCTAAATTTACCCTGATTTTAACTTTGATACAACACATGAATGCTCAGTACATTCATATGAATAAATATTAGGGTTTTTAAAGTAAAAAGGAAGTTTTGACCCATCCTGGGTGTGCTGCCATTTGTCGGAACGGAGGGAAGACAAGGACACTCAATATGAGTGATCAGCAAGCTTCGTTTATTCATTGTTCAATAGCTCCTTATAGTCCATAGCTACATTAATAAGCTCATACATATTGCGAAATTCTAGCTCATTATTGGTTAGTTTCTTAAACATCATTCCAACAGCTCACGTTCTCCTTTTCCCAGGATAACTGGTCACAGTGTTAATCACAAAAGTTACTTTTTATTAGTCTTTTAACTTGCAAGGTCCTTGTGATCTTGCTGTTCTGCACATACTCCTGCATTACACAAGCTGAGTCCTTTGTTCATTTAACTCCGTTTCTGCTAATATTGCCACCTCAGAGTTAGATTAACTGAGTCCTTTGTTTCTCCAAATCTTGCAGAGCAAGCTGTCTTATGTTCATATTTCTCTTTCTCATGTAAACATTTCTCCACAGACCTATATTCACATGCCCTTTCTCAGTTAACCATTCCTCCACAGGGTGGGCAAAGGCTGTAAACCCCCAACCTGTGCATATTGTGAATCCAATAAAATATTACTGTAATGTTAATGGCATGGCCTCAGTTTAAGCGTTAGTGCCTGTAGTTAGGGGTAGTTCAGTTACTTATTTCATACTGGTGTAAAATCTGCAAATTGTGGTACCCTGCAAAAGCTGCATAAAAGCTAATCAGTGGCCTGGAGAATCACACAGATGCTTGTAAACATGAGTCGTTCTGGGCCACAGTAACTGAAACTATGACTAAACTAATGGCAACTATTTTTTTCCAAAATGTGCCTGTTTAAAAAGGAAGAACAATTCTGATTGCAATCACAGCATTCCAGTCACCTTAAAAGTAAAATCTCAATCTGAAAATGTTAAAATGATGTAAAGATTCCCACATTTTATATAAACCCATGCATTAACTAGATGGATTTAGTTCTGCAACCTTGTGAATTGTTTTAGCCACAGCAAATGTATTAATGAAATTTGGATGTCTTAAGACATTTCTGTGTGGGGGTTTCCTTGGCTGTCCGTGGACCTACTGAAAATCACACAGGTCCCAAAGGGAGTGAATATCATAGAACAGAACCATAGAAGGGTTTGTGTCAGAAGGGACCTTAAAGACCACCCAGTCCCACCCCCCTGCCATGGGCAGGGACCTTCCACCAGCCCAGGTTGCTCCCAG
>JAVJGJ010000014.1:9605976-9629518 GCA_035590215.1 Microhierax caerulescens | reverse complement strand
ACAAGCAGTTCCATCTGAATATGAGGAAAAACTTTACTTGGAGGGTGATAGAGCCCGGGCACAGGCTGCCCAGAGAGGCTGGGGGGGTCTCCTGCTCTGGAGACATTCAGAACCCACCTGATGTGACTCTGCGCCCCCTGCTCCAGGAGAACCTGCTTTAGCAGGGAGTTGGACTAGGTGATCTCCATGCGTCCCTTCCAACCCTGACCATTCTGTGAACCCCTGTCAATGACTTGTGTCAGCACAGTCAACAGAAAATGGGAAAGAGGGATAATGAAACAGAGGAAAGGGCATATGGAGATTTGGAGGCACCAACCAAAAAATATCAATGTTACCATATAAACTAACAATGGGAAAAAAATATTTTCTTTGGAGATGTAATTACCTGACAGGACTTCATTTGCTTCCCAGTACTCTTCCCCCTCTCTTCCAAACACACTCAAGGAAGTGCCATTGGTGTTCCCTGCCTGGGAGTTGAACATCTACCTGCTGGTTTAGGCCATGTTCTTCCACCCGTAAATCTCATAATCCTTCAAAACCCAGGTATGCACCCCCTGTCATTATAGCCTCTGTCTTTCTTCTGCTGCATTATCAATGAACCAGAAAACACTGTCACAATATTTTCACTTTGTGACTTTGTAGTAGGACAGTAAGAAATTAAGCCAGCCCCTACATTTACTGGGAATTTAGAAATGGCATCTAATGTGCTTGCAATTTTAAGAAGAGAATGTGGCAGAAGACTAAGATACTGTTAGGAATTGTCGTTGATATTGATGTTTAAAAACTTTAATTTTATCTAGATTCATTGCTATGCATCAGATCTGTAATAGGACAACATTGTTAATATAGTAAGAGGAGTAGGTTTCTTTACAAGTAGTATCTGAATGTAATGGAAATTCAAAATGGTCAAATTGGTGCAAAAATGAAGTAATGCTTTGATAAACCACAGCTTTTTTTTTTATTTGGGGCCAGGGGAGTCATAGTCTAATGAAAATAATAAACTCTTCTCCAAGGCTATAGGCTTGACATCATAATTAGTGAGAGTCCTAAAGTACTCTAAGGCTAATAAAAACAGTCAAGGAATTCTGTCTGGTGGATGCCTGCAGAAATGTGTGGCTGTCGAAGTCGAGGAATTATTCATGTAGATACACTATTTCCAGGCCCTTTCTCAGGTTTGTGTTGTTCATCCTTTCCCTTTCCAGGGCATCTTTTTCTCAAATCCATGCAGTGTTTGGGATTAGGGTAGGTACTGCTTTTCGGGACCGCCATGACGTCTGAGCGCACCAGCAGGCCTTAATTGTCCTCACTGACCTCACCTTGGGACCTTCACCCCACACACCCTCTGTGCATTTCTCCGGGCTCTGTTTAAGCTCAGGCAGTGTACTTAAGCCTTGCCTGAGCTATACTTTATGTATACATTTCTAGCCCTGTCTCTTGTCTGGATTTTGGACATACCTTGTTGACTTGTCTCTAGTCTTGTCTCTAGCCCGTCTCTTGCTGCTCTGGACCCCTTAGGTACATGCTGGACCAGATTCATCACCTTCCTTTGGGACTGCTGGTGGATCCTGTTATCAGTATCTTGCACTGCTCAGACATGAGGGACTTGCACCGTGCTTCTGCTGTGGCCACCTGCAGCTTCCAGCTCATCCTCCCTTGTGCAGCAGCCCTGCTCTTGCTGCTCCCTGACATGCAAAACATTTGTTTTCCTTCCTGCAGAAATTCTAAGTAGTAGTTTAGGTATTATCTTATGAACTGCCAGAACTCAAATTCCATTCAATCAATGTCTTGATTGAATTGGTTGTGCAAATTAAAATTGCCAGAACTGAAATGAAAGCTAATCTCAAGTTGCTTAGCATCTAAAGGAGAGAGTGTATGTATGGGGAGAATGAGATAATCATTCCAGAATTTTGATACTCATATTGCATTAAGCATGAATTTAATTAGTGAGGATTATTGTCAAATGTGGGGGGGGGTGGTGAAAGAGAGATGTTATATGCAACTTTTAGAAAGGACAAAACAGAATTTGTATATAGTTGACTGAGTTGGTTGTATGAAAAATTTTGCTATGTAATGTGAAGAAGAAAATCCTTTACCAATGGGATGATCTGTGGGAAATGCAGAAAAAGGAGCATGAATTTCCCAAGAGCAAAAAATATTCGGTAACACGGCCATTTTTCCTGATAAGATTTCTGGGTTTTGCTAAATAAAGGAGATGCAATAAATTTCCTCTATCATGGCTTCAGTAAAGAATTTTAAAACAACAAACACAACGTTGTGATGTATTGGACAACATATTTCCATCAGAGAGAAGGGAGTATTGATGCCATTGACCAGGGCTCTGGAAACCTGTATGTGATTGTGGTCTCTTCCCAGCAAAGAGTCATCACTCAGCCTTGATAAATACCTGGGATGCAAGACTCCAGACTATCCCAGAGAATATCCCTGCTTCATGTTATCCGCTTAAGCAGACAGGTGATGGTGTTGGAAAGGAACAACTTAGAAAAAGAGAAATTAAACTGATAGAGAATATTGGAACAATTTCAGGATGGATGTCAGAGAACGTAAGTACATTTAGGCTGGATGACAGAAGACAGTTTCTAGGTATCTGAAGAATGAAGTTGTATGTTGATCATTCAGTAGTAACAGGAGCAGCAGAACTGAAATTAGAATGAAATTTAAGATGAAGCTTAATCGGTTTATGAAACAAACCTCTCTGAATGGTTCCTCAAAGGTCTGATTACACTGGCTGAAGATGTTCTTCCCAGTCATGTTGGTTCTTTTCAGTGGAGTGAGAATGGATTAATTTTGACAGAGAACAAGACTATTCAGCAACTCTGACAACTGTCATTTCCACTTTATACTTGTATATGGTCTATTGCTTACTACTGTGTCCTTCAATTTCAGGCCATTTGATCTTCCCCTGAATAATGAGAAATATTTACGTTATGCTGAATTAGCTGGTCCTGTGTTGTTGGTTAATGAATGACTTATGGGGAAAGAGATCTTCCATTACTGAGTGGTGGTAAGACTGTGTCCACTGTGATATACAGAAAGTCAACCAATGCAAAATTATGTTCTCTGCTCCAAATAGATGATCATACCTATTTTCACACTTACCCTAAAAATTCTTTCCTGTCTACCAGCCTCATAGAAAGTTACAATTTCTGGTGCCTTCTTGCAGCATTTGAAGATTTACAGCAGCAATATAGAGCCAGGACAAAGATTTAGAATGAGCAAAATGCTAACTGGCCCAAATATCTTATTTTAATACACAGGCAAAGAAAAAAAAATTGGACTTATAATTTTCTGCTAAGGAAAACATCTCTTCAAGTACTAACATGAGCTACGATGAAGTGTATCATAAACAAACCATGATGGGACAGTTAAAATTTTTCAAATCATAATTAATGTGCTAAGTAGTTGCAGTTTTTTATGTTCAAGGAACTGACATTTCTTTTAAAGAAAAGAAAAAAAAATATTTTGTTTCTTATTTCCATGAAATGAACCAATTAAGGTCCACAAAACTGAAATAATTTGTTTCACTGCCACCCCAAAAGTTAAGGTCAGTGTGTGGTGATATACAGGGGTTTGACTCCTAAGTCTTGTGTGTGAGGAACTTTTACTTATTGACAGAACTTTCTGCTGTTGAACTACTGCAAAGAAACAAACTTTAAAAGACATTTGAGATCTTTCTACCTACATTTTTCTGCCTGTACTTGAACTCAGCCAACAAGCCATTGATACATAGGATACCACAGAAATATTGCTGCTCACAGAAATATCTTTCTGCTGATAAGCCCTTAAAAGCAAATATAAAACCTCACACAGTTGCCAAGAATGGACGTATTAAAATGTCCAGTATTAACAATCTGAGGTTTCTTTTGCTGAAGGGAAAGTAAAACCTGGTTCCTAGTCTCTTGAGCCTGAAAATGGAATAAGAGAAAATTGAAGCACAGCAAAGTGCCACATGAATTTCATAGATCCATGAAAATCATAGATCCAAGGCAACATTTTATGTAAATGCTGAGGATCTTGCAGTTCTTCTAGAACTGAGAAAATATAGCTTGAACTCCCGGGATGGCTTAGAGTTAATGATATCTTCCAGGGAGAAGATTTATGTTCAGGTCAGTGCAAAAGTCTCCTTTGGTATGTGTGAGGGAGTACCGGGGATGTAGAACACAGGCATTAATGGCCACGGGATTTGCCTGGCAGAGGAGGAACAGAGGGGTTGGGAACTGGAGCAGTGGGAGGAAGGCAAATTAACAACCTGCCTCAGGCACTGAAATGCCTCAGTACGGCTCTGCCACCTCTAAACTGGGGTATGATACCTCCTCTGTGAGAGGGAGAGAAGTGGAAATGATTCCATGCTCACTCTTCCACCTTTGCCAGATGAGGGTGAGAGGGTAGCATCTCTGTGAAGCAACTGAGCTGCTTTATAAAAGAGAAATTCTTGTAAGGGTGTATCGACGTGTCTGGCACCCTGCGCTGCTCAGGAGTGTATAGGAAGCAACAATCTCCCATTATACAATCAACTAATTATGTTTCTCAGTAGAATTAATTATATTTGAAATTTGCTCACTCATGATCATAATTTTTATGCCTCTACATGGTAGCTATGATTTTATTCTATTACAGTTTGAATTATAGCACTGTAAATCTGCTCATTTTTCCACTTCTGAACACTTCTCATCCCTTCGTGTCTTTGGCACAGCTGCTATTTCTGAAGCAAAGGCAAAAGGGGAATACAACATTTTCCCTCCTTTCTATGACTTCTCAGAACCAGTTTATTGCCTCATTGGGAAAAACATCTTAGTAAGGCTACACATTACGCATAAATTGTGTTCTGTTTTCTCTGGAGGAGAATGCTTTCTGCTTTAGGATCTAGAAGGTGATTCACTGTCATCACAGAGCTTGTGTAACCTAGAAACCTTATAAACCTCTGTAAGGTGCCATGTAAACCTCTGCCGTTACATGCAGCATCTCATGGCTGGAGACTAGTTTTCCCTATTAGAGATGAGTATGTGCTCAAACTCTAAAGTAAGGAGGTACTTAAAACTCTAAAGGGAAGGGAGGATCAAAATTTGTTAGCTAGTTATGCAAGTGCATTGAGAATTTGTCAAAGAATCTTTCAGTCACGATATGCAGCCCTTGTACCTCCACCTCAGCTACTGTGTTCCTGTGAGCACGTACCCTTACTGCAAGACAAAAGAGATTTGGTTGCACAAGCACCCGTGTACGTGGAAAACATCACTTAGACATTTGAAACCAAACTGAATTTCATTTGCACTGCGGTAATCTTGAGAAATGTAACTGAGTTAAGTTAAATTGATTTGGATTAGGCTTTGGATTAGGCAACAAAATTTACCTCAAAGCTTATGAATCTTTTCCCTAAATTACTAACTTTTTTTTCACATGTAAAAGGCTACCAAGATGAAATCATTTATACTACACAGTGTTGTCTTGATTTAAAAAATCTTCACAACTCAAAATCCCCAAATAAACACCTCTGGACTGAACTAACTTTTCATTTGTTCCTTTAACAGAAAACATTATTTGCAAACCTACAATATTTTGGGAAGTAAGTTCTGCTATGGTGTTCTGTCAGAACGTTGGAGAGAGCTTATCTCTGTGTTGTGTCCCCGTGCTTCACTGCGACATGGAGAAAGATGTAGCCCCATTGCAGTCTGGAACCCCTGTGGGTTTAATTTCCTTTAAAAAAGGAGAAATCTATGTCCCAGCTTGGTGGAGAAATAACTTTGTGCTGGAATCAATGCGCGTGAGCAGATGACACGCGTGTTCTGGATGTGCATAACTGCAACCAAGAAGTCTGGTTTAGCTAGTGTATTGTACGGGCTTCTCCCAGCGTGCTAGGAAGGCAGTCCTGGTTAGCCTGAGAAGGATTTTATTGGGAAGCAGGTGAGGGATACAGCTTGTTTGCTGAAACTTAAGAAACAACTAAGAGGAGAACAGACCGAGGTATAAGTTGAGGCTTGGACCAATGTGGCAAGACTGACTCTTGTCAAGAGAAACAGTCAATAGAGCTGAATGCTGTGTGGAGCTTTGTGGGCTTGGGATACTCATCTAAGCATGCTGGAGGACAGGAACAAAGTGTATGAACAGCATAAGATGAATTTGCAGAGACACCCTCACCAGAAAATAACTTTTAGATTAGAACTTTTTTATTTTAGTTTAATTTTTAAAGCAGATCTTTCCTTTGTTCTCCTTAGAAGAGAAATTCAAAGCAATATTCCTGTTAAATGTGTCTTAAGAAGAATACAGGCATTCAGGAGAGAATTTATTTGCTCTGAATTGTTCATAATTTTCCCTACTGCAAAAACTATCTTGGATAATTTATCTTACTGCTTACAGTGCATATGATGATATATTCCTTTATGATGTTAATCATATTTCCTCCTTCATATTTCTATGGGAGAACTAACCTTCCAGTCTCCTTTAATTTTGGTGTATTTTAAACTTCCAAAATATCCACTGCATTAAGGTGGAGGAAAAGGAACTGCATTACCCCTCCTAATGCTTAACCTGAGTTCTCCAAAGAGTTGCTTGAGCAGCTTCATGGTCACCTCAGTTCTTACAACCAGCCGACTCAGGCAAAAATAGAATGAGCTCATCTCTTTCCAGTGTCTGAACATTGTATGCTGTGCTACTGTTCTGAGTACATCTTCTTTTCCCTGAGGTTCATGTGCATCTCTCTCCAGACAGACAGGCAAATATTAAAAAAAAAACAAAACCAACAATGAATAACAACAACAACAAAAAAAAACCCAAAGCAAAATAAAAACCAAAACCCAACTCTTAAAAGCTGGTCTAGCATATCAACAACAGAGAATCTTGCCAGGAAAAAAAACAAAAAAAAACAAAAAAAAAAACCAAAAAACCCCCACACAACCCCCCCAAAAAAAAACAAACAAAAAACCCAACCAACCAAAAAATCTTGATTATTCAGTCTCTGTTTATCTCAGTTGGAATGACTGATGACTGTTTTTCTTCTGCTCTTTGGCTGTTTCCTCTTTTCAAACTTGAGTTTAAAAACTTCATAACAATGTTTAAATTTCAAGTAATAGTAATATCCAAACATCCTAAATCTTGGAGTGCAAATACTCAAGACACTTAGCTTAGTCTTCAAAATTGCTCAGTAGGCAAGTTTATTAACTTGCTAAGAGTGTCTCCAGGAAAGCAATGATACCAGTTATGTTTGATGTGTCGATAAATTTATATTGTTTGGAGACTAGTTAAGAAACTACACTCATACGTCATACGTGCATAAGTGTAGCATATATTGAATGATAAAAATACTCTTATTTTTCTTTAACAAAACAGAAAACATCTGATTTTTCCTCATGATCATCTTGGCCCAGTGCTTCTGAACGGGTTGTTATGGCTCAAAAAATCCCCAAATTAACACACGTGCAGTTTTCAAATAAGATGCAAGTTGGAGGGCAGGTCAAGCATACCAATAGGTTTCTACAGATTGATATGGAGCGTACCTGTGGATAATTTGCTTCTTAGTAATGTTATAGGAAATGCCAAGGGAAAAGGTCATATAACTATGATAAGGAAGTATCTCCTGGAAAGGTGATTCTGAGATGGGACACGATCCATAGCAAATCAAGTGCAAACTTCGGGTGCGGCGGTGTAGCTGAAGGCAAACACTGTGCTTGGATCTAACGTGACAGGAACTTCGGTTAGAAATTCATTCGGTAAGAATGAAGAGGTGTTGTTATAGTCATGGGCAGAACAGAGAAGACTACTGGAATATTTTTTCTAGATGTGGTTACTCTCTTCAAACAGAAGTATCAAGCAAATCATAAGCATTCTGAAAAGAAGTGAGAGATTTTAAACTTGGTTTCAGGTGTGATAACTGAGCCTAATTAGGTTACAAATAGAAGTATTGCAAAGCTGATAACAGTACCTTTTGAATATACCACCAGAACAAAAAGAAATCCAACAGGACTGATCTAGGAGAACAAGTTGTGCCTAAGATCCAGTCTTTAGAAATTGATGACATATCAATTCAGATTGAGAATGGAGTGAAACACTTGAACATGGATGTTAACAAACTACCAAGAACTATTACCAATGGCTGTGGAAGATTTTTTTATTATTATTTATTTATCACTTGAGTGTTTAAATGAAAGTGGGTATCTATAAGAAATCGGCTTTGGCATTAGGTATTTCTTCTATGTGCTTGCTGTAGGAATTGCTGGATGAAGTCTTTTAATCTGTGATGCTCTGAACATAAGGCAGGATGGCCTTAATTGTATATTGCTTTTAAAATACTGGTTTTTGAGAAGAAATTGCTGTTGAAATCCCTACTCTTATACATCAGGTTTGACAGAATTTTTCAGCTACATCTATGTAAACCATGATTGGCCAACAATGAATTGGCATCTTGGGTTGGAAACTGTGATTTAAGCCCTCTCTCAATCAAAAGCAAAGAATTCCAATATTTCACAGCAAGTCCTAAAAGAACGGAGCTAGCTGTGGAAGCAGACTGGGAAAGGACCATTGAAACCCACCTCTTTGAAGAATGTGAAGATACAAAAAATTATAGAAGAGATGTTTCCTCAGAAGCATGTTATTGGGAAAGAATACCCAAAACCAAAAACCTATGCATAATGATTTCTAGGAATCCCTGTTGATGCTGAGGGGAATGATATGTAGCCAGTACCATTGTCCACTAAATTTTTCTGAGTGTAAAGTGCTTTACAACACCTTAAGGTGAGCATTATGGACACAGTAAGTGATGATTCTTTTATGGGTAATAAAGAAGGGAAAAACTTGCTCTCTTCTTCCTCCTAGGCCTCCCTTAATGAATTCTTTTTCTAAAAAAAAGTTTTCACTTGCCCTCTGCATGTCCTGCCTCTATTCCTCTCGCTTGTGCATTGACCATTTCCTCTGTCACTGCAATAAAGATGTGGCACACAGTGGAGATCCCATGAAGCAGAGGGAGAGTACACCTACAGCAAGATGTTATTTCAATTGCTTGCCCCCCAAAAAGTAAGACATCTTTTATTGGTAATATTCATGTGAATTCATTTTAACTAGAGCTAAAAATGCAAACAGTGTTTGATTTGTAGCAGAGCAAGAGATTCAGTTCTTGGCTGTGAAATTATAAACATTTCAAAAGAAAACCTCAGAAGTAAGAAGGCATAAGCTGCAGAAACACGTTGCTGATGTCTTGTCCCACCTGGCACTTGGTGCAGACTTGGACTTGCAGGTTTCCATCTCCAGGAGCCTCTGCACATGAGTGTTATAAGACGGCACTAAATGCAAATGAGAATTCAGAGCAGTTCCAAGGAACGCACAGTTCTTCCTCCGTAACAATGGAGTCTTATTATACAATGACTTCTATTAACCTTATTCTTTGTGAGGACAAACCCACTCTTATTCTGGATCTGAACTGCATTTTGAAATGCAGTTAGGCTTGGTTGTGTTGCTTTCTACCTCAGGATGACTTTCCTGTTATGAAGTCAATTGCATTATAGTCTGATCAGATTTTTTCCCATCCCAATGTGATTTGCCTTGTGAAACTTTGTATGGCTTCAGAACAACTGAAGATAACATAAATATTTATTCGTAGACTTTGATAGTCTTACAGTCCTTGACATGTCTCTGGCTTTGCAAGAAGGACTCTCGTTCCAAGTTACCGATACAGAATCCAAGGCAGTCTTTAGGGTGGCTTCGCTGAAGTCTTTCAGTTTTCTCCTCCTGCCTGCAACTTTTGGCTGATTTTAGGGGCCAAGCCTGATGACTCGCTCTACGAACTTCTGCAGCACCCTGATCCTTGTTTTTATGCTTTCTGTGGATTGTTTGTTATGTTTGAATGTTTTACAGAATTAAACTGAAAAAAATCCCATTTAATAAAGACAAGGACTGGGAGTTCTTCATCTCCTTATTCCCATTTCTCATTTTTTAAAATGTTGTTTACCATTTTCCTTTGCTTTTTAGCAGCTTCACATTCTTTCAGATGACCTTTCTTCTATTTGTCTTCAGATGTGGCTAAAACCAGCTCTGTTGAGATAATTAAATCATATCCATTTTCCTCTCTTTCCCAGTCCATGTTTAGTTATCCTCTGTGCAGCTATGTGATTCGAGGCTGTCATTCTGCAGCTTCTTCCAAGCTGGCAGTAACATTTCTCTTCTCACTATTTTCTCACATATTATTTCTTCAGCCTCTGTCAGGAGATCCCCAAAGTACTATCCTTCTTCAATAATGTCTCATTTTTTCACAGTTTGTTTCTACATTCACATACTTTTTGATGCTGCTTATTATTGCTAAGGCTTCCTTTTCTTTAGATTTCTGTTCGTTTCTCCTCCTGTTAGGACACACTGTACCATCCGCTAAGTAGGATTCTTGATGGGATTTGGCAGGTAGCTAAGTGGCTCAGTACCATCCGAAATATTTGTAACTCAGGTCACATCTTTTAAGGATTCCAAATCAGCTTAGTTCCATCACCTGCAGCTCTTTGATGTTACTTAAAGGTTGATGCATATCTTTTCTAATTTAGCCAACATTTTTAAAAAAGGGAAAAAGCCACACTTTTATTTTTTAACTGTTCATTTTGTTTCATAAATTTGAGCTAAAGTGTGACATTATTCTTCTGTATTTTCTGTAAAGTTTTTCTCTGCATATTTAGTACAACCTTTACACATTACTATATTTTTTCTTGGTTTTATTCAAGCTTTAATTGGTCCTGTTCTGACTAAACCTGACAATTGTCTTAGTTGATTATACAAATCTGTTGGCACTTCTAAAATTCTTTGTTTCTTCAGTGTAAACTTTTATTCCTTACATATATTTGAATTACAGAGTCCAGAAGCAATGTCAGGCCTCTGTTGAACCAGTGCTACACAGTGTCCACCTCTTTCCAAAAGGTTATAGTACAACTCAGAGAGCAACAGAGAAGGCAACTAATGCCTCAGTGATTTGAGTTTGAGAAATAACTTATAGCAGAACTGAGGGGTATTGTCCAGGAAAAAACATATCTTTGGGGAGGAGAATGCATTCAGGTCTTCAAAATCCTGAGCGCTTTGATTAAAATCAGTACAGAACAATTGCACTTCTGAAATAATAAGAAGGAAATATCAGATGAAACTGGGAGGTAAGTGGTCTTAAGCAGGTTCAGCTAGTAGAATTTAATCTATCTAGAAATTACATCTAATATCTAGAATTACATCTAATCTAGAGTTCAGCTGTAGAATTTCTTGGCAGTGGAGGCAGTGGACACTGAAAGTCTACATGGTTCTTAAAATGATGGACAATCAATGGAAGGAGAAACACCTTGAGGATTTAAAAAAAAAAAAAAAAAAAGACTGACTCTCAGGAACTCCCTGGACCATGAATAGTGAGATGCTGGGAGAGTATTCTGCAGAGACATCCCTAAGACTCTTGCTGTTTTCTTCTGGTTTTTTCTTAGGCATCTGACCTTGGCCACTCTCAGAGACAGGGCAGCGTATAAGGCCATTTGCCTGACCTGGAATGGATATTGCATGCTAAAGCATTCTTTTCAGGCTTTTATAATCCGAACTTGGATGCTTGGAATACAATAAATAATAATACAAATTGCATGTTGTCTTTCTGCATTTTGGATCACTTAACATTGCACAGAGACTGGAGCCTCCAGGACAGTCAACTTTGAAAACTGGAATGGGTTTGCAGTGCTAGAGAGATGTATCTGTTATGTTTAGTCTACAGAAATAAATGTGCTGGTGGGCTGCAGAGCACACGGTCCCTACAGCAATTCCCTTGTGAACTGAATCTGCCTGTGCGTTGCATAGCCCAGAGAACTGTTTTGAAAAACTGGAGGCAAAGCAAAGGTACTGAGAGTCCAAACTTTCTCTCTTCCCCAAACTGCTGTTTAAAACTTGACACATGCCTGGCAAGATGGCCAGAACTGCAAATTCTTTCTCAATCTGTGTGGGAAAAAAATACCTTCTATCGTCCTGCTTTGTTTATTTAGCACTGACAAGGCACAAGGATGAGAAGGGCTATTGGTCTTGCAAAGCTTGTAGTGTAACAAGTGGAAAGCCAACATAATCAGAGATCAGGAGAGGGAAAATGGAAGGATGTAGGAATCAGTAAGCATTTTAGGGGACAACCACTCTAGTTTCTTACCTGTAAAATGAGGACATGTCACAAGGCTACATGCAAATTTGTGAAAGTTAGAGACACTTGTTTTCTGCAGTAATGCACACAATAAAAAAAGCCTCTGAGGAAACAGAGTATCCAGTGTGCGATGTAATGTGAAGAAGTGTGAGACCACACACTGGTTCGAGAGGGTTAAAAAAAAAAAAAAAAAAAAAAAAGAAAAAAAAAGAAAATTCAAAAATGCAAGAGGGTGCATTTGCTAAGCACCCTCCATCAAAGGGTCTAACTTAAAAAGAACCCCAAACAACAGGAGTTATTAAAAGTAGACACAGTCTTCTGAAGACAAAAACCTCAGCCTGATTATCACATCTTGTTCTACAGTGGGTCTGAGTCAATGGTCAATGTGAAAGGATAGCATGTTCTATGTTCTTTTGGTTGGTTTCTGGGTTTATGTTGGTTTGGTGTCCCAATTCCCATCCCACCCCACCCCCCACCCCCACAACGGTAAGGATTTTTTATTCTTTTTTCCCCCTTTTTAACTCTCTTAACTAGTCAGTCTGGTACCATATTTTTTATGGATATGTACGGTCTGTCCTCTACAACCTTGTGAGGTTCCTGAAGTCTTTCTGGACCTTGTCATGCACATGTCTGTTCCCTGGAGCTGTCCCCAACCCGCATATTTTGTTGGTGCTCTGTTAGTTTGCTCAATCTTTGTGGTTACGGTTCTGGATGCTGAACATGTGTGCATGGCCCTAATTACCACAGTTCTGACTCTCCTTCCCTGCACAGTAAGATGACATCTCCATTTTATCTGAGCTCAGTCACTTATTCATGCTCCTTTAGATGCATCGTTTTAACACTGGCAATTCTCAAGCATCTTAAAGCTTGTGCTTCTACCCAGGCCGAGGTATCTCGTTCCCAGCATGAATCAAGCTGTCCATTACCTACTCTCACCGAAGTCCTGTTCTCATCTGAAAAATTTAATGACAGCTGGGCTACGTCTAGTAGGTTTTGTCAAAACTCTTTATCAAACCGAGGACTTTGAAAAATGCTATTGGATTTTTTTTTCCCCTTTCAAATACAGAGTAAGATGATACCTGTTTTCATTCAGTATTCTGATGGTGCAAGCATACAAGCAAGATGCTGGATGATTTAATGGTAAAATACTCCTCAACCTCAGGCAATTAAACGCACCTTACAGGCTATGTGGGAGGGTACCCTAACGACCAGGCTGTCAGGCACGCTGGGCTGGAGGCAATGTCTTCCCTCTGGTGATGTTGTGACACTCGGCTCTTCTACACAAAGACTGTAGGATTTTGTAGGGTAGAAGGCAGGTCTCTGAGCAGAGGAGGAAAATCCAGCAACCTCATTGCCAGTCTTTGCTCTAAAGTCTTTGATGTCTAAAACATCTGACTCGTAAAACAGAGTTAGAGGGTTGAAAAAAAAATATTGTCTTAAAGTAGTTACTTATTTTTGAACTGGCTTTGACTGCTACATCAGTGAGACAGAGAACCAGGGCATTAATCTCACAGAAGAAAAAAACCATCACTGGTTTATCCAGGTTTCCATGGCTCGGATCTCATTAGGATTAGTAAGAACAGCAGTATTTCCTGCGTTACATGAATGCTGAAAGATCATCAAGGTTCTATCACCGAGCTCCTTTTACAGACAATATATGAAGGTACTGCAGCTTGTCCCTGCCACCAGTGCAAAGGTTTTGACACTGAAACTGTCTTTCTTCATGCGGAAAAATCCTCTTTATTTTTATCAACCACTGTGGTGAATTGCTCGTTTTCACTGACACATCAAACACAAAATACTCAGGCTATGAAGTACCTTGGTGGTTATTACTTCCCATTTGCTATCACAGTGTCAGTCACCAACTCTGTTCAGCCAGTACTGTTGACTTTCCTGGTCCAGTTAGTAAATTCAACAGCAAACATAAACTGGCCTTTTCCCATTTTGCCTTTCTTGCTAAAAGGAGCTTGCTGTAAAACTCTTGAAAGCCATTTAACTGACCTCCTTCAAATCCTCCAGTATCATGCTTACAAAAAAATTTGGCCATGTTGGTGGGCTTGTATCACCTATTATAGTTATTAATGTCCTTGATATTAATTGCCTTGACTTTAGTCCATCTTCTGGTGTGTTTCCTATCTTTGGAAAGTCACAGTCAAGGATGATGTTAGCCACTGGTGGTGATGTTCTTAACGTTAGTGGTTACTTAGATATATAAAAAACACTTATGTCATTCTCCTCATGTATTCATTCATTGAGAATCTTCCTTTTACGTGTGTTTTTTAAACATGAACTCATTCATCTTGGTGTAAACTAGTGATGCCTTTTTAGATACAATATTGTCAGACCTTTTCCATATTAACTTAGCATGACCATCTCTGGAATGAATGCAATCCAAAAGCAAACTTTTCAGCCCCCAGGCTAGGTTACCCCAAGGAACTGACATTTCTAGTAAGTTTGTTGTGCTGTTCAGAGTTCCTTCAGATTTGTTCGTTGGAATAACAGGAAGACAATTTTAAAAGTAACAAACAGGTTAAATAACAAACGACTCTAAAAGCTATATTACAAAATGGTTTTGGTTTCCTTTCTTTCTTTATATGGCATGATACAGGCACTCATTATACATCAGCTTATGACTCCTTTATGTTTCTTTCATTTATGTGGTTTGATAATCAAAGCATGAGAAATGTCCAGCTAAATTAGAATTGCACTGAAGACACTTCAATACATATCTGACACTATGAAATATGACTGTCTAGGCTAGCTTAAAAGACAGAAGGGCAACAGTTGTGATTAGAAATGCTATATAACACCAACACTTTGTCAATTATTCTTGCTGTCAGAAATTAGATGTGCTACATGAGTTGAGTTGTCTGAACTACTGCGGAGCAGTAGTTCAAATCTCCAAGTATTTGTGTTATTGTAAAAAAAAAAATTCTACAGCTCTGCACAGGTAAGTCATTCTTGCTGCCTTTGTTCCTGAAGAGGGCAGGTTGAGTGAGGAAGCACCGTTCCTCAGGATGCACGGCTATTTGCTTCCTTTGAACAATGGGGTTTCTAAATTCCCGTTCTTCACTTCCATAGCAAAGAGAAATAATACAGCTTAATGGGAAACCTAAAGTGAACTGTTATCTTGGCATTCAGTAGGCAATTGTGAATTCTAGAATTTAGCGATTATATGGAACAACAGGTAAACAAAACAGTCCCCGGTGAGAATGACAGTTTCTCTGTGGTAGGTACAGATTCTTTGATGAGAACAATTATATTCTGAAGCACTGCAAGTTCTTTACTTAAAAAGATAAAGTGTATATACTTTTATAGCTACAGCAGTCATGAAAAAGGAAATAGATACAAAAAGTGTTCCTATTAAGTACTTAAAATTTAAAATAATGATGCTTACAAATAATGTGGGGCATAAAACAAATGGATAAAAATAAAAAATGCTATCAGGATCTTTAAAATGCATTTTCCAATTTATCATTGCAATGTTTTCTTTGGTTTTGGCTATAACATAGAGATGTTACTTTCAGTAAATATATATTTGTGTTTATACATACGTAAGCACATGTACTGTGGATTTTTAATAAAAGAGGTTGACATTTAGGATTGTGGCTATACAAACAGCACTCATATGATGCACAGGTTTGCCTGGAGGATGGGATGAACTGTTGTAGCTCTCCTGTATTAGCACTGCTCAGTGAGTGATGCCTGTTTTTGTGTCCTGGGAGATGTGGTGACCCCCCCAGGTGCTCAGCACTCCAGGTATGACTGTTGCCCTTGCAGTATATCTTACCTAACACCTGGCTGATTGATGCATAAACAGATGATGACTGCAACATGCTAGTGGAATTCTGCACTCTGCTAAAAGGATAAATATTTCTATTAGTGCAACAGATGATACTCTTTAATCTTCTATGAGATACACATATATTTATGTATTTAATAATCCTACTAAACATCTTAGAAATGGTCCAATAGGTTTTGAGGTGACTCTGGCTGTGCACTGTTCCCCTTCCTATTCCTTGCTTCCTTCTGTGCCCAAACGTGGTAAGACACCAAAATGTTCCTCGAGAACTTGATCTCAAGGTAAGGGCTGCAGAAGGTTGCTGGACTCTCTGTTCCTCATCCACTTTCTTAATATGCAAGACTATCCCCGCTCTGCAAGCACCTACCTTCTTCACTCACTTTTTGAGATTGCTAATCTCCAATGCTCAGCAGCACTGCTCCAGGGAGTGTTATTCCTCAGGGAGAAGGGATGTGTGGTTTCTTTCCTTCTAGCACAATCTCCTTCCAGCTGCAGGATAAGGAATTTTGTGCAGATACCAGAGAGGACTGCAAGGAGACATAGATGTAGCAAGGGCAGTTGGTACAGAAGCAGAACATAGGCTGGAACTGGGAATATATCTATGCTGGTACTACTGCTACAACAATATTACTTTATTGCCCACCACTGAGTTTTTTTTAGAGGTTGTTAAAAAAAAAGGGGAGGGGAGAGGAGCGGTCTGTTTCACAGCAAATATTGGTATTTTTAATCACAATGAAAACTACCTTCAAATTTGTTCCAAAGTGGAAATTATAAAAGTCTTGTTTTAGAAAAAAAATAATGGTGGGTTTAATTTTTATAGTTAAATTTTGTAATGCCTTGTTAACATTTATCACATCTTCTTGAAAAATATCATAGCATGTCAGAAGAAACTGTAAAATTCTGTGTCTGAAATTACAATAGTCATTGAATACTAATAAAAATATCTAATTTTCTGAACCCATCTGCTTCTACTGTAATAGTGTGGCATGTCACACAAAAGAAGGTAACCATCTGGTGAACTAATTTAAGGAGCAGCTTTTTTTCAACAAGTTGTGTTATCTTGTTAATGTGCTGCTCAGCAGCAATGCTAGGAGCTGGGACTCAACTGTGAATTTGTACTTATTCGTGCTCTTCCATTTGTGGCAGAGTCCAGATATAACTTGTGCACTTACTCCTTTTTTGCTGCCCAAATTTTGCATCATTTAGTGCACTGGATGAGAGTTTCAGTGGCATTTCCACACCCCAGCCACCCCTGGAAACTGGTGGTAGGAAAATAGAGGTCTAAATCTCCTTGGACTGAGGACAAAACTAGGTTCAATGTCAGATGCCACTCAATGATAGGGTCTAGTTCTAACGATCATCATCAGTGACCTGGGATTCACTCAATTGCTTTCTTTCTTACTTCACTACCACCGTGAACTATGTTTTGGTTTCTTGGGATGCATATGATTCCAAAAAAAAAAACATTCACGAAGGACCTATTTCCAAAAAGGAGCTGAAATCTTTACAGAGCTCAACCATTATAAATTGATCAAGTTGCTGTCTGGAAATCTTAGATGGGTACCAAAATCCTTAGTTTCCCTCAAGAGAGCATGTCTTGGTGCAAGAAGATGTATCCAGGTCAGTGTAGATGACAGGTACTGCTACTGGTAGAGAAACCTGATGAGAACGTACCTGTGATTTCTTTTACTAACGTGTAGCAAAACAAGGGAAAGAGAGAAACTTTGAGAATGAAAGTGAGCAGCAACCAGCTAATAGAAACAATTTTCTGCTGAACTATTTTTCTCCTATCAAAAGCATTAATTCTTGTCAAATAAAGTCTTACAGATTTACATACTTTAAAATGACAGTACCATAGTATTTCAGCACTCTCCTTGTAGATGCTGGGGAATGTTATCTGATGAAAAATGCTGGCATTGAACTGAAAAATTTATTTCCTTTGGGAAGCAATTTAATTACAGAAAAATGTTTTTCATTTTCTCAAGGAGCTGACTATATCTCTTTTGTTTATTTCTTTTTGTCTCTGATGTCAGTCAGTTACCTTTACTGGCACAAAAATGTAAATGCATTTCATTCCTGGCAAGCGTATTTCACCTTCCCCTACTGTCTCTTAATCAAATAGCAAAATTTTCTTCGTATTAAATTATTGAAAAATTATGCTGTTTACTGGCCTTTGGTTTTTAAACATCTACGTAAATCTTTCCACTCTAAATTCCTTAAAATTAATTAATGTTAACTGTTTAGTTGACACCGTAATTCACATTTTTGGCTTCCAAAGTACATGATGATAGCTTAAATTCCACTGAGGGTATAGGGCAATGAAAAGAACATCCAAAAAATCTGCTCAAGATTACTTGGTATATCATTCATCATTTAGATGATTTAATGTGCTTCAAATTGTGTATGTGAGGGAATTTTTTTTTGTTTTTTTATAACATTTAAGGATTGAACCTGCTTATAGGCCACTAATTACCAAGTAAGGAGGAAATACTGCTGTAATTCCAAAGGCCCAGCATAATTGAAAATAGATGTTATTTATCTATTCTAGTTTATAAAGTGTTCATAATACTATAAACATAAAAGGATGAGTAATGATAGAATTCTTACTTCAGGGAACAAGAACATTGTTTTCAAGTTAGTTATATCTTATATATTTTCCCTGAGATTAAAATTGGAATTACTGAACGATTAATTTTGAATGTATATGAATTGAAGAAACTTTGTCATTATTATCTATACTATTCCTTTATTTTTTAATCACTGGAGCTAGACAAGGAAAAAATGTTTGAAGAAAATATGTACGAAGAAACAAAGCACTCCCTGAAACAATAAATATTTACAAAAATGTTTGTTCATAATGTACATTTATATTTTCCTAACAAGGGATCTAGTAACAAAGAAGATTGTCTTTGTATCTGCTCCATGCTTTTTTCATCAGCTACAGATCCTGATACTTTTATTCAAGGTGTCTCTGCTTCTCTGTTTCTTCCATTTATTTCTTTCGGGTTTAGCTTGCAATTCTTTTATATGCAAATGTAAACTTTGCTCTTCTAAACTGATATGTAGCAAACCCTGCCCTTTAATCAATTTAGCCTTGGCACACTTGCCTCTCAGAGCAGTAACATGCTCTTTTCTGAGGATATTTCTTTTCAACAACCTTTTTCATTGATGGACCTCAGTGACAACTTCTTGTGCTTCTCTTCAATGAGAGAAATGAGGGAAGTGAGTTTGGTTCTAGTCCTTAGTTTCAGTGAGGCTTAACATAATCCACAGTGGCACTGTTCTCAGGAGGAAGCCTTTGGCAAGCATATGTTGGACCTGCAATATAGAAAGGTGACTGCAGCATATTTCTCAGAGGCACCACATAAATAAGGAAACAGAGAACAGTGCTGTCATAAAACATGGTTGAGGGGATACTAAATGGTTGTGGAAATAATTCACTTACTGCGTAGCTGAGGGGTATGACTGCCATGCAAGGATATTTATTTCTTAGTTGCAGAATTGGTCTCACACAAATTCAAGACCCACCTGTCATGATGCTGTTCATTGGTTCAGTTTAAGCAGTCTCACCAGAAACTGTGTTTCATTAATTTGCAAGGTCTTGTGGAATGCTTGTGGCACCAGAGGAATAAAGAAGATTCATTGTAATATGTGTCCTTATTATGCAATGAGGAGACCTTCAGCTTCTCCCAGAAGACTGTCTAGTAAGAAAGCCCAAAATAGTTTCAGATAACTAAAACCTGCCCTAACTTTCTACCTAGATATTTTGCAAAAGAATCTCAGGGTCTAAAAAAGAGTCATAGCATCATTTACAAGCGTATCTATCTATGCAAGCAAATCATAAACCTCTAGATATTCTTCAACAATTAAATGTGTTATTAAAACTGTACGTACATTTAAAATCAAGGTTTTCCAGCCCACGGCATTTTGTGTCAAGCTGTTACATAGTGGCCGTCTCTAATAAAACTGGTTCTGCTTACTCAATACTGGGGGGAGAACGAGGAGAAATATATATATTTTGTGTTCCCAGCCTAACTGACATAATTCCATGCATTTCAGTAATGTAGCTTCTCATTTACTCCTGCGCAAGACTTTGATTAAACAAAGCACTTACATATGTGGTGAAAGCCCTCTCTGAGTAAAGAAATCCTTAACTGTAAGCAAAGTTAGGATGGACCTCAGTGCTTGGGGGTTTTTCAAGTTAAATGTGTGCCTAAGACCTTTACTGGATGAGAGCCTAATTGAATCAAATAGAGGATTTGAGTCTATCCCCAATAATCTTCTCCATAATGTTCACAGTCTTTCTTCTCTAAACTATCTTGCCTGATACTGTTTACCTTGTCTTAGCACCAAATGCAACACGAGCCGCAGAAAGTTCTGCATGTTGGGCTTTATCAAACCGAGCAGGGGGTGGGGATCCTCTAACATTGTGAGATTGCCTCTGTAGGTCACAGGAAGCAAGGAAGATGAGTTAAATTTGCAGTGCAGTTAATTGCCAAGTAAGAATATTAAGTGTTACTTCTATAAAAATAGTCGAATCCTGGAGCAAGGCCCCATAAATGTGACAATAATAGGCACATTCTCAAGAGCGTTCAAGAGGATTTTAATTAAGAGAGAGAAACATTGTGTTCAATATTAAATTGAAAATAAAACATCAGAAATAACTTTGCAATTCTGACCCAAGAAACTGCCACTAAAAATGGAAGAAGTGGTGAAATCAGGACGGCGCCTGGCTGTTGGGAGCCCTGGGTGGCAGTCCCCAGCTGTTGTAATGATTGGTGGAAGGTGTGTTTGGACTGGAAAACATTTTCTGAAACTTTAATCATTTAACAGTCTTCCACTTACTCTGGAAGATATTATAAAATCCTTTTCATAATACAATAGAGCTCTAGCATTTAACAAGTGATTTTTTCCCCGCTACTCTTAATGGAAAGCTGTTCCAGCTTTCACTGCACCTCATCTAGTTTCCGGGCTAATTGTAATCATGAACAGGGTATAAATATTTATGCAGGTACTGGTGTTCCCCTTTATTTAATGAGTGGTACTTTGCCTCAATAGCATTTGCATTTTTACTGCCAACTGCAGATGCTGACTGAATCTCATACCATCATTTCTCTCCCATCTAAGCAGACCCTGCTTTTTCACCATACTTGTATTACTCCTCCTCAGCCCCCCAGCAAGTGCAGCTGTATGGCACACACACCTTTTTTGCCTTAAGTTCGTACTACTGGTCTGGCAGGTTCCAGTCATTCCTTATGTGTTGAGCGTGGGGGTTTTTTTTCTTTTTTTTTTCTCTTTTTTTTTTTTTTTTTTTTTTTTTAATTGATGCTGTTACAACCTTTCCTCTTCATGTGGGTATTTGGACATTTTCGTACCTCTGGCAATGGCATGTATTGCACTTCAGATTCCCTATCTGTACAGACAGCAAGATTCATCTTGAAGGCAGCCTAACGGCATCCTTCAGGAGGCAAATTTTTTTAAGGCAATGCCATTAGAGGAGAAGTATCTGAGTAGCTCTTTTGTGCCTTCCCATGGGAATTTCTTTCTCAAATGTGGAGACAGTAGTGATCTTCCATAGAAGTAGTCTACCTGAGTGATTTGAGCAAGTTTTACAAAGACAAATGTAACCCCAGATTAAATAAGAGTAGTAACGTTGGCTGAGGCACTTTTATAAGAGGATTCTGATGTGTGACAATGTGAATAGACAAAGAACGAACTCTACCTCAGCTGGGAATTTCTAGTGTCTGGGATATCTGACCAAAATATGGTAACTTTTAATCTTTCTATATCGAAAGTTCTTTCCTGATTTAACTTTTTTCTTTATTATCATGGATAAAAGTCAGCTTTACTTCTCAGAGCTCCTTCGCTAGCTTCGTGCCCTCCTTTGCCCTTGCCTTTCCAATTTTTTTTCTGCCCCACTAACTGTGTAGTAAGAGCACAAACAGCAGTTCGGTAACGTTAACACGGAAGAACGTGCCAATCTCAGATCTGCAGTCTTGATGCTTGTAACTTTACACTCTTCGGAGGAAAATTTTTTTCCAAGAATCGGCAAATTATGAGTGCTTACTCAATGTCGATATTTATGATGCTTACACACGCATGTTGTTGGATGTTGTACTGTAATCTTTAAGAGTTTCTGTAAACTATGTTCTGTAAACTATCAGAACTGTAGTTTGTACTGCAGTTGTTTAAATTTTTTCAGTGAACAGCAACTGCTGAGTTCTCAATGAGCCTGCTGGGAAACTTGGATATTACAGATTATTTGGCACTGACCTTCGTGTCCTGGCACCACATCAGGATGCCCTGGCACAGTGTTAGCATGCTGTACGTCACCGTGGGATGCAAGCTTCTGGAGGTGTAAAAGACAGTTTTATTTCTTGTCTCCAGTTATTGCTGTGCACTCATAACCAGCTTTCCCCTTCTATCTGAGAAATGACTGTGCTGGTATGAAGCATTTCTTGCCCACTTTTTACTTATTTCATGGATTACTCCAAAACTCAGTTATTAACAATCCAACTAAAGCTCTGGCCTCTCTTTGAAGGATATAACTTTTTTATTAAGTGCATATCACAAGGGATTGTTATTCAGTGGTGGTGTATTTGTGTGATTGTTCAGTAACTTTTTTCCACACCAGCTCTGTTCAGTAGCTTTTATTCATGGCCTGGAAGCACCAAAAATTTTCAGTGCAGCGTGTAGCTAAATTGGCAAGCACATTATCTTTGCCTCAGTCTTCACTGAGCAGTGCTCCAGCCACACCACCCAAGTTGCAGAAGGCGAAGGCAGGGACTGGGAGAATGAAGAACCGGCCACTGTAGAAGACCAGGTTAGAGACCATCTAAGGAACCTGAAGGTCCACAAATCCATGGGACCTGATGAGATGCATTCACAGGTCCTGAGAAAACTGGTGAAGTAAGCAGATAAGCCACTATCCATCACATTTGAGAAGTTCTGGCAGTCTGATGAAGTTTCCACTGACTGGAAAAGGAGAAACATAACTCCCATTTTTAAAAAGGGAAAAGAAGTCACTCCAAGGGAACTAAAGGCCATACAGTGTCATCTTGGTGCCCGGCAAAATCATGGAGCAGATCCTCCTGGAAACCATGCTAAGGCACATGGAAAATAAGGAGGTGATTGGTGACAGCCAGCATGGGTTTACTAAGGGCAAATGGTGCCCGAAAATTTTGGTGGCCTTCTGTGATGGGGTTACAGCACTGGTGGATGAGGGAAGAGCAACTGACTTAATCTACGTGGTCTTGTGCAAAGCGTCAGATGCTGTTCTGCATGACATCCTTGTCTCCAAACTGGAGAGACATGGATTTGTCAGATGGACTGCTCAGTGGATAAAGAATTGGCTGGATGGTCACAAACAGTTGTGGTCAACCGCTCAATGTCCAAGTGGAGACCGGTGATGAGTGGCGTTCCTCAGGGGTCCATACTGGGACTGGCCCTGTTTAACATCTTTGTTGGTGACATGGACAGTGGCATTGAGTGCACCCTCAGCAAGTTTGCTGATGACACCAGGCTGTGTGGTGTGGCTGACATGCTGGAGGGAAGGGATGCCATCCAGAGGGACCTCGATGGGCTTGAGAGGTGGGCCTGGGTGAAGCTCATGG
>JAVJGJ010000014.1:9526286-9600087 GCA_035590215.1 Microhierax caerulescens | reverse complement strand
GGGCCGCGGTGGCTGGGATGCGCGCCCCGCGGTGCGGCTGGCCCCGGTAGTCGCCCGTGCCGTTTCCCGGGGACGGGGCGGGCGGCCGTGTCCTGCTGCGGCCGGGCACGCGCTCTGCCGGCCTCTGCTCTTTGTTGGGGCCTCGGCGGGGAAGTTTGGGGGAGAAGATGCGGCTTCTTGGAGGTCAAGTTCTTCCTGCCTTTGTCCTTGGCTCTTTGTTGCTGCTTTTCGTTCTTGGGGTCCGTAGCCGCGGTACCTGACTGCAGCTTTGGGGGAGCACGTCCCATGCGGAGGGTCGCCCAGCTCTCACAGAGGTAAAGTTTTGTGAAGTTCAGTGAAAGTGAAAATCTCCCCCATAGAGGCTGTCGCTTTTAGTGTGTTAAAACGTGCCATGCTTCCAGTTTGTTTCCCCATCCCATTTACGTGTTTATGAAGCTGCAGGCAGGTGGGTTTTATGAATGAAATTACCACCGAAAAGTTTGCACATGGAACTTTCACTTACAATCTCTTGTTTCTGTTTCATTTTAGGTTTTCTGGCTCTTCCTCAATGTATGGCTCTTCTGGAAAACCTTCCTGCTCTATAATCGAGGGCTGCAGTATTATTATTTGCATCAGATGTTAGGGGTGAGTGACCCAGACGGTACTTTTTGCCCTGGAAATTAGGATGCTGGGGGATGGGAGAGGGGCAGAATGCATTTGCTAATCAGGGATGACACAAACTGCCCGTTAACTCTGCAAAGTGGGGAAAGATCAAGTCGGAAATTACTGGGATAGTGTTGACAGTTGTTTAGGAGTAGAAAGTGAACAGTGTCCAGAAAAAAAAAGGAGCCAGTCAAGTGTGGGACAGCGATCCTTCCCCCTCCTCTGCTCTCCTCCCTCCCAGTGCTCCCAGCTGCAGGCAGGCTCACAGGAACACAAACATGCTCGACAGATGACTGGAGCTCAACTTTTTGTCATAAAAACGTTAGCCAAGCTTATGGGCTTGTGCCGGCAAATTCTTTCTAACCTGGTTTTTGTGATACGTATTTGCTGAAGGAATTCCTTTGATAATTCTTAGTTCTTTTCAGTCTTTGTCACCCTCGCACATCCTCCATTCTGTGTAAATCATTGTAATTATGTAGTTTTAGTTTTGTTTTCTAATAACAAATTTTTGCAATATGAATGGTTTGATGAAGATTTGGCTGTTTTGATTTAGCAAGGGTGGCATCCACGACTACCAGAAGGACCCAGAAAGATAATTTGGGGAAGTGAGATACTGGTCTGCCTTGTGAAGTTACCCAGAGCTACGCCATTGCAGTTGTTTGAAATGATTTCTGTGCAAAGGGATAGATTAAGGCTTAACAGCTTTCTGGAAAATGTTTTAGGGTTGCTCAGAATTTGAGAACCCAGGAAAAAGTAGCTGAATAACATGATGCTTTGTAACACTGTGTCTTACTCAGGAATGGATTCCAATGGGAAGTTGACATGGGGTTAAAGCACAGATGATGCACACCCTAACCTGTTGAAGAGCCTTGAGTTTTACCTTTGGTAGATCCAGGATATATTCTTTTATATGATACATTGCCATAGCCAGCCAGTTCCATAAACTTTTGTGAACTTGGTTGAAAGTAAGTTGACTTGTTACACTTTTTTTTTTTTTTTCTTTTCTTCTTACGGCTGACTCAGATGTGTTCAAGAAATGAATCTTAGCAAAGGTAGTGCAAAAAGAAGGGAATGAAAATGCCTAAATCGTTCATGATGATGACAGAAAAAGCATGAAAACATGTTTAATTATACCATAATCTCTAACAGCTTTGTAGCCCAGGGCATCTATTTGAAAACTGTTTGTTCCTGACAGAGCAAGTGGGTTGTTCATAAAGCAAATGTTCTTGGTCAACATGTTTGGCCAGATTGTCAGCTGGTATCAATCAGCAAAATTCCTCTCAATTCAGAAGACTCATCTACCTTCTGCCAACTCATTGTCTGGTCTTTTTTTGCCGTTCTTATACTTCAAAATGAAAGTCACATACAAAATAATATAATGTGTGTCTAGAACCTGTGAGATTATTCAAGCAACAGATTCCTTGTGCTGGTCAGGAGATGAGGACCAGAAAGCCATGTGTTTCAGTTTGTCCAGCTGTGTCTGCAACTGTGAAATACCAAAGAACTTTAAAGACTTTCTGAAATGAGGTGGAAAGTGAAGAGCTAAGTCGTAAGGATACTTTTGATCAATGTTCTGAAACTAATTTCAAAAGTTTGAAAATATTAAAAGACTGTAAAACATTCTTGCAGTTCACTTTTTACAGTTTGCCTAAATATCATCCTTATACCTCCAAGTTAGCTTTCTCCCTTTTCTATAGTATAATTGTATATGTGTATATTTATACACATATACAGATTATTTTGCAGGGGTTGGGAAAGCTGAACCCAATTTTAGTCTCCTCAGGAAACAGAGTAAATGTATCCATGCTAGAGCTGCCGTTACCTTCCATGGGGATTTTTGCTCCTCTTCTGTACTGGTTTGTGTAGCCACTGGTCCATGGCCCATTGGCATAGCCAGTCTCCTCGCTGTTCTGTATGTGGGTGAGGGCCTTGCAGTGGCTCTTTGTGACACCTCTTGATGTTTGAAGATTTTGAGATTTAGATTAAAATTCTTCATTTATAATTCAACAGTTGAGGTTTTTTCTTTTTAGTCTTAATTTTACAGGTACTTGCATGATAATTGATTCCTTTTTCCAGCAAGTTAACAAAACATGGCAAGAAGGAATGGCATTTTCTCAATTTAAAAAGTTTCTCTTTTTATTAGTGAGGTCTGTTAAGGATTTTTTTTTCTCTCCTTGTATGCTACGATAGCCGAAAATCCTCATAAGAACTTCTGTACTTGCAGCACTGAAAGATTTACCACAGGTAATTTTATTGTTTACTGAGTAACAGGATGGAGAACAAGAAGAATTGCTGCATGAAATCAGATTGTGATGTGAAATAAGATCTTGGGCCGAATAGCCTGAATATACTCAACTCAGCCATGTTCTCATGCCATGTATTTTCTTTCTGATGTGAAGAAGGAGAAAGAATGAGGTTAGTCTCTCATTCAGTGGTCACTGAAGTGGTTCACCTTCCTTCAGCCTTCTAGAGAAGAAGGAGGCTCAGTTTTATGCTTTTGCAATTGCATGCTCTGCAATGTTAAGCAAGATACTAAGTGCAGGATTTTAAAATTATTTAGGTTCCCAACTGTCGCTCAGTCTTTCAATGACAATCTTTCTGATCCTTAATGCTATAACTGTAAAAAGACACTAAGACATGGTGGTGTCCTGGAAGTACAAAGAGAATAAACAAGTCAAAGGCACTGATGTGCTCGGAGGAGGTTAATTAGCCTATTCTATGCTATAAAATTGAGTGGGTAAATTTATGTTGTGTCAAATGTCACTGCTTTGCTCAGTTTGAGTCTTGTTGACGAGACTACAAACTCTTCGCTGTGGAATCTCCATTCCTGGAGATTTTCAAAAAGTAATTGTGCAAAACCCTGAGCAAACTTAGTCTGAATTTGGTGTTGAACCTGTTTAGAGCAGGAGGTTGGAACAGAGACATCCCAAGGTCCATCCCAACCAGAATAATTCTGTGATTATATGATTCTTGTGGTGTAAGGTCAACCAGAACCTAGTGGATGTAAACCGCTTCCCAGTACTTTTGCTCTGATGAACCATCCGTTTGGATACTTAATTGCTTGTCACACTGCAATCGTACTCTTACTGCATGAATGCATTCATTGCCGCTGGTTCAGCAACATAATTCAGATAAAGAATTTAAGTTGGAAAAGGCTTTTAAGATCATCAAGTCTCGAAATGACATTCAATAAATGTTAAATTGTGGCATTACATTGCAAGAAGAAGAAGATAAGCCTCGGAAACACCCAACAGGCATGAATTTCTTATAAAAAGAATATTCTCATCTTCATGTTCATGACAGATACTACAAAATGTAGTAGGCATGAATTAACAAAAAGGAAGATTCATAAATCAGGTGATGTGACTCCAAAATATTAATTGTTGGAGGTTTTGTGTCTGCTCAGTCAGAGAAATTGTACAGGTGATTAATTTCTTTGCAGACTTCAAGATTTCTCCCTTCAGATTAGCTTGGCTGTATTTTTTCCAACAAGCTTGCTTGTGTCTTACTGAGAAATTCAATCCTAAATTCAGTATCAGCCTTATTATAAAACTCAAATCTTGCTTTTCAAAGCATTAAATGAAATACCTGTTTCTTGTTGCTTGAGTTCCCCATGAACAGAAAGAGCACTGGGCTCATTTTGTCACAGCATGAAAGGTCTCTCTTTCCCTGTTCCTTCTCTAGTCCCTGCTCAAATTAATGTAGTCACATGGGTGCTAATGCAAGAGATAAGCTTCTGGGTTTCAGACCAAAATGAAGAAAATGCATTCTCAGAAGGATCTCTTTGGGAAAAGATTGAATAACTGGAAGTGGGACTGAAAAGGAGAAGTGCTGCCTCACTGTTTTATCTATAGAGCTGCTGCTTACGGTGCAGTACTGTGCATCAGAATCATGTCATCTTTATTCACTCCTTGGAATATGTTCCAGATGTTCCAGTAAGTTGCATATCTCTTCTGGCTAGTAATAATAGGGATTTTACTAATTGAGGCCAATTTTTGCTTTCATTGATCCTTACACAACCGCACTGCCGTCTGCTTCTCACACACATAAGCATGGAGGGAGTTGTGTATCTTGACCCTTTATTTTCCTTAATTCACCATGGTTTTGCTATTTAGTTGTCTTGTAACCGGGCTATTTGGGATCTGCTCTTTAGAGTGTTACACGTAGCAAAAAAGTCTAATAATAGATATATGTTGCTATGGAAGCTATATATATCTATACCTATGTGCAAGATCCCCTAATGAAGACTGAGGGTGTTAATCCACAAGGCCTTATCTTGACAGTCCCCTTGAATTTGCAAGTAAATCTCTTCTTGCATTCTCTTTACCTCCTTCTGGTTTTTTTGTTTGCCAAAATATTTTTTCCTTCAATCTTTTGGCCTTCCTGGACAGCCTACAGTTCAGCATCACTGGGTTTATTCTCAGTTACAAGCCAATGAAGAACTAAGGCTTTGCACCATATATCTCTTCTGTTTTGTTCCTTTCTCTTTCTTTGTTTTTCTTTCTTTCTCACTTTCTTTCTTTTTTCTTTCTTCCGTTCATTCTCTTTTTCTTTTTCTTTCTCTTTCTTTCTTTTTCTTTTTCTTTCTTTGTTTTTTTTTTCTTTTTCTTTCTCTTTCTGTCTTTTTCACTCTGTCTCTGTGTCTGTCTTCCTTTCTTTCTCTCTTTGCCTCTTTCTCTTTTTCTTTCTCTTCCTTCCCTTCTCCCTCTCTCCCTCTCCCCCCTCCCCCTTTCTTCCTTTCTTCCTAGCTCAAATGGCTGTAATCCTGTGGAGGACATCTCTGGTATTACTTATTATGGGAGAACTTCCACCTCTGCAGAACTTCTTGTGAAACTGTCAGTACTGGAGGTTCAGCTAGTAAAGAGGTACATCTGAAAAGATTCACTGAAATCTTTACTACCATATCATGTAGGCTTGTGTTAAAAAGAGTCTTCTTGTTGTCATTGCTCCTCATTCTGAGATGATCACGGCATAATACTCTGTGTAGAGCAGAACTGAATTGCAGCCAAAATGTTTCTTTGGCATGTTGTTAATTATATTATGTATTACTGCATGCTTCCCGTGGTAGTCCAACAATGGCAGGTCTTAAAAAAAAAAATAGCTGCATTACACTGCAGAAGACTGGTTTTACAGACCATGTTACCTACTGTGTTGTGATAGGGGGAAATAATTCAGGATAAAGGAAGCCCTTAATTGCAGACATTGCATCACTTCTGTGTAACTGTGACTCAGATATGACAATAAACAACTTCCTGAGCTGGCCGTGAGTTGCACTGTGTTGTGAATCTCTTGGGGGGACTTGGGTACCCTTAATCCCTTGGTTCATGACCAAGTTTGTGGAGGTTAGGTCATGCTGCATCTTGCAGGAAAAACCATTCAAGCCCTTGTTGCTAGTTAATATATAAAATACTGTCACACTTTGTGATGTTGCTACAGAAGGATGGTCTGGAACACTCAAATCTGGAAGATAACTTCAGTTTCCTTCCAGTCCGTGCATGTATCATTCTGTTTGGTACAAAACCAAACCTGTATCTCAGCAACACTGGCGAAAGTCTTCTTTAAGATTGTATTTCCTGGGGTCAGGATTCTAACAGATTTAATTAACTGTTAGTAGATTTATAAAGAACATTTGATCTGAAACCTTTTAAGTGAATACACTTTGGAGATGATCAAGAAGTTGGAAGCTAATATTGAATTCCAGGTTAAGACCGTTGCTTTCTTCAGACTGAATGACTGATTTAAGCAGAAGGAAAAGTACACCTAACACAAAGGGACTGCGTATAAAATGAGAACATGACATGACTATGTGGACAGAAAGAGAGGGAAAACCTTCAAGGAATGCCTCTTTGGTGAGTTTCAAGTGACCAGTGAGAATATTGATTCTCAGTAGTGCAGGGAAGATACCCAGCACCTCATGAAAGAGCTAAAACCTGTTGTTTCTCCCTTTCTGTAATATCATATCCAACTTGTGGTTCATATATTGAAGCAGAAGACTGATGTTGAATTAGCATAGAGAGTTGGGCTGCTGATACATTCTCTGTGTAGAGAATTGCTGGGGTTTGTTGTTGTTTTTTCATAATAATATACTTTATCAAACGTGATTCATAAATATCACACCATTTAGTCTTAATTTTTAAAGGGTTGCAGTACATGAGGTTGGGATTTACGGAGTCCTGCCTTGAAACCTTCCATCTTCAGGAACAAAATCAAGTCAAGCTTTTGTAGTTTTCACATGTTTCAATGCTACCCTTGCATTTTCCTTCCTTTCAGCTCCTTCAGGTTTTTTTTTTTGTGGTTTTTGGTTTGTTGTTTTTTTTGTTGTGTTTTGTTTTGTGGGGTTTTTTTGTTGGTTTTTTTTTTAATATATATTCCCAGCAAGATTTGGCAGGCCTAGGGGGCATAATTATTATCTGTACAATTGAGATCTGGCCTTCATCTTAGATTATCTGTGCTCTGTTGCTCAAAACGATGAGTACTCTATGAAGCAAAGGTAGCCAGGTCAAAAGGAGGCACGTTATGTAGCATGGTTTGTCCCACCTACAAAAATATTTTAAGCTGCTCCAGTACTGATTTGAGGAGGTGGTCTGTGACCTGTGTCTACAGAGCAGCATGTGGCTTATGAGCCTTCCCACAACCTTTCAAGTTGCCCTGAACCATGGAAGATTGAAGAAGTTTAAAGAGAGGCCTCCAGAGAGAGCATCAAGTGTGGTGTCTCTACTGCGCCATGACCTGCTTAGGATTGTTGCTTGTAGGTAGGGAGGTTTTGAGAAACAGGATCACATCACTTTTAAGTGTGCAAGGACTTGTGGTATTCCATTTTTTTTCCTACAGGGTGGGCTTAAAAGGTGAGGTAGAACAGTATTTATTGAAGTGTTCCTGCATTCTGCTCTCCAGCGTGTTTTGGAGCCACATGTAGAATATTAGATTTCTGTGCGCAGCAGTTGCAGGTAACGTTCATCTCTGAATTTATAACGGTGAATTCTGTAGTACACAGTGAGTTACGTTAGCCCTTAACGTAATACTGAAGTAATTTGCCAAACTCCAGAGAAGCTAATTTCCCTGCTTTACTGCCAGCAACACAGAGAACATCTAATGAGAACTGACTTTTTGCTCCTCTGTCCTACTTTGCACGTTGTGTGAGCACCAGGAGCCCATGTTGATTTCTGTGGAACCGTACATCAGACAGGGATAGCTGGAGAACTTACATTCCCACTATAGATCTGGAACCCTCTTCTGCTGCTTTGGAGAAGGAAAATATGTTGATTGCTTTATACTTGTCTGGAGGGAAATCTTACACTGCTTTTTAGGATGCAGGTTTGTAATGAGACCAGTTCCCTACTATCCCTGCCACAGATTTCCTCTGTGAATTCGATTAATCCTTTAGTTTTTCTTTGCCTCTTTGCCCCTCCATGAAATGTGATAACAGCATGTGTGGTACTGGGTAGGCAGAGTACAGAAGGACGTTGGGAAGTGCTCAGATTTGATAGCAGCAGAGGTGGATAGATGAGAGTGTCCAGCAGAGATTTTGGGGGTGTTTCTTCCTCTCCAATTCTACAGAAGTTTCATGTGCTACTAACATGAAATAACACTTTTTTTTTTTTTTTCCCCATGAAAACAATGATAGTCTTGTGAAGAAAAGAGGACTGTATTTCTCTCATTTCTTCACTATTTAATAAGAATATATATTCCCTTCTAGAACCAGAGAGTTGCCTTGGAGCAAAACTCATCTTTTATTGTACTATTGTTTTAAAATCCAACAATGTACTGTGTTCATTTGTTACTGTGTCACCCCGGCAATGTGAGGAAGTCAAGAAAGAGACCACTGGAAAACCATTTGGGAAGGATTAGTTTCATGGGGATATTTTTAGCCTTTGGATATATGTTAAGAGTGAACTTAGTACTCTGTTATTCTTCTGGGTCGTGCATGAATTGTGATTCTAAGCATTGTTAAATGTGTTGCTTTTCCATTGTTTTCAAACTGGTCGTGGACTTGCAGCACACATTGCCCAAATTTATTTCTTCAGTATAAAATCTTAAATGAATCATTGGTGGAAATATTTCAATTGCATTTTCCTAGAAGTGCACTCTGTATTTGAAGAAGTTGTTTCCTGCTCTCTCTCTCTGTTTTTTGTTGTTTTTTTTTTCTTTTCCTTTGTGCAGATGCTGATAAAACTGAATTAGAATTAATGTAAGGGCATTCTTCAGTAGCAATTGCATTATGAATGAATATTTACTATTTGTTAAATAGTGGCATGGAAAAACACAAAGAAAGGTTGGTAGGGTAGCTTTTTCTGCTCATTATCACTGTTTTGTATTTTTTGTACCAGTTGAATTTCTTGGCACTTTACTTATTTCTTTACCACAAATTATTTCATTTATTTAATACTACAGTGTAGAATTAACTCTGTTCTAGACTCTTCCAAACTAGACTGCTTTATTCAAGTTCTGTAGGAAGAATAGTTGTTCCTGATAAAGGAATTCTTGGATAACTGATACCATGCCTGGTTTATGTTTAAACTCAAAGACAACATAAATTCTTGAGAAAAAAAAAATGATGCATCATGTTTTTGGATTGCTTATTAATTGTATTGGAATGTCTTTCAGCTGTTGGGCGTTAGTCAAGAGCTACAGAACTGATTCAATTTATTTGTGGGTTCTGCGTAACATTAGTTGTAGATAATTCTTGGATTTTTCAAATCATGCTCATTTGATCAATGAAATACTGTAGCAAATCAGCAAGCTCTAATAAAAATGCTTAGATGTGTTTAATGATTATGTTTTTGAATGATTATTGCTTTTATGAGGTGTATAGCTAATTTTTAGCTTCCCTTTAGAGGAATAATAATTCATGAAAATAGAGACGGTCTTGTATATGCAAATGGCACATTACAGAGACATTTTACTTGCCATTAAATCCAATAATTTCAAGGGTATTGCCATTTATTTGATAGCCCAACAATATTGATGATGTTCTGAAGTCACTTTAAGCTACTGTGGACAAGGATAGAGAAATATTTATTTTGTTTGTTGACATACATGTTTTTTAATCATACTTTGAAGTGGAAAGTGACATCGGCTTTCAGTAAGATCGCAGCGGAGTTGCTGAGGTTGTGGCCGTTGTAGCTGGTGCTCGGCTGTAGTCTTTGCACTTGGGCTCTGGACCAGTTGTGAGTCTGGAGCGAGGAGGAGAACATGATCTCGTAATGTCTGAAGAACGTGGCTCATGAGGGAGAAGTAGCAAGAATAATCTCTTATTGTGCTTGTGAACAGAGTGTGGAGTAACAGATGAAATGGTAGCAAGGGAGGTTTTGTGTAAGGAAATAAATGACTAGCAGTGCCTTGGAAGAAGTAGTGGAGGAGGTCTGGAGGGTGGGAAAGGACTAAGCGATGTGGTTCACTCCAGTCTTGTTTTCTGTAATTCAGTAGGTTAGAGATGCCTGTGTTCTAAGTGTCCCTCTCTTTTGTGAGGTCTGCTGCCAGGAGGTTTGCCAGGGATCCCGCATTTACATGGCAGGGAACAGGTCGGGGCGCATTTTGTCAGGTAATTGCGTGGGTGACTTCTGGGAGAAGGCGCCCTTATGGCAGCCTGCTTCTGTAACGCCTGCTGAGGAGGCGCCGAGCACTCAGCGCTCAGTAAGTAACGTAAAGCAGGCAGAAGAGGAAGAGGGTTTAGGAGGAGGGCTTGATGCTTCAGGTATTTAACATCTTTACCTTCTGTTTGCCCCCTGGTTTTGAGCCCCGATGTACTGCCGAGAAGGTGGGGGGTATGTGGGTGTTACTGGGAGAACTGGCGCTTTTGATGTTTTATAGTACTTAAAAGCTCGTGTCGTGCTGTTGTGCTTGTGATCTTGCTAGACATGCTGAAGTTCAATTATTTTGTTTATTTCGTTTTTACTAGTTTATATATTCATCCATTTCTGTGACACGTAGATAAGTCTGTAAAGACAACTAATAACAGTTACAGATTGTGAAACTACAAGGCTTTCGTGAAACTACAAGGCTTTTCTAATAATTTTGGTAAAAAAATTGTTTCCAAATGAATAAATAAAACCTCTTGGTTTCTCTCCATAGCTTTCTTGATAAGAAAGCTATGAATATAATGTGTTGAAGGTTTTTTTTTGACAGAGAAATAACAAATATTCTGTTTTTGACCTAAAGTGTCATTTTGAAAAAGTCATAAATCTTTAGTAATTTTTATTAGATAATTTGTATCTGTTCAAATAATTCATATAGCTCTGCAGTATTTGAGTTATCTTATAGTATTATAATGGTTTTTATTATTTTTTTTTCAGGAGTTGAAAAACTTGGGCTTTTGAGAACATTGTAAGAAATACCCTTCTAGAAATCTGTTGACAGTCTAAAAGCCTCCTTTATGTAAGCTAGTAAAATGGTAATTCAGCCTAATAACTAGGAGAACAATGGCATTTTGCTAACTTTTAAAGAAATCATAAATGAATGAGAGAATAGAAGAAGATTAGAAAATACAGGGTTATGACATTAATGTGTGCTTTGTTCATTTATTTGACAAGGGGTTTTGTTCTAATTATGTAAGTTCCCAATATACCAGTAGAAGCGTTAATGAAATTAGATTTCGTTGTAGTTCTCAGCTACTGAGTATTTAACCGAAGAAAAGCTGCTTTTCTTTAGGTCAAAATATGGCACTGCATAGTGTGAAAGGGTGAGGAGTTCCAGGACGCTTCCTTAAAAGCCCTTGAAACAATATCATCATTTCAATGTAATTGCATCAGTATACTTTTTTTAACATCCTTTTCTGGCTTGTTTACCAGAAAATCATTACACTTCGCCTGAGTGGCTGTCTAGTGTCTTTACAAGATTTATCCCTCTTTCTTATTTAATTACGTCTGTTGAAGCTTTTGGGCGGTTTCTTGGTGGACACTTACCGTTGTCTCTGGTACGTTTTGTTTTATGTGGCTTTGATCGCTAACGAGGATGCTGGTTCTTCAGTAGAAAGGTGTCATTTGCTGAACATTATCGCTGACAAATTTAATATTGGATAATTTTTGATGCAAAGGTGAGAGCTGTTTCCCTTGGAGAACAGGCTAGCAAGCTGTGTGTACAGCGGTTTTTCCAGTACACGTAAAACATCGTGAAGGTCTGATGTTAAGAGAGCATGGGAACCGCTTAGTTTGACAGCGAAGAAAAGGAGGTTGAATTCTGACGCCTGAATCATTAGAGTGTCTTTTCTCCCTGTAATCTAACTCTTGCTATATTTGTTCAGCTAGGATTGTGTGTTAGCAGAGCTTCAGCATCTGTCCTCAATTTCAACTGCTGCCTGGTCCTTCTACCAATGTGCCGTGTTCTCCTGGCCTTCTTGCGAGGATCTCAGAAGGTAAGAACTGTTGTCAAAACAAAACACAGCAGTTGAGAAGGAGAGGGCCCTAGTCTCTGTTTAGTCTAAAAATAACAGAAAGAACACTGATATATCCCTGTCTATGATACAGTATGTGCCTGCATGGTGCAAGTGTCGGGCGTTCAGCCTAGATTCAGGACTCCTTTGAAGGCAATGCCTTGGTTGGAGTTGGTTTCATTGGACCTGTTGTGAGGAAGGTTTCTTCAGCGCATTTTTGAAGGACAGGACGTTGCAGTGGGACTGTAACCAGATGAAGTCTCCTCCTTCCTTCCCAACTCTAATATAAAAGATGTCTGTGTCCTCTCTACTGCTTCCTGGTAGAATCCAATAGAGCAAAAAAAACTTTGTCTCTGCGTGACCAAAATTGTCCTGCTAGAGGTGATAGGACTTCAAATAAAAATGCCCAATGGGACACATTCGTTATCATGGGAGAAAAAACGTTCTGGCAAAGCTAAGAGGGTTCTTTTCTGTACCGGTATTCAGTAAATATTTTAGCGTGTTTGTGATTCGCCCGTTGCTTATACAGAAATATAAGTAAAGCTTTGAGGAACATCTGTGTTTTCAGGTGGTTGCAAATCGAACCTGTGAGTTCTGTTCATCATGTGACAGTACCTGTAAGATTTTATGCCTATAGATGCATGTGTGTATGCAAATGTATGGAAATAGATGTACACATACATGTATGCAAATACACCTTTCCCTCTGATCCTGCTCACTAAAGAGTCAGTGATGCCTACAACTGTTAGTGCTGGAACTCCTAAATTTTAAGGCCAGGAGGGACATTACTTTATGTGCTCTTGACATCTATGTAATGCAGACCCAACTGTAATTTCTTCATTAAGGCCACAGAACTGGTTCATTGACATAATCCTGTAGTTTTTAAATTTAGGTACCTTGCTTGCAAGGGTGTTAAACCTCGTAAAAGCTGGCACTGCTATTACATCAGCTCAGCTGCTGTTAATTTTTTTCCTTTGCTTTGTTTTAGAAGAGGCATTGCTTAAATTATTCTCTTAATAGGTTGCCAGCAGGAAAACCAGAAGGCTGCTAGATAAAAGTAAAACTTTCCATGTGACGTGCGGGGTTACAATATGCATCTTTTCAGGTGAGATCTCACTCTGCTGAGCAGTAGCTTGTTTTGGAAACATATTGAAGCAGTACTTTGTGGTTTTTCTTGTACAGTACATTTGGAGGTAGTCTTGCTCTGTGCTTCCGCATCTTAAATCGTGAATACTTTCTCAGATGTGTGTGGGTTTTTGTTTATTTTTCCTTTAAACACATGCTCTTACATTCTAATGCCAAACCTTTCCTTAAAATGCCACTTTCTAAAAGGACAGGTATATGAGATAAGGTCAAAATCTGCCATTACAAGTGGTCCCTTACTGTGCCTAAGCAATTTGAGTGAAGAAGCAGGGTGCTACAGGCTTACCTGCAGAACAGGGAGCAGCAGAGACAAATAGCAATCACCAGTTTGGTGAAGAAGAAATATTCTTGAATGGACACCTTGGAATGTTGTCTCCCAGCTGAAGCATTGCAGTAGGAAAATGATTGCTGTAGTGTTAATAAATACTAAAATACATACAGCTTTCTGCCGTGAACATCTATAACCTGATTTACTTTAGAAAAATAATTCCTTAGTCCCTGATGCATCTCATGCAGGTGATGTGATTACAGCTTGGCATCTGGGTAGCCAGTTTTCTTTACTTCAGGATGACATCTACCTCTTGTTTACGGATCTCAGCTTTATTCTCTTTTTTTTTAGTCTTACATGTTGCTGCTCATCTGGTGAATGCTCTTAACTTCTCTGAGAACTACAGTGAAGAGTTTCTGGCACTAAATGCAGCGAACTATCGTGGTGAGGTGAGCCAGCTGTCCTTTCATATTTTGCTTTTAAGGATATAATTTAAATATGATTATGTATTCAGTTCAGTTGTATGATCCATTGCACGATCTATCCAATGCAGCTGTTTTGTGCACTGAAAACTCACCATCATGTGGATTGCTGTGGATTTTACTTCTTTCTCTGGACAAAGCATGTGTTAAGCACTTTCTGCTCAAGCCAGCAGGATTCAGTCCTGTTGGATTACGAGGTGGAGAATACAGTTGTCCTTTCACCTTGCACCTTGTTCTCCTGCTTCTCTTCTGCGTCTCTCTCTTGCTTGGATGGGCCTGGTTCAGACACTTCTGCTGCTGTTTGGGAAAATACATTCTCCATTTCCACTATTTAGAATATAGTGCTGTGTGATGTATGCTGGGGATTGGAGGACAGTGAGATTTGAGATTGATTTTGCATTTTTAAACTGCAGTAGAAACTGCAGTATATATATGCTAAGAGTGGAGTTAGTTATCTGCATGAACTGCACTGGAAGCTGATCTTTACTTATGAAATACTTCATTTGCGTGACTCCTCTGACCATGGCGCAGATATCTTGCAGGCACATCAGAGTCCTGGAGCCCCCTCCAGGTGCTTCCTTGTGCATTTGGCACTGGAGAGATATTTGCAGATTTCAGGAGTAAGACCAGAGTCCAGGACTCCTTCTTCTTTGGGCTACAATCAAGTTCTCTCTTGTTTATATTCATTCTAGCCTCAAGTCTGCATTTCTTTTCTACCAGCTTCATTAGGAAAGATTTAGAATGACCCTATCCCATCTGCATCCTTTCCTGGAAAAAGGAGAGCTTGACTCAGCCCAGGCGCATAAGGACCAACAACCAAGGTCTTCCACTCCCTGGGTGAATGATCTAATCACCAAGCTATCTATGGCAGACAAACATGCCAACACCAGCTATTGTGCTGATGGTCTGGACTGAACTCTAGTGTCTGCATGTGTTAGGAGTGGTCTGATAGACTTAGCCTCCTCAGGATCATTAGCAGGAGCTTGCCTCAGGCAAGAACGTGCCAGGGTGTGCATGGCAGCCTGTACTAAGCAGCCTTAGGAATTTTGCAATAGCAAATGGCAATAATAAGGAGTTTTTACTAACTCTAAGATCAAAACCTGAAACAGATTTTAGGTAGCTCTTGAATCTTCAATTCCACTTAAACCTGTGGTTTGTTTTTTAAATTGTGGTGGGCAGTCTGGATGCTACTGTCACCTTCTGTATGTGGGTACACACATCTGGGTGCAGACAAGGTCAAGGAGAGGGACGCTTCATTTTGCCTGACCTGTATGAAAATTGCTTACCTCCCCTCACTGCATTTTACTGCAAGTTTTTTAAAAAAGTTTTTATCCCCAGTGAAGACATGTCACAAGGTGTAGGGCTCAGGAGGCGTGAAGCAGTTTCCTGTGAGGCTGCCATATCCCCTCTTCCTTTCCTGTGTGGTGAAGGACACAGGAACATCTGTTTTTATATTGGCAGCTCCTTTGTGTCCAGTCCTGCTTCACTGGAGTCCACTGGGTGATCTAACTGGCAGAAAATGCTCACTGCTTGTCTTTCATTTAAATTAAAAACCTCTCCTTCTTCTGCTCCCTTCTGACCTCCCAAAGGTATGAGGTAACTGAGGAAAATTAAGCTTTCAAAAATAATCATCTGTAAAATTATCTGGATCCCAATTTTTCATAACAGATCAGAATTGTCTTCCCTGGGGGAATGCAAAGGCTAAAGGTTTTGTTTATGTTGAATTGCAGTCAGCGTAAACTGTTACCAACTACCAAATCCATCCCTGCATCCAGATTTAGGGATTGCTTATGCCTTCAAGTGTGTGAGCTTTATGGGCTACTTATTGCTATTACATTATTCATATAGATATAAAATCATGTATGTTTTTTTCTTTGTTTGTTTGTTTTTGCCTGTTTTTCAGGACCCGAGGAAACTGCTTTTTGCTACTGGTAAGTAGGTTGTGAAAAAGTGAGAAAGTTTGCTGCTTCTCATCATCGTTCTGGAGACAAAACATTTTGATCCTGTGTTTGCATGCTCCGTGTGTTGTATCTCGGAGAGGTTGAGATGTGTTATTTGTGTTAATGTAACCTGGGTTTGCTTATCCAATAGTCAGGATGGAGGAGTTATGTAAGCCCTGTAGTAGGATGAACAGCCTCTTCAAAGTTGTTGTACAGATGAGTCAGTGGAAAATCATTAGTTTCAAACAGAGATTCTGCATAATATTAAACCCAAATTCCTAAGTGATCCAATTTCTAAAAAAAGAAAGAGAACTAAAAAGCGGTCTTCTCACTTCAGCTGGTTTATTTAAGGGTTGGTTTGACATAAGAGCCATCTAAACTGTTACACAGGAATCAGGCTGCAGCACTCATAAAAAAAATACATACGCAAAGACATTTTTGGTGCAGGAATTTAGAAGGGAGCAATGTTTGGGAATGGAGAGGTAGGCACAAGGCCAAGATGCAAATGCTTCACAAGCAGGTAAAGGCCCTTCCCGATGTCAACTGTCTTTCACCCTTATTTAGATCAAACACAAAAATCCCAACTTGGTAGCACTTAGGGCAAGGTCCAAAGGGGACTATCCAAAGGACAGCAATGAGCGGGGCTCTAGATCTGTCAATCCCAGTACGTTTGTTAGGATTAGCAACCTGTGAAGTGCTTTCCAAAAACCCTAGGGAACATGTAGATCAATTGAGAGTAGAGGAAGTGGGAAAGTGAAATCATAGAAACGGACATAGAAGTTATCTGCTAACTGGAAATAGGTCCAGTGGTGGAGGCTTGAAAGAGGGTAACTGACAGAGGAGGGAGTGGAAGGTGTGGAGGGACCATCAGAACAAACAGCTAAGGATTATATTTTATATCATGGATGAAGGAGAAGGACTTGGGGTGGAGAACCAGTGCAGAGGCCCCATCAAGTATTGTGCTGGCTTCTGGGGACACCTTGAGATCTCTAGCTGCCCAGAGGACCTGCAAGGTGGAACTCCTTTTACCCTCTGACAGCCGTGAAAATCCTGCATTTTCAAAAGTTTGAGCACAGTGCTGCAAAAAGCAGTGATTCTCAGTCATCTTAAATTGAAGAATACTCAGATCACCCCCCCACCCCCCCATCCTAACAACTGGTAACTAACATTTATTATTTGTGCTGAAGAAGTACCCAGACAGGGACCAAGATTTTGCTGCACTGTTTGCTGTGCAAATAGGCAAAAAAAAATGGTCTGTTCCTAAACTAGTCCAGAACTGGGTTTATCAGCTGATATTTTTTAACACAATGAAAAGAAGGAATAAGGAGTTTGAAGGATTTATAGCACCTTTTCACATCAGTCCAGGAAAGAAGCTCCTTGTATAATGGTGTGAGGCTGACTGGGGAAGGAATTCAAGGTGGTAGAGTTAGAGAGAGAGACGGACAGGGAGGAGAGGAAACGCTAAAAATGCACTGATGAATTGGGGCCAGGTTGTGAGTGATTTCACGTTTGCAGTTTGATGGAGAAGAGAATTGAAGAACGGGATGTAAAAGGTGACCTGTGGCTTAACTGACAGTGTAGGAAGCTGGATCAAGTTCTGTAATGCAGTTGGGTTGGAAGTATTTGTGTCAGAGGGGAGACTGATCGCACACTGCATATCAAATAAGATTAAGAAAGAAGAAGAGAAGAAGCAGGCGACAAAAAGAACACACATTTTTAATTGCAGCTGGTTTTAATTGTAACCTTTCCATGAAGGGGTGAAATTATGTTTCTTATGCAGTCTGCGACAAAACTTCCATTGGTTGTGGGACCAGGATTTTTCCTACGGTTTGTAAAACTGAGGGGTGTATCAGACTTTTCAACAAGAGGATATTGAGAAGTTTATAAAAAGTTAAGATTTGAAATTGTCTCTTTGTTGCTGAAGAATCTAAAATCCCAATTAATTATTTTTAAAAAAATGTGCTTGTTCTTTACCATTAGGATGTTATCCTGTAAAAGATCCTGAACTATAAAAATCTGTGGTTTTGCCATTTACATCCATGAAATCTGGTTGAGATGTTTATATTCTGACTCCAAACCAGCACGCACTTAGCTTTGTGCTTGGTGATTGCCCTGACTTTGTTTAAACCCAAACATTTGGCTTTTAGGGTGACCAGAGACTATGCTTAAAAACTGTCATTCTTTTTTGATGTAATGCTTCACGGGTTTTAGTTTCTTAATTCTTAATTCACATTTCTTAGTTCCTGGGATTCCAGTTTTGAAGATAAGGTGCTCAGAAGAATTGGTAATTCTGGGATTTTTCTAATTTATCTTTAGGCTGTTGGTTTACTGTGCTTTATGGTCAGGATCCTACTTCAGGGTGAGATGAATCATGCTGTAGAAATACTTGTTACTCTCCTTTGACTTAAAAAAAAAGACGAGGATAGACTAGTTTTGGTACAAATCTGCTTTTGAGAGGATGAGTCCAATCTTTAATATTGTTAACCTTTCCTTCTCAAAGGCTGGCTGTAGATCCCTGTCACAGACCTTGCTTTGTGGGCAACTTCAAGCATGATACAATGCTATGGAGAGTAATTTCAGGCACTTTCTCATTCCAGGATGAAATGGGTTGGCAAACAATTGGAGTGACAGCTTGCATAGAAATTGATTTGCTTGAAATTCTGTCTCTGACCAGGTTTTGAATCGTTATGTTCAAGAGAGTTTAGGGTTTGGAAAAAAAGAGAGATATAGAAACTTGTACATTCAGTCTTAGAAATAAACAGTCTTGTCCGTCTGTCAAGTAACAAATAGACAGGATTTTTTCTTGGTGACCTCCTTAGAGACAAATGTCACGTGCAAAAGATTACAGGAGCAAAGACTAATATGGAATCAGTGATGCATGGTGAAATGCAAGGAAAAGGGCGGTTTTCTCTGGGAAGGTGGGAAGTAACACAACAGCTTTTCTTTCTTACCTAATTTAAAACATGAATTGTCCTCAAGAGGTAGATGCATGCAAGAGTTTGACTGAGTCATGATTTGTATGTCTAGCAGCTTCCACTTTCTTAAAAGGTCATAAGGAGACATACACCTTTTGCAGTTCAGATGTCAATTACCTGATGTCATTTTAGTTCCAGGTCTGACTGGAGTCATTATGGTGTTAGTGTTATTCCTGATGTGTACAGCTTCTACATATGCCATCAGGTAAGGCATAATCTGATCATTATACTGAAAAATGCCATTTGAGTAATCATATTCTCACACTGATTAGAGGGAATGAAAATTAAATGCAATACAAGGCAAGAATTATTTAAATGAGAGTTAAAAATACCAGTTTTCTTGCCCTATTTTTTTTTAATTATTTTTACTAGCTTGCAGGTAAATTAGCACAGTGAATTTTGTATTCAAAAATTATAAAACCTGATTAAATTGCCCTCAGAGAAAAATATTGTGTGAAGAATGTGCTCAGTTTAAAATCTAGACCTTTAAAAATTTAAATAGTTATTTTTTTCCTCTTTGTAGAGGGAGGCAGTAAAACTAAGCATATGGGAAGTTCTGTCCAATGCATAAACTAAGTCCACTGGAAGTAAAATAAGACGATATTTTAATCTTCATTATTTTCACCAATTAATTGCAACAACAAACTGTAAAAGAACAGCACCAAAACAAACGTTTTGTTTGGACGAAACAAACCAAAACAGAATTGTGCTACTGAAGTAGAATGTTGCCTTTTTAAAGCTCTGCTTCTGGTTGTCAGATACATTCTTTTTCATGTCAGTTATAATTCGAAATAGCAATGCAGTCCTGGCTCACAGTAGCTGCTGGGATTTCCAAAGGTTTGGTCCTCCAGTGGGTTCATGTTCTGCACCAACATCACTGAACACACATTATAGTCCATTTGATTGACCGGTACCTTGGAGATCTAGCCCAACGCTGTAGCCTTTTTAAGGCTTAGATTCTGCAATTGAAGCATATAAAAAAAACCCTTGATGTTTTATAGCCGTCTCTTGTGAATTCAAAGACTGATTATTAAATACATCTTCTCAATTCAGTAAACACTGAAGGATATTTTAATTCCGTATCTTCAGATATTAATGGTGCTCCACTGATGCAAGCTAGATATGCGGTTTTGAACTTCGTTGAACTAATTCATCTTTCCTGAGTAGTAACGTTATCAGGTGCTGATTCAAGAAAGTAGTTCAGCAAATACTTGTGCACTTTTTGTTGACAAAGGTAATTCCAGGGTTGAGACCTTTGTGAGGCACTGTAGGGCTGCAGAAGTATAGGATGAGACTTCTACACAAGATGTCAGGCATGGCTGCACGTTACATAGTCCACACAGATGGCTCTACTTGCAAAAGAAAGCCAGTTTTGGGAATATGGATAAATAAAACAATTACTTCACTCTGCAGCAGAGAGCCAGAACGAAGTCCTGTTTTCTCCAAGGCCATGATAAATTAGAAAAAAAAAAACCAACCAACAACCAAACCAGCATTTATTAACAATTGGGAAACCTAGGAAAATATATGTAGTTGCAAACACATTCTTGGAAATAATAATTTGGGGGTTCCTGCACTAGGTTTTCCATCTTTCAAAGTTACATGCTTGTTATTTCCTTCTTCAATTGCTCTGAGTTCAAGTGCTTTCCTGTCTATCTGCCATCTAGCCTGCAAAATCAAAGCCCTTAAGACATCATCTGCATCTCCTGTTACTCTAGCCGTAATTCTTATTTAGAAATTTTATTCTGACTTTTCCCTCAGGCATATGGCTCAAGCTTGTCTTTATTGTGTGTTTTCCTAAGGAAACAAGCTTCCACGTGCATATTTCTGTCCCTTTTCAGTCTCCTTCTCTGTGGATTCTCACATGCCTTGTGATCGCTATGGTCATGCTATAGTCTTAGGAAAACTAATTGTAAATGTTCACTGCCTGTCAGAATCTGTGCTTTTTAAAAAGTATTTCAGAGGCTATTTTAACTTCTTGGATTTCAGCCCCAATCCGCTCTTGCACATTGACCTGCTTAGTAATTCCTTTCTTCGTTTGTTCTTCTTGAAATTTTTCTGTGCATGATTATCCTGTTATTTTTGTGCCTTTACTTGTTCAGTAAACTGTGTGAATAAATATTAGGAGGATTGAATTAACTGCTGGTGTTTTAAAAGGGGAAAGTGAGTACTGTTTGAAAAAATTTCTAAATTTATGTCCTGTCATACCTGAGAATTAGACCAAGGTCTTTTGTTTGGTAGTTGTTTGTTGGAAGGGTTATGAAGATAGTAGAAAATACAATAAATCCTGTGAATAAATGTTGGCATTTTTACTAACTTTCAAATTAATGCTGGTCCAGTGTATTTCCATTAAACACAATTACTAGTGACTTTGGAAATTGTATATTTAAAGGAACATTAATGTATAGCTACTTCAGTGCCATCTCTTTTGTAGCCAAATATTCCGGCCTTCAATTTAATCTTCTAAACTACCACATATACTGTCCTTTTCAAAACTAACTGTAACAGGGTTAAAAATATTTTTCAAAAACTGTCTTCTTACTGTGTCCCTTTAAAGCATGGCGATCTCCCCTTGTATTTTTCAGCAAATTAACTCTTGAAGGTGTTCACCTGCAACATTCTAAAGCAGGTTAACCAAAATTAAAATTAACTATTCAACTTGCTTTGAAATTTTCAGGACTTTGTGTTTCCCAGAAATGCATTCATTCGGTCAGTAATGTCTATTTTAAGCCCTAAGAAGGTAAAGAAAGTAATAAATGTTCTGTAAAACTGTAAATATATATATATGTAGTCGTCGGGAGGTTGAATGTATTCAAATAGTGTATGTATCTGTAGGATACACGGTTTAAGGATACAAGTAAGAAATACATAATTATTAAAATGCTGGAAAATGTGCTTCATGGTAAGAGGTTCAAGGATCTCCATCCCTTTGGTTTAAGGAGGTGTTGAGAGGACTTTATTACCTTTGGGGAAACTTGATACATATGAGGAGCCAGGATTTTGTAGTAGAGGTATCTGAAGGAATGCTGAAACAAGGATAAAATGCTCAACTGGCTGGAAGCTGACATTCAGACATATTCAGACAAGAACTGTGCAGTTAATTTTATTCAGTAATAATAATTAACTGTTGAAAACTACACGTCAGAAGCTGGGATTGACTTTCCATCACTGAAATTTTGAAAAATTGATACATTCTGAAAAAAAATGCTCAAGATCCAATACAAATTAATTCAGTGTGCAGCTTTTGGTGTTGTAGCAAGATACCAGATTCGACCAGTGCTACAAGACCTGTTTTGGGCCTGGGGGTAAATGTTACTCTCTTTGTCCCTTCCCATTGTGCTTCCACTCCCCACACCAGCATCCTTTACTTCAATCTTGTTCACTCCCACAGCTCCTTACAGACACAGATGAGTGACTGCATGGAAATACCTACCAGGGAGTGGGTAGTTAGAAATGGTTTGAGCAGCCTCAAGGAGGAAAAAGTGTTAATGTAGTGCTGAATGGGGGAAGGATGACAGGGTGAAGTGGGGGGGAGGGTCAGAGCCCCCTGCTTTTGTTGAGTTCCTTAGAGCTGCCCTTGCTTGGATTTTATTTTGGTGCCCCTTAGATTATCAAAAAAAATTTTTTCTGTCTTGAGAAAGAAAATAAGTCCTGTATTGACAGAAACAAATGCAGGGTGCATTTCAGATATATTGAAGCAAGAGTAGTTAGCTTTTTATGTAAAAGGCTGTAGGAGGGGGGAAAATTCTGAAAAAAAAGTTAGCTATGTCAGAGGAGTAGCTTCTTAAACTATGTTCTCAGAGTTTAGGTTGTTTTTTTCATTTAGTAATTGTTTTGGCTTATAAATGGGGGTAAGTTTTTTGGTTTTGGAAGGGACTCTCCTACCATGCTGTGTAATGTGAAAGGTATGTTTGTGTGCTATGAAGTAGAGTATTTTCTTAACCATTTGGTTGTTGTTGTTTTTTGGTGACTATTTTTCTCAAGCAAAAAACAAACAAGATTAACAGAAAACAGTTCCAGATGGATATTTTCTTTGGTCTTGATTCTTTTTATGTTACCTAACCAAGTACTGATGAGAGGAAGCCCTCTTCCCCCTTCACCTCTCCGGCTCCTCACAGTGGTAACGCTCTTTCTCCTCCCAAGAACATCAAACCTAGAGTCCCACGGAATATTGCCTTCTGCCCCAGAAATTCTCCTACCTGTCCTACTGTTGCCTCCTGGCCGTTGTTCCCTTTCCTCCTGTGTCTCCTTCCCCTCCATACCTTCACAAGTTTCTTTTACCTTTGCCACCAACCCTTCTGCTGCTATGTGACCTGTGTGTGTGCTGTACCACAGGGACACTTCAAACACCTCAGCCCTGTGTTGGGGCAGGGAGGACGTGAGGAGGCACTCGCTGTAGAGACTGAGTTTTGAGCCTGGAGACTGAAGAACTATTCTGCCTGTAAGGATCTGATAGGGACTAAGTAGGACCTATGGAGGCGGTGAAGTCTTCTAGTTGAGGAAGAGTTCTTTAGCTGGCTCTGTACTTTTATGTCCTCCATCTCTCTTCCTCAGCTTTTTTACCTTCTGTGCCGGTCACCTGTTCTTCTCAACACTTAATCGCTGCCAAGCACAGTGTGCCTGTAGAAATATGTACTGGGCTTTGACTATCCTACATGACTGTGTGGTGTATAATGATGTCCTGCGTGCACAGATCTGCTTTTAATTAGCAGTGATCCCATTTGAGTGAAACAGCATTGAACCATGGTTTATTCTTTTCAGGGTTTCAAACTATGACATCTTCTGGTATACGCACAACCTTTTCTTTGTCTTCTATATGCTGCTGATGCTGCACGTTTCTGGGTAAGTAAATGGAAAACACTGTCCCTTTTCCTGAAGCACAGGCAGAAAGAGCAGTTCCCTGGATTGCTGCCTTTCCCAAGCTCGCTTGTGCACAGGGGACCAGCTTTGTGACAAGATGCTGTCCCCTTCAGGTTCTTGACAGGGGTTTGTTTAAAACACGTGCAGACTGTAGGTTAGAGAATTGTGTGTTACTACAGCCACCTAACACAGACCTCTTCACTGTACTACAGCCAGCTAGCACAGACCACTTTATTCCTTGTCCATTTTACCAGTTTCTAGTGGGAAATCAAGAAAACATTATTGTTTCTTTTCTGCCCCTCTTACCTGGCTGCTGAGAGAACGTGAAGCAAAGTTGCTCATCCCTTTCTCTTTCCTCGCTACCTTCCATTTTGACTCCTAAGGAGAGGGAAGGAGCAGCCTCACCCTAATTATCTCTTTCTCATTGCTATGATACAAAATTTAGTAGTTTTTCTTCTTGTTTTCAAAAACATCAGACCAGTGTTCCTGTGCCATGAAGCTGATGGTCAGGTCTGTATTGGGCACAAACAAGCCCAGCTCTACTGCGAGGTAGAGCAGCTTCCACAAATTACACTGGGTGAAGATCTGGTCCATTAATGGCTCTACAGTTTCCTTTGTGGATGTAGATGCAGAGGTTCTGTAGGAAAGGGAAGGTGTATTTGAATGGCATTTATTTCTCATGTCACCAAACATCTACTGAAACACAGGGTGCTTTAACATCTCTGCGACACTGAGTACCGCTGCTTAAAGCAAACAGGGAAAGGTAATTAGGCCTAGCAAGGTCACGTTAGGAATATATTGTTGAACAAAACAAACTCAGCTTGAGGTCTGGTGAATTGAAATAATGAGGTCAAAACAATTGAAACTCCTGGACATAGTTCCAGTTCTCTGTGGGTTGGGGTTTTTGTGTTGTGTGTTTGTTGGGGTTTTTTGTATGTATGTTGTTTGGTTGATTGTTTTTTTGTTGGTTTTCTGTGGCATAGCTCTTGTTCTTAGCTGGGGAAAATGGATCTAACCTGTTCTCCCCACCCTGGGCCTGGGTGACCTTTTGCTAAATTATTCTTGACGAGTGTTTGTCTAACTTCTTGAAAACATCTAGTGACTGAGATCCTCTAACCTCCCTAGGCAATCTGTTCCAGTGATTGCCTTCGGAGTATTTTTCATGTTCAGTTTAATTCATCTCCTTCTCTGTATTATCCTTTGCTCATTGTATTCCTAGCCATGTTGTGACTTCGTGAAGGAAGAGGTCTAGCTGGAGACATTTGCAAACCAAGGCTGCAGTAATTCACAGAGCACTAAACAGGCATCTTGTGTGCAGCCTCTTTACTATTGAATGGGAAAGTCTTTCAGTGCAAATCTGAAAGAACTGAATGTCAGTTAAAAGTGGGAGAAGTGTGAGTCATGGAGAGTAGGAGTCAGTTCAAGATACCTAAATGTAGGACTCCACGTTTTCAAAGTGTTTTTCTTCCATTATAGTCTAATGAGTGCTAATAAATACAGTCAGTGTGCTAATAAATACAGTCAGTGGAGCCTGAGTGGTGCTTCAACTAACTTGCTGCTACAAAGGCCTATGTTCAAGTGAGCTGCATTGATTTCTGGGCACCGTTGGTGGTATTGATTAGAAGATCTCTTCTGAGAAGAAAGGAAGCTTAGATAGCCACGCTTAGGTGCCCAGATGACTCCTGCATGGCATGTCTTAGAGATTTGCAGACTCATGGCCAGTTGCTCCACAGAGCAATGCATCTCCTGGGGCTGAAATGTGCAGGCAGGTTGGGTGGGGATTTACCTGTCTTGTAAGACTCTCCTTTTTGGTATTTCACAGTAGTCCTGGATTCTTGTTTTATTTCAAACTACTATGGGTATGTTCTTACAGTATCCTCTTCTTCAGGGCAGTCGGGTTCTTCTCGGCAGTATAGAAAGTGGTATGATTCATCTCTCATATGTTACTCGTTTGTTCTTTCAACCCTACCCCAAGGGAGAGGAGAATCTATCAGGGAATTACCCTTAAAGACTTTTGTTGCTTTCGTACTTCTTGCAATGTGACTTTCAAATATTTTAGTGGCTTAAGGCTTGGTGCATATCTACATTAATTTATCTATATTTTAAGCCAGTAATAGCAACAACATAAAATTCTTACATAAAATAGAAGCTTGATGTTTCTGGTACCAATGTAAAGAGCTATAAAATGTACAAAACATTTGGAGCCAGATCCTCAGTGGATCTGAATTTGATATTAATGTGGAGTTAAATGGGTTATGTTGGTTCACAGGAGCTAAGAATAAGGCCTTTGTGCTATCACTAGAGTTATCCAAGGATTTATCTTCCAAAGGCTGAAAATTCTTATGATTCCACCCCCACTGACCTTTAGCAGACCCTTCAAGCAACTCACCTTGAGCTGAGCAGCAGAAAATAGATGAGAAGATAGAAGCAGTGCAGTTCCCCGTAAGAACACTTAGAACCATTGGCCTCTAGCTTATCATCATAAAAATATGAAGAAATAGTGATATATCATTTCCAGCTCCAGCCAGAAGTGACTTTTGTCTCTATTTTGGGGATGGAAAATTGGAGCACATGTTGATGTATGTGAGCCTTGCATGCTGTGTTGCTTAGCCCATAGGACACTTTCACATGACTTATCCTTTTTGTCTCTCCAATTTTTGTTTGCTAAAGATGTCTGCCTCCTGCTTACTGACATGCACACTGAGTTTTTATGCATTCAAGTGTTGCACCAAATAAATATATGAAGATATATCTTAGGCTCCTTAAGAGTTATGCAGAACTCAACCTTTCTGGGAACCGGTCTTGGGTGTGTAAGACAACTTGCCTTTCCTTGACAGCCTCAGAAAGGGGAATCATTGCAGCTGCTGTTAACAGGCAGCTTTGTCATTCCAGTTTGCCGCTCAGTGAGCATGTTTGTAATAGTTTAAACAAAATAGATATCACTGGAGAGGATGCTCATGTTTGCAGTTCAGCTATTCATGTCTCAAGGAAAACTTTGAATCCTCTTTTGGGATGTTGTGAGAGCAGAGTATCTGTGGGAGCAGCTGGCAGGCATGCATACAAGGTTGATTGGAAAAATAGCGCATGTGCTGCGACTTCCAACTAAATCCGTGAGGCACTATAACATTTGTGCAGCAGGGAACTAGCATAATGCTAGGGGTGTCTGTCACTTTGTAAATATGCAATGACCCACAGTGATGCCAGATGCAAGTGATACGCGTGATCAGACAATAAATGCAGACAGAAGCATGAATGGAGGTGCGCGGACACCTCCCAAGTGATTCTCCCAGGGCTGAACGTGGACTTCAGAGTGAGCGGGTTTAGCTTCCAAGCTGCACATTATTCACTGGACCATGTGGGAAGCTTGTTCCTAGCCGTCAGGACTGCATTTCGGTAGGGAAGATTGCCAGTAGCCTGTCAGAGCCCATTTAAGTTGGGAATATTGCAGATGTCGTGCTTTGCTTTCTTTTTGTGAATTAAACTCTGTCGCCGCTGCTGCTGTGTGTGTACATTGGGGAGGGGAGGGGGGACCATATGTCCTTATATCTGATTGCATACTAGACGAACCTTCACGACATGGCCTCACCGTGCTCAGAGGGCACGTCTCACCAGACATGGTGTCAGTGTGCCTTATTTTCCAGCCAGCACCATCCTATACAGCTGTCATTTAGCCCTTTTTTTTAATTTTATTTTATTTTTTTTTTCCCCCAAATATTCCTCCTTGTGGTTTCACTGTCTTCTAATCCAGTTTTGGAGGCAAGTAGTACTTCTGAGGATTTTCATTGCTAGTATTATTGGTTCTTCCTCATTTTCAGTGATTTGTTCATGTTTGAGATATCTCAGAGCATCTCCTGTTTCTGTTTCTTTCTTTATTGTTTCTAGCTGCAGCTGCAAAGTTCTCTCTTCATTTTACTACAAATTTAACTTTAGCTTAAAACACAAGACCCCACAAAATAATAGGCAAGAAAGGTTCCTTACCTACCATGCAGGATTTTCTTTTTGGCTTCTATCTATTTGAGAAAATGCAATTCAAAGGAGCAAATTACACTGTTGTGTGCAAACCTAATAAACACCAAGTAGCAGGAACATTCCTGCAGTTTATGAGTTGGCAGCTTAGGCCACTTGTGATAGAGGTTGCCTTAAAAAACAGGGCTTGCTGACTGTAGGGAAGACGAGGAAAACAACCTGGGTGTGATTGAGCTGGAAATGTGGTTATTTATTTTTTTTTCAAGGCTTCCACAATATCTTCCCCCTTTCAAGCAGTATTAAGCTTGAGGCTGTTGGCGGGGGGGGGAGTGCCAAGTGAACTGGAAAAGTTAAACCTTGCCTCTAGTAACGGAGGGCTCTAATGTTGCAAAGCTTCGATCTCACTGAAAGTCTTGAAAACAAATAGAATTCTTACAGAAGATGAGCCTTGTGACCACTTTCTAAAACCCTCTTCAAATTAAGATAAGTTGCTTAGTTTTGACTGTTATTTCAGTGTCTTTGCTATTTTTATTTTCCTGTAGGGGAGTGCTCAAGTACCAGACCAACTTAGAGGAACACCCTCCTGGTTGCTTTAATCCTAACAAAACACTCCGACAGAGTATGATGGTGCCAAAGGCTTTTGAAGAGCCATTTCCTGACTATACTACTGAGCCCTTCCCAGAGGACTTACCAGTACCAGAAGCCTTTGTACAAAATAACTTTATGGGAATTTGTTCTGAGGAACCCAAGTTCCAGTCACACTTCCCAGAGGTCTGTATGATCCGACGTTTCAGGTATTACAAGCCATGCCAAGTCTTTCAGTCAGCCATAACCACTAATTATTGCTTTTCCAGACCAGATGTTTTAATAATGGAAAATATTATTAAAACCTTTTCAGGCATTCAGAGATTTGGTGGGGAAAAAAACAATCTGTATTAAACCTTGAACTGCATTACAATGTGGTGCATAGAATAGGGTGGAAAAGCGTCAAGAGGTTGGCTGTAACATTCTTTTTTGTTCAACATGATAAAAGATGTATTGGTCTTGCTATAAATGTGACTTTAATTTACAGCATAGAACTTCAGAGCAAACATTTATATAACATATTCATAAAGTCCCCTTTGTAAGCATTGTGAGGCAGTAGTTAATTGAAATAATCAAACTTCATTTGTTCTTTCTTTTACCATGAGGATGCAAGTCATTTCTGGGTTGCAGTTGGTTGTGGTTTGGCTTTGTATAGCCTGTTGTTTGCAGACAGGCTTGTTTTATATGTGGCATGGGTAAATGGGTATGATGACAGTGGGGACAGAAAAGCCTTTTTCTGTTTTCCGTTTTCCTTTTGTTTCTTTATGTTATGTGGCAGCAGCTTTTTCTTCATCCAAATTTTCTCTTTTCTTTTGGGAAAAGATGAGCTGGGCTGTATTGGCAAGTAGCCTGAGGAAGTTTGGGAATACAGAGTTCACAAGTCCAAGGCCCACCATTCAAGGTGGTCCCGTAACAGACCTCACAGGAGTTTTTCTTTATTATTATCATTGTTTTCTTTGTAGAACACATATGTCACTTACTAGCTGCAGTGGGAACCCATTTTCTGTGGATTATGTAATCATAATAAGAAACAGTCAATTCTGCATTCAATTCCTCCCAGAAATTATTTGGATTTGTGTTTTTAGTAATACTGCTGAATTACAAGCATCAATTTATATCTGGCCCCATGTTACCCACAGGACATCAAACAGCCTTCTTAGGGACTTTAGAGCTTTTCATGGGAAAAGAAGAGCCATGGAAAGAAACGGCCACTCAGTGTTCTCCTGGCAGCTTGTAACATTATTTAGAACTTTTTGGGATTTGGAAGTGTTTTATGCACTTAGCTATACCAAGTCTGGGGAAAAAAAAAAAAAAAAAAAGAAAAAGAAAAAAAAATAGGCCTTAGGTCTTGTGAGCTACTGAAGTCTGTAACACCTGAGGTGCTTGAGGAAATTAAATAATCTGCTAGTTGAAAGAGATCCTGATGTTGCTACTTGAAAGAGATCCTTATGTGTTACTTCAAACACCGGGGAAGGAAGATGGATGCGAGTCGAGGGCACTTCAGTGCTGTGCCTTGAATGACTGAGCACATGTGGAATTAGTAGTTAGCTCTGCCATAAGCTGTCAGTAGTTGAGTCGTAGGATCAGGATGGGATTTAGCTGAGCAGCTGCAAATGTCTCTCTCTGAGGTAGTCACCTCATAGGTGACATATATGACTACATATAGGGCTCCCCCTATAATCAGGGCAGAGGAACGGTCGTTTCCAGGGCATTATTTGTCTAGCAGACACATCTTCCACAGGGGCAAATGAGTGGTGACGCAAAAGTGCCCGTTTCTCTCCCTTGTCTATGATTTTACACCGGTTTAGTATAAGCATAAATTCTACAGCACAAGAATGCTTCTTTCCTAGTTTTTCGCTTGTAGCCGAGGTGATTAGTGCAAGTTAATAGTCAAACAGCACTGCAAGTCAGACAGTGTCTTTCCATAAAGGTTAACCAGTTTTATGGTACGATGGTCTGTTAGAGTTTGAAACAGTGTACGTACTGTGTCAGTCACTGCTGAAACCAGTTGCTGTCTAACTACATAACGCCAGGGTAACACGGTTGCAAATGAGGTCATTAGCATTTTGTTCCTGATGAGGTCTATGATTGAAATTGTTTGTGCTTGTGGATGCTGCTGCTGGTTGGACTGATTAAGCCTCCATAATGCGCTTGGATTTCTGCATGTAGAGAGACACAGAGGTTACTTGTGACCAAAATGCTGTTCCACAGTAGATGTGAAATGAGGTCCTGCATGCACTCATGTGGTTTTGAAATTAGAAAACATAAAATGAAAAGTCCTTGAGGAAACATGTTTTTGTTCCCCCATAGACCTGGTTTTGGATTTCTGGACCTCTGTGCTTGTACTGTGTGGAGAGGCTGTACCGCTACATCCGCAGCAATAAACCAGTCACAATAACGTCAGTGTTAAGCCATCCCTCCAACGTCCTCGAAGTAAGGATGATGAAAGACAACTTTAAAGCAAGGCCTGGTCAGGTGAGTTAATGTGCCCCTAAAAAACTACTGCTGTTCATGTAGCATTGTCTGTGGGGATGACTTTCACTGTGTAGGTACTGACCTGTCGCTGAATGTTTTGAACTTATTTCTTCTATCATTTTATTTTCTCTGGCTGATTTTGTTTCAGTATGTTATTCTACATTGTCCAAGAGTGTCTGCACTGGAAAGCCATCCATTCACCCTTACAATGGTAAGAAATACAGTTTTTTGCCATACTTTCCCTTTTATTTATATTTGGTAAGCAAATGGTCCTTATTTCCTTCAAGGTGAAAATTTCTTCCAGAAGAGCTTATGTTTTCATTCATGAGGGTACCAATGAATACAAAATAGCATGGTTATTATGTATGACAGTTCTCAATACATATTTAATTTTTTCCACTGTTGGAAGAATGATAATGGGAATTTTTTTTAAAGTCTTCCATAATTGAAAAGCAATAATAAGTAAATAAATAAAGCCCATGTGATTTTGATCATTGTTTCATTACAGAGGTTTCAGCCATTTTTGTAGACCTTAAGACAGAATGAGCACAAATTGTAGAGAATTTTCTGTTGTCTTCCCTGTTCAGTGAAGAGATATTCCTGCAACTCTTTTCCAAAGTTAGAAAACCATCAAGATTAAAAAAGAAATTTCTAAAATAGTGTTCTGCTTTACTTTTGTAATAAGAGATATATTGATGAAAGTGATAAACCGATGAGGTCATACAACATCGGGATTATTACTTACTCAGCTCAATTGATCTAGAGTGGGAACTGGACCCCCTGGAGACAGACTGGAATACAATGAAATTGTATATGAAAAGACTTGAAGTTCTCCAGGAGTGAGCAGTGCAAATGCCTGGGAGATGCTCCCAAAAAACCCACTGTGCTGCACTGGCTGTGTTGTTACAAAAAGCAGAATCTAAGGTTAAGTATTAGAGGCAGCCTTTTCCTTCCAAAGGGAATATAGGCTTTATGATTGCCTGAAATGGACATTCTTCTTCAAGAAGACCATGGAGATAAATGCTCGCAGTGGATTTGTTTCTTCAGACTGATAACTGATATCTGGACAGATAACTGATATCTGATGCCCACTGAATTGTACTTAGTGCTATGGAACGGCTGAGACATTTTACCTGAGGTGATATGTGAAATTCAGAGGGCACGTGCAGGTCCTGTCCACTTCCAGTTCTTTGGTTTTGTGGGGTGTTTTGGTTTGCTTTGTTTTTTGTGGTTTAGTTGGGTTTTTTTTTAATTTCTTTATCCATATGCCAAGCTGGGAGGCAAGTGATGTCACGGGGGAACCCACACTAAGTTCCACCCAAAATAAATTTTGTGCTATACATCTGGGAGTGAATCTTAAGGGAAACTGCCTCTGGATATCTCGGTGAAGCAACATTGGCACTTGCATAGCCTGATTTTTGCAAAGTTTTCCTGGCTGTTCGCCTTACCAGTCGAAAGCAGAGGCGTGTGGGTTTTATCTGCTGATAACTCCAGTAGGCAATTTTTAAGGCTTCCCACTGTAGAGTGTGTAAAGATAACAAGATGTGCAATGCTGAAAAATGGTGCGCATTGAGTATGATGGAATGGTAGCTGTTTTTTTTGTGCAGAATGATTCAGTCAGTATTCTTTATATTTTTTATTAGTTTATGATCAGAAGAGAAATTTAATGAACTTAGTGTAAGTCTCCAATTGCTCTTTACATTCATTTGGCCCTAGCAGAGCTATATTTGATAAAGTTAGACCTGTTCTATACCAGTGGACACATTCTATTTAAACATTAATCTCAAAACATCCTATTTTTAATTTGACGGTCCAACTCAATGGAAATTAAAATAATGGTAATAATTTGATCAATAGTACTAATTTCACAGTTTGGAAACTATGGGGCTGTATAAAGATTTACACTTTTATTATAACCTGCAAAACCCATGGATTGTGTGATTCTGTTTTCTAGAAATAATGCCATCAAAGAATATTAGGCCAGGTTCAGTAATCTTCTGTGGCAAAACTTAACTTGTTATGAGGAGAAGTTTTATCAGAAAAGAAACTGCTGACATCGACCTACTAAGTTAGATCATAGGATTAAGTTGAATAAATTGTTTTATTGAAGTCAGATTCTTTGCATGAGTTGAGGATTTCATCTAATATTTTAAATGGTGTACTATAATAATGCATGCTATGAAAAATTATTTTTGCATAAAACCTCCTAGATCTTGGTGTTATGGAAAATATATCTCTTGTTGTGAGTCTGAGTTTTCTTAGTGAATATAAGTAGCTCATTTATATTCAGATAATGTGCAGTATATCTTCGATACATGAGTCTAGTTGATAAATTACAGTTTTTGTAATTTTTACAGTCACGTATTAAATATGTAACATTAGAACTAGCAACATTCACTCATGCACAAGACATTATATTTTAAGTATGTAACACTAGACGAGGCAATTTCTGTTCACGCTCAATGCGTTATACTTTAAAGTACAGTGATACCCTTCGGCATAACAGCATATCCTTCAAGACTGCATATATATTTTAACTGTTACAAGATATGAAATTACCACTGAGTTACAGAGCTTCATTTTTATTGCCACAAACAAACTTAAGTAGAACATCAGCTATGCTGGAGAAATGCTGTTATTGGGTAAATGGCTCTTTTACGGCATAGTGAGGATTTGAAATGTCTAAGTTTATGAGTCTTTTTGCCCAGCCTAAGCAGGGGCCAGTCATTTCCACATGTCTTTCTAGGTCATACAATAAGCCTTGGGCTCCTGTCCTGCCTAGAAAGCTTTTCCTTTTTGTTGTTCAATAGGATGCCAGACATGGGACTGTGCTTATAGAGTGTGTAGGCAATAGCTTAATTTAGTATTTGTTCGGCTCCCGTCTGACCTACTTGTAGTTAGCAGACGATCTGGAACACTACTGCTGTTTGTTTTGTTGGATGATGATAATCTCTGGGTTATTTTTCCAGGCTGTTGTAGGAGAGTGGGGCTCAGAGCCACAGTGAGAGCTGCACCAGAGGCACGTGGGGCTTCGGCTACTGGAAGCGCAGTGCAGTGGTGGCTGCAGCAGAGCTAGGGGAAAGACCGCAGACTTCTCCTGGCTCTGCTCTCCTGCTTGGAGTCAGGGAATGGTTTGGGTGGGAAGGAACCTTTAAAGGTCATCTAGTCCAATCCCCCTGCCATGAGCAGGGACATCTTCAACTAGACCAGGTTGCTCAGAGCCCCATCCAACCTCGAATGTTTCAAGGGATGGGGCATCCACCACCTCTCTGGGCAACCTGTGCCAGCGTTTCACAACTCAATGTAAAACATTTCTTCCTTATATCTAGTCTGAATGGACCCTTTTTTAGTTCAAACCCATTACCTCTTGTCCTATTGTAACAGGCCCTGCTGAAAAGCCTGTCCCCAGGCGCTGTGTCATGGCCTGTTTAAGCTGATGAAGCATCTCACTGTACCTGGAGTATGCTTAAAAAACAAGAAGTGACCAGCTCAGGCATATATTTATACTCTTAAGTGAGGACTATAAGCAAAAGTGGAAAGGAAAGGGTGAGTCAGCATGAAGGAGTCATGCAGATATTTTACTAGTCCCTTCCCTGTTCGAGGTTGTGTAATATTTACAGTTTAGCTCAGTTTCTTACATAACGCCAGGGTGGAGGAGAACACTGGGAGGCTGTGTAAAGGGCCTGAACCCACTCCCATTGCTCTCTGGCAAAGCTCCCGTGTGTTTCGCTTGGAGCCAGAGGGAGCTCTGAATCGTAACCAAGTGAACATAAAGAGGTAGGCATTGTTTAGAAATGTGTGCAGTGCCGTTTATTTTCTTTTCCTTTTTGTCATTTGAAAGTGTTCTTCCCCCCTGCTGATGGAAGGAATGAGCAGAAGTCATTGGTGCTAAATGCACATGGTAATTTGGAGAAGCAAAATCCATGTTTCTCTGAACACAGAACTGCTAGTCTGGCTTCTTTGCTAAGCTGTGACCTGGCTCTGCTGCCACAGAATCACAGATCGGTTGAAATTGAAAGGGACCCCTAGAGATCACCCTGTCCAACCCCCTTGCTCAGACAGGACCACCTAGACTCAGTTGTTGAGGACCATGTCCAGATGACTTTTGAATATCTCCAAGGATGGAGGCTCTACAACCTCCTTGGGCATCCTCTTACAGTGCTTTGTCACCCTCACAGTAAAAAAGCATTTTCTGATGTTCAGAGGGATCCTCATGTGTTTCAGTTTGTGCCCATTGTCCCTTGTCATGTCACTGGGCACCACTGAAAAGAGCCTGGGTCCATTCTTTTTGCACCCTCCCTTCAGGTATTCATAGACATTGACAAGATCCCCCTGAGCCTTCCCTTCCCCAGGCTGGACAGTCCCAGTTCTTTCAGCCTTTCCTCATAGAAGACATGTTCAAGACCCTTAATCATCATCACGGCCCTTGGTTGGACTCTATGCACCATGTCCATGTCTCTCTAGGAGAGAGGAGTCCAGAACTGGACACAGGTGGCCAAGCGTGGCCTCACCAGTGCTGAGCAGAGAGGAGGGATCACCTCCCTCAACCTGCTGGCAGTGTCACTTGTACACTCTGATGTTCAGGCACTCAGGGATCCCAATTTTCCCTCATGACCTATGTGGAAGCTGGCAATTTTTTAACTCCATTTTTGAATCATGCTTCCACTTTTTTATTAATTTTTACCCCCACTTTTTTTTTTTTTTTTTTTTTTTATTTTATTCACTTTGTATGCACTACTGTGATTCCTTGACTTGTTATGCATTGGGAAGGCTGGGAATGGTGATGAAGGGATGACCCAACATCTGGGATTCCTGCGACTGACCCGCTGGCTGGTTCTAGGTAGTTCACAGTGGGCTACTTGCTTCATATAGTCTTCATTGCTCTGTTAACTTTGATTTTACTTTAACAAAATGCTTTCTTTTTAACATGTTTTACCATGCTTCTTTCACTGGTTTCTATACACAACTGTACACAACTGTTACTATGCTGTGTAAAACAGTGAGTAACATTTTCAGTCCTGTACACCCTTGTGTCCAGTTTACTTACTTTAGATAGGACATTTTTGCATTTTAGGATTGAATCTGAGCAGAATGCAGTCAGCTTCAAGATATTTTGATCTCTGGTGGGAGAACTATTTTCTGTAAAAAAATATTTTAGTTAAGGGTTTGTAAAGGGACAAGTTATCTTTGTGTTTTTCTACTTGATGCACTTTTTTAAGGTTGTTTTTCTTTCAGACCAAGTATATAATATGGCCTGGAGATCAGACCATCCAAAGAAACATTAGGAATTTTCTCTTTAGTGCTATGCTTCCCAAGACTGACATTTTTTCACACTTTTGTGGAAGAAAGTATGGATCTCATCTGCTGTGGAATACAGTTTAAATGCCATTGTCTATAACAATCTTTAAAGCCCTTGGAAAAGAAAACAAGATTTAGCAATAGTACAGATTTCTAGTAGAAAGGATGGTCCTTCATGTTTTTTTTTTTTTTTTTTTTTGTTAACATTTTGGAAATTGTTTCTTCTGACTTCATTCTGCTTGTTCTTCATTTTAACCTGTATGAACAAGAAGAGACGAAGGTTTCCAGTTTACTATAGCATTGGTTTTCTTTCCATGTCCTTATTACATTTCCCACGTGGTGTTGGGTTCCCTCTCCTTCCAGACATTTAACCACACTACTGGTTGTTTGCAGCAGCGTGAAGCCATAGTATTGACCGTTTATGGCTGCACGCTTCATTTTTCTGCTAGTTAATGACTTCAGAAGTAGTTTCCTATTTAGAATATATGTTAGTGTCTTACCAGAGAAGTCACTTTTTCTGCTGTGTTTTTGGAATTTCTTGCATGGGCATGCAGTGTTTGGCAGTATAAGCCTCATGGAAGTAGCCTTGTGTTTTGCAGATGTTAAGTGCTTCAGAAGATGTGCTGGGTCCTTTCACGCAGTCTTTGCTGAATCTACTACAAAGTAAATGCAAGCCACAAAAACTCTCACGGGCTGCAGTTTAGGCAGCGTGGCTACCAAAGGATTAGTGTCTACTCCCAGCACCTCATAAACCTTGGCAACCTTGTTGTGTTAGTAGTGTTGATTTGCTGGTGGTGAAAGAAGGTAGGAAACAATTCTATCACTTCATGTGGAAGTTAGATTGTGACAGACCTGGAAATAAGGGCAAAACCAAGAGGTGAATTCTTCTAAATTTGGAGGTGGCTCAGATCTGAGGTTTGGTGAAACTTCTGCTCTGCAACAAACAGACACATATACAGGATCAAATGTTCTGTTATCCCAAATCCTGGACAGTTTTCATTGTCACTGGCTGCTGTCACGCCTCCATTTCCCCTTGAAGATCAAGTCTGTCTTGCACAATGATAGGAGCTACCGTTCTGCTGCTGCGGTGTGAACCAGAGCTTGCTTAAACTGCTGCCTGAATAGCTTAAAGTTTAAAATCCTTCCTTCTGGTGCACGCATGGAAGAGTGCAAACTGTTCAAAACTGTTCTTTCGGTGAGTGCCATCTCTAAACTGGAAATACGACTTCTGAGGGGAAAAGAAAACTTAGTCCTGATGGTACATGTAGTAGTGAACAGACTCTTTCATCAAAGCTTCATTACTGCTGTTTATTACAGTGGTGGCTACGGAGGAGAGCCCAGTAGGTGCTGTGCTTGTTGCATGAGTCAGTGCAGTATCCTTTTTGCTGAAGTTGAAGTGCCGATGGAAAGGCTTTAGTAAGTTTTATTTTACCCAACAGCGTAGATCTGCTGTTTTGAATAGTAATTTTTTTTTTCCAACTAAAATGTTGGGAGCCAAATGATTGCCCTCATTTGTTCCTGCCAATTCTGTATGTGTAATAAATTATCTTGTCAGGTATTTTGACACTTCACTGTAACAAGGTACCCAAAGTATTACTGTAATAGCCAAACCATGAGGTATCAGTGGTTTATGCATTACATGGAGACGTTGAGACAATACCTCCTCTGGACGGGCACTCGTGGCGTGCAAAGCAGACGAAGGAAAGTGCTTTTGGCTACTCAATACTGCTGTAGTATGAGGATAAGAGACTTTTCCAAGACGTTTAGGGCAGGAGCCAAACTTAAATCCTCTGAACCACATTATTCCATTGACTAGAGAAGGTGCTGGAGTTAGTCCCTGGGAATCCCCCCTTGGATGCTGTAGGTGCTGGGGAGGAGGGAGTTTGGACTAGATGAACGTTGAGGTCCCTTCCAACCCAAACCATTCTGTGGTTCTGTGATGCAGATGACTAGTTATAGTACTATACCTAAATGTCTCAGAGCTATTACTTATTCATAGATTTTCTACCTTTAAGGTTTTTGTTTTGTTTTGATTTGATTTTTTATAGATTGGGTTTTCCTTGTTGCCTTCTCACCTCTCTTTAAGTCCATTTGGTATCTGGGTTTCAGCATGATGGGATTAAAAAGATGATGGCCCTGATCTATACATTTACATTTGTGGCCATGATGCCTTGTCAAAAAGGTCTCAGCAAATAATACATGAATATAAAGAATGAAGTAAAACACTGCTTTTGTAAGAGAAAACCAGTGTTTTGTAGAGCCAAGGTTGTTTTTATCCCTGGATAATCCAGAGTTTATTTAAAATCAGTGACAGTATCAACAGTCTAGCAGTGAAGTTTTAACTCTAAGCTTCTAAAGCATGAAATTTTGTACTGTGCAAGGAGCAAAACTGGAGATGATGGAGAAACACATGCCCTGTGCTGTAAGATTGAGAAATAAACTATCCACAACCGGAAAAGCCTAGAAGCCAAATTCTGAAATAATTCATTAAAAAAAAATAAATGAAAAGTTGTTGGAAGTTTGCCTGAGTAAGAAGCATGTAAGGACATCAAGAGAGTTCATACTGACAGATCAATACAATAAAACCAAAATCTAACACAATGACATTTTAATAAGATTTTTTTTAAATATCTTGTACAAATGGTTATGAAACTTGTTCTTATGAGATGATTTACAGAGCATTTAGGGAAATGCAGATATTGTGAACTATCTTGCTGGCAAACTAAAATCCCTAGAGCTTGCTTGTTCTTCATAGAAGTAGAAAATCTAGCAGCTGTTTGACAAAGAATTTAAGTAAAACAAAAATAGAATAGATTAATGTGTCAGATGGCTTTAGTACTTCCTTGCATTTGTTTGTTTGTTTTTTTTGGGTTAATGGTTTGGGAGTCTGTATAAAAACCCTAAATAAACCTTGACTTTAATTTAAACTTACAGATCTGACCCTTGGATCGAGGTAAAGCAGAAATTGTTACATTCAAGTTCACTAGATCCTGAGTTGTCCTTCAGCAGATACTTTAAACAGAAGGTGTCAGATCCTTTTCACGAGCAGTATCTTTTTCTGATATTATGAAAGTAAATTTGCAATATATAACAAGCATCTAGTGACTTTAGCAGAGATGTGAGTTTTCTCACATCAGAGGTGTTGCTTCTAGGGTAGCTGCTAGGTCAGGTTGGAGAAATGTCTAGGAAGTGCAGGAGAATGTCAAAATGAAAAAAAAAAAACCAAAAAAACAAGCAGAACTTTTAAACGTGAATACAATTAGTGTGGACAACATGTTGGAGGCCTGCCTCTTGCTGTCCTAAAATTAAGACCAGCTGACTGGCTGGGATCTGTGCTTCAGCCTGACAAAATCCTGTGTGTGCCGGTAGGGTGGTTTGGAGGGACACAGCGTTCCTCAAGGTGTTTGTGATCCGACTAGAAAACCTATCCATCCTTTGCAAGTTCTTTCCTTGAGTGCCTCACCCCACTGGGAGCCAGTTAACACCGATCTGGAGATGGCCCATAGTTTCTGCTCGGGGGTGCTGGGGAAGGAGCCTCTTGTGCCACTCCGTTCCCTTGTTCATGCATTTGTCAGCTCAGCGCAGTGCTGCTTGACAATGTGTCCACATGCCCTTGGAGGACTTGGAGAGGCAGCCTTGGGCAGAAACATTGATCTTCTGCCCTTTACTCTTTCAGGGACAAAGCCTTGCATCCTGAGCATCCCGCGAGGTTGTGGTTTGGTTTTTTCCACTAGCTAGCAATTTGAAATGCATAAATTATATGGGTTTTTATATAATATATAAGAATATTGCTAGGGTTGAAACATTTTCACTATGTTATAGGGAATTGGACTTGATGATCTTTACAGGTTCCTTCCAACTTGTGCATTCTGTGGTTCTGTGATTATATGCAAATGCAATGAGTCTGCTGGGGTGGAAGGGTAGTCAGCAAGTTTTTGCCTTAGTTGTGCTGCAGAGTCAAATACTGACTAGGCTGTAGGCGTGTGTCTGTGTAGTGCATCTGTAGCAGCAATAGAGGAGCAGCTGGGCTATTACAGAATTACTGGAAAACAAATAAAGTAATTTCATATGATTTATTTCCCAATTTATATCTTTTATGCCGCTTTATATGTATTTCACAGTTACAACTATTAGTCTATTAGTCTATTGACAGTCCTAAGATACCTATTACAGTAAAGATTTGGGTCGTCTTGTGGTGCAAGAGTGAAATCAAGGAACTCAAAGTCTGAGATGGAGACCTAAAAACCAAAAAGGTTGTTCTGAACACAGAGTAATTTAACAGCAGAGACTTCAGGGAATGAAGTAGCAAATGCTGAACGACAGACTCACAGCAGTTAGTGGGTGTGGGTTTGTGGTGGGTGTTACAGAAGAAGTTAGACCTCAGATGACCAGAAGGATCCTTCTTGACACTGCGGCTCACCAGTGATGCATCCTGAGCACCCCACAGTGTTATGGTGTGTTTTTTCCACTTAGCTACTGCAGGTGTTTTGAGGTCTTACAACCAGGAGCATAAGGGAATGGAGAAGTGAAAGGGAAAAAGTGTTTGGGATGTATTTCTGCAGCCAGGCTTCTTGCAAGGAGTCACCTCTGCAATGGGAGGGCTCTGGCTGAAGCAATGAGTATTCAAGACATGGTGGTCTCTCCTTCATCATTCAGACACCCTTGATGCTTAAATTGTGTTCCACAGTTAGGATTTCCCCACATTCAGAGACGTTATAATGTCTGCTGATGTCTGCCAGTTACGGTAGGATGGCTGTAAGACTAAGTCTAACAGGGGAAAGTTTTAGACAAAATCTGATGTGTAAAGTAACATGAAATAGGAAAATAAATAAAGCCATTTCAGAGAATCTCCTAGCCTTTGTGGTAGAAAAGTGTTTAAAGGAGTAACTTAACTTTTTTTTCCCTATGAAATTTGCTTCTTGTGGGATTCATTAGTTGAAGCAGGGGTAGCCCAGTGTAACAGAGTTCACCTCCTGTGAATCAGACTAAGTCTAGCTACTATTTTTTGGCTACCTTTATATGGCGTGTCTGTGTTTGTCATCACTCCTCTTGATTTTCTAATGTCGGGATGAATCATTTTAAGAATGTTTATATCAGTTCTGTATGAAACCAGACAAGCTACAACTTACTGAGCTTCAGAGGTTCACAGCTGAAACTTCTTTTTCTTCTTCTTGCCGCCCCCCACTCCAGAAGGGAAAGTTATTTTTTTTTTTTTTCCCCCCAATTCTGCTGCTTTCCCAAACATGCTAAGATTTGAATGTGTTTTTCTTGATGTGTTAAAGGTTCATCTGAGTCTGGAGCAAGGATGGGCTGATGACACGGGGTTCACAGTGCAGCTGGATCACCCTGGCAGGCAGGCAGACAGAGGCATGGAAACAGATCGGGGGCTCAGCAGTGGCTGGGGTCCCTGCCAGGATATCTGCAAATCCTTATTAGGTTCATATCGTGGATTTTTTCCCCAAGATGAAAGCCTTCTTTAAAGGAGTTTCCCTTTATTTAAACAAACTCCTCAATGAGCTTTTTAGTTGCCCAAATCAGACAAAGATGAGGTTACACTTTGTTCTTCCCGCTGTGGCACAGATCTTTGAAACCTTGGCCACGGTTCAGGCTACCTGCTACGGCACCAAACGCAGAAGCTGGTGTTTACTGCAGTGCATCAGCTTGAAAGCAGTATCTCCACATGGAACTTGTAAGCATCTTTATTTGCAGAGCCACATGGGGGTACATAACTTGGGCATCCCTTTCATCTCCTTTTTTCTGATGGTAGATACTCGGCAGTGTTACCCTGGTGCACGCATCAGCGCTTCCGTGGCAGTGCTGCAATCCAGACCTGACGTCTCTCTAAAGTCTTTTCAGTTCTTATGGTAGAGATGTACAAAACTGGAAACTTTCAGGAAATAACTTTCTATTTTCTTGCTAGATTGCTGCTGACTCATCCCAACTCCCTGCATCCCAAGGTCTAAAAAGAGTTTTTACAATATTTCAATAGTATTTAACACCATTAAATTTCAGTAAAAGGCTTGTCTGGCCAGGATTCTTGTCTGGGAAGAGGTACCAGTAATGCTAAATATCCAGGGTATTCTAAGATGGAAACACAGATGCTGATAACGTAGATTTCATTTGCTACTTGTTGTGCTCTCCTATGTGCAGATTTCTCCACTGCTCATTGCCTCCAATAGATTTTTAAACCAATATAAAGTGGGTGTGATAGTAACTAGTGCACTCACTTTGTGTTCATATAAAAGCAAGGCACAGAGAACAACTGAAAGTCATGTTCACAATGTAAAATTGGTAAATAAAATCCATTTCAAGTCTGTTTCAATCTAGTAGTGCATTAAACATAAAACAGTTAAATTAATAAGATTATTAAAAATTTTAATCTTTTTTTTTCTCATCATAGAGGTAAATAGTAGAGCTACAGCTACTGGTGAGTGCAATTCATTTGGTGGTTTATAAGCATAAAGTCCTCCAGGGATTGTTTCAAATTCCCTGTGTGATGCCTTGCATTTATATTTCAAGTTAGCTTGAAAAAAAAGGAAAAAAAAATTGGAAAGGTGTTTTTTCATCAAGATATAGAATAATCTGTATTCCGTAATTTTTTCTACATATAAAATACTGTTCTCACTGCTCTGATTGTGAAAATACATACAAAACCACAGTAAAAGTAGGCATTGTAAACTTGCTCACATAGGATTAATAACTCTGAGAAAATCTACCAACTTTCCAATGCTGAGAGCATAGTTTGGTTTCTCCAGGGGTGTAAATCTGCAGAGCTCTATTAAATTTAACAGAATTCTTTTGGTTTCGAGTTGGTTTTGGAGGATGGCCAGATGCTGGCAGATAACCTGATTAGCGTAGACGTTCCTACCTGTAAAATCTTTCCCTTTTTAAAGGTATAGATAGCTTGAGGTTAGAATAAGATTAACATAGCTTCATGTAATTACACTATCTGCCACAGTTAATTTGTGTACTGTAGCATTTTAATCAAATGGCTGTGGCAAACAGGGTTCACTTAACTCTTCAAAATGCGGAAAGAACTACTGACAAATGCACTTGTCAACTTCTCTTTAACCATGTCTAATGTCCCTTCTCATGACACACTACCTGTTTGGAAAACATTATTTAAGGAAAAGGAACTAAGAGAAATCCTTTATATATTTATTTATCTATCTATCTATCTATTTATTTATTTATTTATTTATTTCAGGATTGTCTAATCTTTACAATTTGCTCTTGAGCAGTATACTGGGCAATAAGGAAAAAATAAGGGGCTGCATGCAGCTCTTGCCACAATACAGTTAATAGTCACTGGATTGTTTCTCAGGGCTTCCAGATTAAAAGGAGCAAGGGGAAGTTCAAGTATTATTTGCCAAAACACATTTTAAAAACAATTTTAATTGTTTTTGTTCACAGCTGCAGAGAGAGAGGACATCATGCATTGCTGAGGCTGCTTTGATACGCCTTTATTTGACCAAGGCTTATGTGCTTATTCTCATGTTTTCCAATTCAAGAGGGTGCTTCAGCTTGTGCTTGTCTTCATAGAAAATAAATAGATGTCAGTTTAAATGTGTGTACGAGCTGACTGTAATGAGGATCTTGAAACAGCTTTTAGCTGTGCAGTGTTTTAAAGATGAGATGTGGGAAATTAAAAGTAAAATAGGTGATCGGGCACTTAGACATGTAAAATGGAAAAGAGCATCATAATTCACAAGTTTTTTGACACTGTTTCCCATAAAATCCTCATAGAGAAATTGATGAAGTGTGGAGCAGGTGAATGGGCAGGGAGGTGAGTGGAAAACTGCACGAACTGCCAGGCTAAAATGGTTGTGATCAGTAGCACAAAGTCCAGCTGGAGGCCAGTCAGAAATGGTGAAATGGTCAGAAATGACCTCAGGGGTAAATACTGGTTTGCAAATTATACAAAACTGGGAAGAATGGTTGATACACTAGGTGGTTTTGCAGCCATTAAGGGAACTTGAGAGTCTGGAAAATTGGGTGGACAGTAATCTTGTGAAGATCATGAAAGGGAATTGCCAAATCCTGCCACTGATGAGGAATAACCCCATGTACTAGTACATGATAGGAACTGGCTGGCTGGAAAGCAGCTCAGGAGAGAATTGACCAGGAGGTCCTGGTGGACACCAAGCTGGCCATGAGCTAACAATGTGCCCTTACAGCAAAGAGGGCCAACAGCCTTCTGGGCTGCATTAATTAAGCAGGGCATTGCCTGTAGGTTGATGGAGGTGACCTTTCTCCTCTGCTCAGCACTGGTGAGATATATCTGGAGGTCTGTGCCCAGTTCTTGGCTCCCTGGCACAAGAGAGACATGGACATACTGGAGCACAAAGGGCCAGAAATGGAGCTTCTCTTACATGAGGAGAGGCTGAAATAACTGGAACTGATGGAGGAGTGAAGAAAACAGAGCCAGACTCTTCTCAGTGGCACCTAGTGACAGGACAACACAAGATGGAATATAGAGGTTCCATCTGAACATAAGAAAAAAACCCACTTTTTCTGGGAGGGTGGGACAGGTTGCCCAGAGAGGCTGTGGAGTCTCCATCCTTGGAGACATTCAAAGTGCAGCTGGACTCTGTCCTGAGCCACCTGCTGTTGCAGACCCTGCTTGAGCAGGAGATTGAAGCAGTCAGTCTCTAGAGGTGCTTTCTAGTCTCAGCTATCCTGTGATTCCGTGATTTCTTGAAGAAGTTTAAATATATAAGAGGGTATTTTCATTGCACTTCATTACATATGCCCAGTGGTCTGTTAATAACATGGGAAAGTTTATTACCCACTTTCATGATTAAACTTCTGAAAAACTGTCTTTGAATATTTTCTTAAGCTTCTGGAATATATTCTCTAACAGTCTGGAGGAAGCCACAATTTGGAGACTTAGTTGTGTTTACAGAGATGAGAGAGGCGAAGTAAGGGTTCTGTACAGTAAAAACATAAATACAATTTTCAGAGTTAAAAATACAGTCTATGGGAAAGTCTTAAGTTGGACAAGGCCTCTGGAGATCATATGGTTCAACCCTCTGTTGCAAGAGCCTTAGGTTAGGTTATCCAGGGGCTCGTAAACTCAATTAGTGAGAGAAATTACACCATTTCTGTGGTTACCTGTTCCGTGATGAAGAATATTTTTCTTATATCTAGATGAAAGTTCCCCTGAAGGCACCTGTGCCCCTGATTTCTTGCCCTGTCACCATGCATGGTGGTAAAGAGAGCACCTGCATCTTCTCTATAAATGTTTTTTTTAGGTGTCGGAAGACAGGGATCTCCCTGAGCCTTCTCTTCTGTGCATTACACAAGCACATTCCCTTGTGGACCTCTCTTTGTGTGTCAGGTTCTTCAGTCCTCTCCTCATCTTGGTGGCCCTTCACTGGACTGTCTACAGTCTTTCTTTTGAACTGGGGGAAGTTCACTCTGTGTAGCCTAGATGGTGGGCATGTTTCTTCTCGTAAGATGTAGCGGCACAATATGATTTTTCTAGAACTCTCTGAGGAACTCCCATATCCAGTTGCAGGTATCAAAAAAGTCTTCCTAAAATCTGAAGATCAATGAATCTCTTTTTTTATTGGATAATTTTCCAGAGCAGTGCAGAAAGGAGTTGGTCGCAAGGGTAATAAAAAGGATAACAGGTTTGGGCCTACTCTGGCTGGAGACAAGGGGTATTCTGCTATAAACTTCAATGGGGGGAGGGAGTGGCAGACACTTTTATAGAAGGTGTGCTGACTGGGGCTGTGCCTAGTTGAACTAAGAAAATCACTCAACCTCCTACGAACGGCAGAGAGCTCTGGGACAGCCCAGACTGAAAATGCACTCTGCTAAAGGCTCTTACAGAGGCCCCCAGGAGAACAGATGTTTTTGCTGCCAGTAGGCAACTTTCTGGCTGAGAGGCTGCTTACCTGCTATCAGATGGAGAACTGGTCTCGATAATTTTGTTGGAAGACGTTGCAACTAGCCACAGCAAATACTGGCCTCGTGTGAGGTTGGCCTGCATCCCTCTCTTGATGCCATTTTTTTGAAGCCTGAAACTTGCTGCAATAATTATGATTGTTACATTTTTGTACCGATTTTTTATAAGAAAACTTGTAAGATGACAAGAAACTAAATATGTCTAGTAATCAGTACTCTTAACAAGAACGCTCTTCACCTTTAGGAAAATGGAGTGACTAGCAGGGATGTTGTGTATTCCCTGTTCTAGGTTTGCCAAGACATAGAGAATACTGACCTTTTATCTGTGTCTGCTTTTAACTGATAGAAACCGATCCTCAGTGCTGAGGCCAGTAGTTTCCCACTCCACAAGAAATTATCTTGGGAATGCTAATCGTACTGGTCCGGAACAAAGCCAAGAAGCGTCTTCACAAGCATGGTGGATTGTTGAGTGCTTGGATTCACTACCTGAGCCTCCTTAATTTATAATATAGATGCGTTCCTTGAATTTAAGCCCTCTCCTCAGAATTCATATTTGTCTGTAGCAGTAGAAAAAAGCAGACAGGAGTGTCAGCTGTTGGGTGTTGGGTTCATGATGGAGCTTGGATCAGTCATTAACAGGTTCTAAGAAAGGTATCAAATCTCAGTATTAATATCTTCTATCAAAAAGAAATGGTTGGCATTGCTTTATAGAAGGAAAGTGAACAATCTTTTCTTGAGGAATAGTTGCTTGAACTGTTTATGTATGAAATGTGGTGTACCTGCAAAAGCTGTCCAGACTGTGCATTTGACATCTCCTTGTAGCTAACAAGGAATGAAACTGAGGGGGCTCCTTAGACCTTTGATATGGCTTAACTGGAGGTTTTTAGATACCGTAGTGTGGATAAGACTGTAATTAATATTGTTCCTGTGTTGACAGCCAGAAGTAAGTAGCCTTGAGGTGAGGGCATAGGTGCGGAGTAAGAGAATGGTGGCTACAAGATGATTTTTAGGATGTGCCGTGCAGTCTGGTGTTTTCCTGTGCAAACCCTAAGCTTTTGAGAAGTACAGCAAAATCTGAGTTTCCTTTTAGAAGAAAGCGTCAGTTCTGTGTGAATGATCAGCTCGAAAACATGTGCCATGATATTTAAGAAGCAGAAGTCTCTTAAGCACCTTGATGTGATGGGGAGTGATGGGGCAGTTCCTGATTTTGAATGAGAATTGTCAATAACAGAGGGAGTATTTGTACTGTTGTATCCTCAGTTGGTATCATTGCTGAGTAATGCTTAGCGAAGTGGCTGTTCCAAGTCACCCCTAGACAAGCCCATCCCAACCTTCTCTGTGACCAGAAGGAAGGGTTAAGACTGAGTAGAGACTAGCCATGCTCGAGTTCCTGACCTGTACTGATGATAGGTTTGCTTTTTAAAGGGTATAGCTGCTGGTATGGCTGCTCAGGAATGACCTATTTACACCAGGTTCTGTCTTAACAACTGTACTTTGAATGCATTTTGTTGTTTTCTTGTTACTCCGAAGTGGTTCTTAATTTATTTAATATTTTTAGTGCCCTACAGATACCAAAGCAACGTTTGGGGTCCACCTTAAAGTAGTAGGAGACTGGACAGGTATGTAGAAAAACAATTCCTTCTCAGAGCCAAATACCTTTGCTTGAACTGTTATCCCTTTCTGGCTTCAGCACAATTGTTCCTTGATTGTGGTGTATTCTCACTACAGATCGTCCATGCTTGTTTTCCCAATTTATTACATTCTTGATGCAACCCCTGCTTTATTCAGATGTACATTTCTTCAGATAACATATTTTTCCAACTACTAACAGATCCTGTGATTGCAATGTAATAACTTCCAATGTTCCTCCCTTTCTGCCTCTTTCTCTTATTCTTTGGTAGCCTGCTGCCCCTGTGCAGAGCAGTGCCTCTGTGCGTAGTAGTGTCTGCAGAAATCCTGAAATGTGCAGCTCCCAGATAAGCGGATTTTGGTGCCAGCAGTTTGGATGGCTGCCAGGTTTATTAACGCCTACGGTACACTGAGACTACAGGTTGCTTTCATGTTCTTCCATGCTCTTCCCTTGCTCTTTGAATGGCCTCCAGACCAGGGCTGTAAGCCAGGATTCCCTGCAGAGGAGAATGGTAATTTGCTGCTCCCTGTGACAACAGTGGTGACAGCTGTATACTCAAGAGATAGTTGTCGTTATTCGTTGGTGGCTAACTTTATTCCTTGCTTATCATGGCATTTCCTTGTAAGGAAGACAAACACACAACACCATCTTGTTCATTTCCTATGAAGAAACATTTTCCCTGTTAAATTTGTATCATCTTGTGTGTTTGTGGAACTGAGTCAAGTGAGTTTGCCGCCCTGAAAGGGACTTGACCAATTCAGGAAGAGTAAGTCCATGAGTATCTCTGTTGAACTTCTGGTCCAGCTGCATACATGACTGTGGGAGTCACTGAAACGTTAATGGGCAAAGGCTGGGAGGGCAGTGCCATATGCACCTGTGCTCCATAATCACCCTGTTTTTACGTTCTCGCTTCAACACTAGGATGTTGGCCAGAGGCAGATTATGGACCTAATTAACCTCTGGTCAGCCCCAGTATGGTGTCTCTTTTGTTGTGGCTTGTTCCTACCTGGGAGAGTACAGTAGGCTATTGGGACAAGTGGGGTGGGGAAGTACTAGCTAAATGAGTTTTCGGGAAGAAGTGGCATCTCTGAAGTTTTTTGATTGCCTCTGTGGCATGAATTGTTCTCTCTTAGCATTTAAATGTTATTTTCCCATCTCAGTACCTATATTCTCCATTGAGGGGCAGCTCTGCCCAGGCAGGACTGTGTAGGATTCAGGACACTGTCACATTACAGAGATCATTTGTTGTATTAGCTTTGCTAAACAGGGATCTCTTTCCCGGGGACAAACGTGCTGTCGAGAAGCAGGCAGTTTACCTGACCCTTTATGGCCCATCTGTACCGGGGAGCCCAGTTCTCGCTTGGTCCCTTAAGCCCTGTGACAATTAATGGGCTCTAATCCACTGACTGTTTGAAGAAGGCTTATTATATTTGCCGTGTTCCTTATAATCTTTCTGAAGCGTGCTCTGCTGGCCACTTCTGCAGACAAGGTATTGGGTTGGCATTGTTACGCGACACACTGTCATTTGAGCTCTTGTCATGACCTCTTCTCTCAGCCTTTATCCTATTTCTTGAAATTTGCTTTTGTATTGCCTTCTCACATTCCTGACAGGTTGTGCCTGATACCAAAGACAGTCAACAGCTCGTTTCAGGGGACTCAGTTACAAGCCTAAATGAAAAGGTTACAAGAAGAGTGCAGTGAAATATGCTGTGAAATGCAAAGAAGGATGGGTTAGTTTGAGACATTTCTCCTCTTGCTTGGCTTCAGCAGCTGCTGCCTGCACCTGGGAGATGAAGAAAAGTGAAGGAACAATTTCCTGCCATTAGCTGCAAGGACTTGAGGGGGGATACACACTGCTGGCAAACCAATTCTGCCAGTTATGCTGTGGGTCAAGTCACTGACACCGAGTCTTATGTTTTGAAACCTTAATAGAATGTCTCATGGCCTTAGTGCCTTTTTTTTTTTTTTTAGGTTGGGAAAGCAACTGCATATTGAGAGAAAAGATAAGGGGTAATAGAATTGTCAACTCCTGATGAGAAGTTGCTGTTAATGGAACTTTTATTGCTCATATCCCAATGCGTATCATTTTAGTAAGCTAAGAGAAAAAAACTGCAAGAAACTGCTTCTGAAAAAGGCAGTCACTCTAGAAATATTTTTTTTTGCATAGGAGCAGGTAATTATTAGGTCTTCAGGCAATACTGTTATTTGCTTTTTGAAGCAATTATTTGAATAATGGAAAGTGTAGGACAGAAAAAGTGGGGAAGAGAGGAAGAAACCTCAGAAATGGTAGCTCTGAGACCCTTGCAAACTAAATGGTAATCCAGACCCCTAAGTGATGTATTTCTTTCTCTGTTGAAATCAAATGGCTTTATCTGAGGTTAGAAGAGCTGAGAACCTGCTGTTCTGGGAAGCAGATCTGGATAAAGGCACAACATTACCTCCCATTATATAGGCAGCAGCATCTTTAGATAAATTTCCAATACAAATCTGAGCTCTTTTATTTATCGTCTGTGTTATGGTGTTGTTATTAACTGTATTGTGCTTAGCTTTCATGTTCAGCACAGAAAACAGAGACGTACAGTAGAGTCTAGATACATACATCACTACCTCAGAGGGAGGTAGTTTAGTTAATTGACAGTTCTTGCAATTTTTCCCACGTAAAGCTTTCTAACATGATTTTTCCATCTTTTGCTGTGTGCACTGGGTATTGTGAGTAGTGGAACAGCTATTATAGACCTCTTTAAGGAATGTTTTTTTCGATAATGTAATTGTTATCCTTGTGCTGACATGTGTCTAGTTAAGGCAGCACCTACTGTATTAACAAAGTATTTCATGGCATTGTGGTGGCTCGCACTGTTAATGCAATTATTTTGTCATATTGCACAGGTGAAACTGTGGCTCTAGGCCACAGCTTCGTTAACCTCTCAGGACTTAGACACTCAAGTTATGATGGGTTTACAGTGGCTGATCTGCGATCGTTGCAAACGTGAAGCCCTGCGGGGTGGGTTAGCCCTGTGGCTCAGAGCTAAGTCAGTGTGTCGTCTTCTGTGGCTGCCTGGCAGATACTGCAGCTGAGCTGGGCGACGGCAGCTTTAAACCCTACAGTAACATTGAAGTCCCTGCAATGGCTCGTGCCCAGATCAGAGATGTGACATCCATGCATGTGCTAATAGGCTGACCTTGTTACTAGCCTGCCCTCTGAACAGTTTTCTCCTTCTCTTGTATCTCTGTGGTCACCTATTTCTGCTTTAACTTTTAAAAAAAAAAAAAAAAAAAAGTTGGCTTAGCATGTACAGAAGGGATTTTTGAAGTTTTTTTGTCCCGTGTACTGTCTAGTTTGTCCTCAGTGTTGCCATCTATCAGCCTTATGCTTCCTCTGTCCTTGCTGCTGCCTCGTGCTACTGCTCGTTTAGTTTTAAAGCCGACATTTCATCTGGCACCTCTGGAGGGAAAAAAAAGAGGCTGTAGGGCACGCCTCGCGTCCGACCACTTGCCAGCAGTGAAAAAAAAAGCCACAGCAGTGTATCAAGACAATGTGTCTCATTGACTAGACAGACTCCAGGGTGCGAGACAGACAGTGATATTGATGATGCCAAAATAACAGACTTCTGAAGCCGTGCAGTATGTGTTTGTGGAAAACAGATACACAGCACTCAGAGGTATTAAGGTGAACTACATGCCTTAAGGCAGTAAAACATTGCTGTTACATTGCAGTGTGTTGCTGGTACAAATTGATGAGGGACCGTGCTTGGAACACTGCTGCAGCTCTGTGCTCTACAGTAATTTTTACCTTGTGGTGACATCACCCTGCTGTGTAGCTGCATACGATCCTAGAGGCGTTCACAAGGCCTGTCCGCCATTCCGAGCAGTATGGTATTTATTGTGGGGGTGCTCTAAGAGCACTTTAATACCACCCATCAAATCTGAGACTTCTGTCCTGTAGGTTACTAAATGTCATGGCAGCAGGAGGTGTTGATGTGTGTGGGGACACTCCAGCTAGAACCAGAACAGACAGATCATGGGAGACCAGTCTGCATCACCCTGGTCGACTCTAGGTCTATCAGAAAACACACACCATTGCTTAATTCTTCCTGCTAGAGATGAGGATATGTGCCGTCACTAGGTCATTTAGGTCCTGACTACCGTATTTTGAATCTGGCATGATACAGTGTGAATTTTTGTCTGATGTCGTAGTCCTTTTTCTGGAAGGTCCAGATTTGAAGCAGGAAGTTTCAGGGGAAAAAAAACAAAACAACCCACCAACATTTTTCAGTTAAAAAGTTTTCCAGAACATAGCAATTGTATGAAAGCATGGGTCTTGTTTAACTCCCTATGGAGTAAAACCTGAGACGGCAAAGAGTACATGCCCCATAGTTCTTATTTCTAAACAGACAAAAAAAATTAAGGCAATTCTTTGGGATTTTAGAGGCTGACTGAGGATTATTTGCATGCTTACCAGAAGAAAATAAACGAACCTTTTGAGTGAGTCTGAAGGAAGAATCTGGGCTGGGAGGGTTTGTCAAATTGGTCAGGAGTATCTACGTGACCTTGTTAAGCCCTTGCAGCTCCTGGTTTAGAGAATGCCTGAAGCATCCCAAGGTTTGCTGTGTACTGCTGTGCTTAGCTGGAATTTATCAGCAAGCATAGGACCTAACAAAGAAGCAATATTTTCTTTTCAGTAACCCTGGGGACAGTTTTAGAGATATTGAAGTAGTGGATCATTCAGTTTGTATCTGCTATATTCATGCCAGCTCTTAATTCAGACTGGAAGAATGTGTGAAGCAGAAGATGACAAGAAGGAATAATAAGACTACAAAGTCTGCCTGCAGGATGTGACAAGGTTGTTCCAGGATCACTGTAACTGCTACTGAGTTTCTTTAAAAATATCTAGTCACTGGTGATGAGCGCTTGGTCAACTCTTCTGCTGTTACATCAAGCTCTGTTTGATTTGGGCCTTTTAACGTGTATTTTGTTGTGTTTAGTTATTTCATGAGATTCCTGGCAGTGGGTAAAGACGTTAATGATGTGGTACTGTCAGTTGTTCCAGCAAAATCAACATGGCTTTGGAAGCAGAAGACAGAGATGAGATAGATGTTATTTTCTGCTCTTAGATCTTATGACTCCCAATTCTTATATTGTCAGTGAATCCTACTGACACTTCTGAGGAAGATATCAGAATTGAGTGCTAAAAAGGTCTAATCGTGTTTCTTTACATAAAATTTGACATTAGTAATAAAAAAAATACTGTTACATTACTGGGAAGTTAAAATGCCTTAACGATATACTCAGCCAAAGTGCCATAAGGAATGCTAATTTTATTCTTTATTGCCATTAATGTTCATTAATTATTTTAATTATGACTGAAAGCAGGCTCAATAAAAGACAGGATTAAGAGAATGGAGAAAAAGGAGAACAGATGTAGTTTACTCGCTTGATGCTGAAAGCCCCTTTCCTCTGATTAAAGAATTAATGCTGAAGGTGAACACATCTGAATTTTTGGCTCCAGACCTGGATTGTTTTACATTATTTGAACTCCAGCTGTCTAAGTACCAAAACCAGTACAACTTGAGTCAACTCTGATTTGAACAGTTGATGAGTTTTGCCTCTACAGGGAAAAAAGATTTTTAGGTGAGAAAGTTGCCTTGAAGGAAATTTTCTCCTGCTTTGAAGTCCTTTCTTCATGCATCCTGTTATTTCCACCTGTTTGCGTATCCCAGGCTCTTTTTAATCATGGAATGATTATTAAAAATGACATGGCTGAATTATATAAATTATTTTTATCCTTATGTAATATGCACAGGATGTGTGGATGTTGCTGTAGCTAAGAACTGGTTCGCAAACACAAGGTTGAAGATTCTTTGTCGTGCCTCAGATGTTTTGAGTACCCTTCTGGCCTACAAGATTGAAACTCGTGGGGCACATTAACATGTAGTGGCTGTTGGGATCTAAATGAATGTAGTGAAAAAAAGCAAAAAGCTACTTTCTACTTAGGAAAGTGAGCCACGAGATAGAAAAGCTCTAGGACAGATATTTGAGTTGACTGCCAGGCAGATTTCTGGTTTTGTAATCACTGTTTATTTGCTGTGTTTATTTAAGAAGGCAAAGTTGCTGTTCTGGAGTTGCCCGTGTTTCACCATTTTTCTATTAATACCTGCTTAGGGAAGGAAATCTTTGCTTAGCTTCACCGTTTTTCTCTTAATCTTTGCTTAGGGATGCTTAGGGAAGTCCCGTTCTTGTGGTAGTTTCTGCGCAGAAGTACATGGCTGCCTCAAGCGATGAGTATACAAAGTCTGGCTGGACTTTCTGGTTCCTTTGTGTGAGCACCTGCAACAAGCTCAGGTGTGTAACGGTTTCCAGAGAAATGGGACAGTTTGTACCCAAACACCAGCCCTTCATGCATGCCTGCACTTCCCTGGGGACAGGAGTGGACTCCCCTAGATGCCACTCAAGTTTTGCTGAATAATCGCTACCAAACATCATCTTGTTTTGTTCCCAGTTCACTGAAACTGATTTGGCAGAATAAGAAAGCACACACTCCTCAGACTTGGAATTATGAGTTCCCACAGTTTAACTAAAAAATATCTGAGAAGTACATTTGAAAGGTTTCTTTTGGGGGATCCTTTTCTAACAGATTATAAAAGTGCTGTAGTTAATTAAGTAAAACATTTCAAATTTGGAAAATTTATAAAAAAGCCAACCAACAAAACTGTTATATTTATAAACTTTATGATCAGAAGAGACAGTTATCTTTATGTGCTCCCAAGTCTTGCATGATACTTAGAATTTCTTACAGTAAGTTCTATACAGAAGTTAACATAAGCCAAAAGCAAAACTTGGGGTTGAAATAATCTGCAGATTTTTCAGCTTCAACCTTTGGGTATCCATGGGCTCTTTCTGTGCTCTTTGTGAAAGTGAAGCTCATCCCTCTTTACTCCTTCCTTTCGAGACATGAACCACCACTGGAAGATGTGTGCATTTTAGTTGTTGCCTCTGTGTGTGTGCAAATACTTAGGGAACATGAGCGTGGTACCTTTGTACCTTCCGTTTGGCTCACCTGAGTGCAAGTTTTGAGAACTTGCATTTGACTGACACGTTGCTTTCTTCGCCCTCTCCACTTCTAACATTGCTTTTACGTACAGCAATGGACTGGCTTTTCAACGGAGGTCTCATCGCTGATTTGGCCTGTGGTATGATTTAAAGTGTAGCTTTCTTCTGCCATGGAGACCACCAGCAGTGGCGATTGCTGGGCTGTTCAGAAGCCCCCCTATTATGCTACCTTGTATTGTTCCTTATTCCTTGGTCTCTCCTACCTGTCCCCTTATTTCTACACGTGCTTTGTCTAAGCTTGGATCAGTAGGGACAGGGGCCATCAGCTGCTCAGAATTCATTCTGAGCTCAGCAGTTAACTTGCGTAGGAGTTAATTAAAACTCCCACAACATTGCAAATGTCATCATGAGCAAATAACATAGTTAAATGACTTTTTCACCCTGTTTACACAGCAAATATTGTATAACTCCTTGTTGGCATTATATTAATGTTGAAGTTCTAGTTAGGATATCCTATCTCCTTTATTGCTTTTTAAAAAAATTATTATTATTCCTTAAGTATATTTACCCCACTTTTCACCAGCTGCATGTCCTCAGCCCGAACTTCAGGCTTCCTTGAAACAGCAACTGCCTGTTCCAAAATCTTTCTGCTCCAAAGCATGTTAAAAGTGCTGTCCTTGTTCATGTGAAGCAAATCCTACACCCCAAATTTTAGCATCAATTCCCTGTAGCCCCTTGCAACCTAGCTTTGCATTTATGTGCCTCACACACCTTCCTGTTGCTCCATCCAGTTCTTCGACTATTCTATATACGTTGTTTCTCTGATGCATCAGGCACTAGCTGGAGAATCTGGGTTTTACCATAAGGAAATATAGCCAGTCTGCGATCCAAGAATTTTTGAGGGGCATCTTGCAGTCAGAGCCTTTCTTTGCCCCAGTCCTCCCCTGGAGCTCTGTCCCATCAAGTCATAAATAACATTAATAAAAATTTGCTACCAACCAACCGTATAGTTATCAACTGCAAAAATAGGAGTCCTGTGGAAAAAAAAATAAAAAATGGGTATGTGACAGCTACAAAAGTATTAGTTCTTCCTTTAGGGAAATGAACCAAACCTCAGAACTTGCCCTGAAAGCACCACGTTGTGACAATGGGCCAAGAGCAGGTTTCCACAATTTGTCAAAATTAGTATTTTGGTATCTGTTATAAACAGAATATAGAAGTTTAGCTTAAAATTTTATATAGCTCCATATTTTTTATGTACTTAAACCAGACACAAAACTACATGCTAGTCACAGCTCTGTACTGGGCTATGAACCTTGTGGTCCTGTGCCTCCAAAAAGGAGAACACAGAACACAGATGTGGGGCAGTTCCTAGTGGGAATGGAGTCAGACTGCCAGTGCAATCCTTTTGTTAATGTAAATGCATCCTTTTGTGCGTGTCACTCCACTAATTAATTTGTAATTAAAACCTAATATATATTTTTTTTTTTATCAGGCTTTGAAATTTCAAAAGGGGGTGAGGCAGAAATGCCCAAAATATTCCATAAAATTTAAGAAGCTACAAAGTAAATGAATTTCTAGTGCATCCAAAGCCGGACTGAAATTTGAAGTGGTGGTTGCTACGTGTCGAACATGGCATTTCCTAATGAGACAAATGACTCAATTTTCTCAGCATTAACTATAGCGCTGTGAGGAGAAACTGTAGGAGGGAATTCAGAGGCTGGAAATCACTTTCCAAGATCTGAATGGGGTTGCAGTCTTTCCCGTTGTGGTACGTGGAGCAGAGTGTGCCGTGACGGCAATAAACGGTGCTTTGGTATGAGCTGCAGCAGCTGGTGGGCAGGGTGCCGCGTGGATTTTGTTTCACTGACATTATAACCCACATTTCTGCAGCTCAGGCATGTTCTTGTTCTTCCTCTTTATTTAAAGCACTTTTTGCTCATAATGGGGATAAAGTGACAGGGCTTGTTTCAGAAAGGATGTCGCATTTCTTATTTACATGGTTTTCGACATTGGTAGCAGATTAGACCAAAGTACGTTATAATGAAAATAATATTCCACGAGAGGCAAGTTTTGTAGGGAGCGGTAATGTCTTTTATTAGATAGCTGAAACAGCCGGAAAAAACAGGTTGTCTTTCAGGCATGCAGTGCCTTAAGCAGGATTGACAAAGAGGCAGTAAAGCCAAAGGCAGAGAACAGGGAATGAAATGACATGATTCCCTGTTACTTTTTAAAGCAATTTTTTCCTTGGAAATATGAGCGATAAAATAGTCTGGTAAATTAATAGAAGATGCTCCCTTTTTAAAAAAATATATATAAATAAATAAAAAAATGTTGGTTTACCTTTTCCATGAGAAATATTGTTTGTTTCTCAAAAAATTCATATGGTCAGAAATGCTGTCTGAAAGCCAAAAATACCACTTGTAAATGCTCTCCTTGCTGCCTCTCAGGATTTGTATGTCTCCAGCTTTCTTTATCTTCTTTTGGGTGGCTTCCCAGTTTAGTGTGTATTTGCTGTGATATGCCATGGTCTCGCTCTCTTCTGGAGACAGAACGCGCTGGCATCACGGCAGATACGGTCTGGCTGGGAGCTCTAACTGGGAAAAAAGATGGGCATGTGGGAAAAGTGTACTGGGATTTGCATGAAGTGCTGCAGTTTATTTAGAAATATATGACCACACACGTCCCTAAAGTTTCAGCATTGGAGTGTGTTTTTTACTTTTTAATATTTTCTCTCTCTTAAAATCATAATATCCTATCTAAAGAACATTTTGATTGAAAACGTTTGACCACCTGTAGAGAGGGAAATTTGGAGAATGCTTTACTCAAAGCATCACCGTGCTTTTAGTAATTTGAAGGGACCTGTTCTATGTGTAGAAGCTGATAAACAGTGGATGACTGCTTAGCTTTGTGACTTACCTGGAACCAGAAAATTGTAAGTTATGCTGTAGTAAATACCATAATCATGAGAAAAAGAGAACGTGTCTCTGCTGGGGATTGAGCCTGGAAAGTCTGTGGATCCGAACAGGCACGTTTGTGGTTTTATGTGTGTTGGACAAGGGGGGATTCAGTGAAGGGTGGCATTTAGCAAGGGCTGTTGACACATTTTTCGGTGTTGAAGGGGGATTTTGGGGGGAGCAGGAGATTCATAGATTATTGGCTATTTTGAGTTTTGCTGGAAGAGCTGCTGTGATGGTTTTACTGTACTGTTGGCAATAACTAGCACATCTACAGCCTCCAGGAAGCCTCCTTGTGTTATGTGAAATGAAAATCAGTGGGCAGTTGGTGCTCTTCATTGCGATAAGCAGTTTTAAGGACTATCTCTTGCCATGAATTTAACATATTCCCTTGTTCATTAAGCACACTGTAAGTGCCATTTCCTCAAGGAAAATATCACAGACACCCACACAAATTTTCAAAGAAGCAGCTGTGATGCTTTGCTGTGCTTTGCCAAGTGGCTGGTGCCAGCCTGATGGCACAGGGCTTTCCCTCAAGGATTTCACTTCACTGCATTAGCTGAGTGTCTCTTGAGCTTAGCTGTGACTGGTTTGAAAAAGGCAAAATTTATAATTAAAGGAAGGCATTTTTATAATTTCTGTTATTTGATGTTTGCATTTTTTTAATGGGTTGAGGGGATTATGCTAATTGTGCCCCATTATTAACAAGCATGGCAAATGAAATTTTCTCAGTACAGTTTCCAAATAAAGGAGGATTTCTTTAATCCAAAAATTTGTTTAGAAATAATATTTCTTTTAAGTATCTGCCATACTCCTAGACACCATCGTGTGTCATTTCTGCATGAAGAGGTTTTACCATTTCTGTGCTGGTTTGTATTGCTGATTTTGTGATGGTACAATGCCTTTCTGTATGCCATTACCAGCCATGACTGATCACTAAACGAATGAAAAGATAGATATTTAATGACAGCTTATAGTGATAAGAATTGGCAAAATTCCTTTTTCAGAAAAGTACCTGCCAAACCATTTCCTGACAATGCTGTGAGGAACTGTGTGCTCTAAATCACCTTAAACCACTGGTTCTTTGTCCTAGAAAATAGTTACCAGTGTGGTGTATTACATACTAACATTTTCAAGCTTCTCTCCCCCATTCAAGGCTAGGAATACTTTCTCTGTTGTCTTGAGTAGTAACAGACTTCATGTCATGTAAAAACATGTCTATTTAGTATTTCATTACACTCAAAGCATCATGATAGTTGAAAGATAGAGACAACAATCTGATAGAAAATCCCACAGCGTCTGGAGGAGAGTCTACACAAGAGCTAGGGCTAAGTCAACAAATATATGTGTTTTTAAGAAATTTTATTAAGAGTAAGCGAAGCTACCCAGAGTAGGTTACATATAGTAATTTATATTCAGGGAGTGGGCTGATTTAAGTTCTCAAGAATGACTTGTCTCATTCAGATGTAAAAAGAAATAACAGAATTGTGCATATCGGGGTGAAATGAAACCAAACTTTTGATATATTTCCTGATAGACTTGTGTGCTTTAGGTTTTATCGCCTACCAAAAAAAAAAAAAAAAAAAAAAAAAAAAAAAAAAAAAAAAAAAAAGGAAAAACCAAACATACTGGGTTTATGGTTTGGATTTTCAGGTTTTAACCACACATCTTTCAGTTTTCCTACAGCAAATTCAGCAACATAACAAATATTTACTAGAATTTTCACCAATATCTTCTCTCTATCATACCACATAGATTTTCTAAAATGCCTCTGTTTAAGAAAAGATACTTCTTCAGAACTGCTTCTGAAATTTTAGAGACAAAGTGCTTTCTGTACAGAAAGCCTTACTGTTACAGGTGAAAAACATGACAGCCTAATGTGTTGGGACTTCAGAGACAAAAGCAAGCTCAATGAACTACTGGAAACAACTTTGGGATTATTTTCCTTTTACATTTTCAGCACAGATGGGAAGATGCTGTCTTGCTAGATGGCTTCATTCTTTTTTTTTTTTTTTTTTTTTTTTTTTATATATTTAAATTAAAATTGAAATTTTATTTAAGGAGTAAATAAATTTTATTTAAGGAGTAAATACAGAAAAAGGAATTTGCCCTTTTAGAGAATCTCCAGTGCAGTGCTGCCAGGTTCCCCCTCACTGTCTTTTACTAGTATCTGCAATTTAGCATGAAAGACCCCTACTTCATGGAACTCAAAGTTTTCTAATACTGTAATGAGTGTGAACTCTAAAGACTGGTTTTGCTTATGTAAGTAACATGCGAATAGACTGGAACCCCAAGTTCTCTTCTCCATAGGATAACATCTTTAGATAAAGAATCAATCACCAATATTCAAAAGTACTTCTCAAGTGAAAGGCATTCAATTGCTCCATCCTAGAACTATGAATCTCAAAACTCCTACTCAAACAGCACAGAAAGCACATGCAGATATAATTTACATTCTTAAAAATCCCTCTCTTCCCAAGACCAAACCCTTCCATTTAGATGTAGGTGTGGATGTGTATGTAGTACAGCAACAGACAACAGGATGGCAGAAGATTGAGAAAAGATGTCAAGAGGTTACAAAGAAAGAAGCATTCCCATGAAGCCTGCTCCTGGACATTCTTTTCTATGAAGCAGAAGCACAGAGAGACTTGCAGAAGGGCTTCTATGCTACAACTACGAGTCTGGCATACAAGAAAAAAGCCTGCAGTCCATGTCTGAGCCAGCCATGGGACCTGATAGTGCTAACAAAAAGAAGTTAAAATTGGGTCAATGCCAGTGTGCAAATTCACTATAGGAGATTTGATCTACCACTATCTAGTTACACTGGAGTATAAACTTTTAATATTCTTTATGCATTCTGGGGCATTCAGACACAAAGCATTACCATTTTTGTAACTTCTCAAGCTTGTGGAATAATATCCATCAAACCCCTATTTTGCTTTCCTGTTCAAATGGTTTTGACTTCTACAAGACTCCTATACCAGTCATATTTCTATTACACATTTGCAGTTAATTTGCTGCTATGTCTGGGAAGAAAGTTAAGCCTGAAGCCAGTTACTAATTTCCTTGGCTTGTAAGAGCTGGGTCCACTAAGCCACTTTAGTCACCCTTCTGTAGATACTTTAATTCCAGCAATGTTTTTTCTATAAAGATAAAAAACCACTGCACACAGTCTTTAACAAGCAGTTGGATAGAGTTATAATTTAGTTTGGAGAGTACCTACCCTGCACAACGCAATTCATTGCAGATTCCCAGATCAGGATGAAACACTTATAACACTATAATTTTTAATATAAGAAAAATAATAGTTTGACTAAAATTAATCAAGTTTATTTGCCTGTGATTTTAGACCAAGTATCTACTATCTCTGAATATTTCAGTATGATGACATTTCCATTCCTATATCCAATATTAAATCTTTATTTCAAGTCTGAAATTTTTCCAAACCATTAGGTTGATGTTCAGTTTGAAGAATCGTTCAAAACAATGAGTTGAGATACTGACAAAAGCAGAAAAAACTGTTTAGGAATTAACAACAGAAAAACAAAAGTTAATTGCTGGAGAATGGTTACCATTTATGCCATGGGCCTTGAACAGAATAACTCTGATTTTTTCAGTAGATCCTCCTCCCAAATAGTCTTTAGGTAAGTACGTCAAAATCCATCAATATTAATTTGTAGCAAATGATGGAAAAAGAGAAATTCTAGAAGACAGGAATGTTATGACAAAAAAATGCATTGGTATTGATGTATTCTGCACTGAAACAGAATTAAATTGAAGATTTGGGGCACTTCTGAGCATACATTACTTGTCAGTAACCACAAGTCAGAACTTTCTACAGTTACTATACAGCACAATTCACTGCATTTCAGCTTTTGCTACTCTATACATAAAGCATGTCACAGTGCATCAAATATACACTGTAGGAATGTTTTAGCAAATGTCAAAATGTTGACAGTTATCATTGTGGAATTACTCACTGGTATAAACCTTATGAACTTTTTTGAAACATTTATTTTGACTCTTAAGTTAATTAGCATTATGTAAGGCATATGAAAAGTGATTATAAAAGCATCCCAAAAAAATGAATAGCCCAAGTTTTTAAAAGAAGCATTTACACCATAGCTGCTTCTTCAATCTATCACTTCTGTCTTGAAATCCCACAGTGACCAAACAAAATAAAATCAAGGCAGAACTGTTGTGAACTTGAGTACTGACTTTACCATCTTTTCCTTTTCCATTGCATCTGGCATTTCAATATCCCCACAGTGGAAGGGAGCAAAGGGCTTCTGATGAGTGAATACAACTCACTGAGCATTAGTGGTAACATATGCATGTGCACTCTGATTTCTGACATCACACTTAATCTATTCCTGCTTGAAAACTCTCATTTTTAAATACTCCAGGGATTTATTCTCCTATTTCCCTGAGCTGGTATGAATCAATGCTATTTGTTAGTTCTAAAATATTCTGTTGTACAACCTTTTAAAATTTCATACTGTATAACAAAATTTATTTCATATTCCTTAATCTAGCTACTTAGTCTGCCTCATGATTCATTTTGTTAAACAAACCTGTTCCCACTCCATTGCTGGATTTTTTATTATTTCCTTTTTAAAATGCCCCTTTAAAATTCTAATATTCCTTTATATGATATGTCTCTGCAGTCAGCGTGTTCTGTTCATTTAGACAGAAGATACATTTGGGACATCATTCCTTTTTCACTGTATGCCTAAGCAATCTTTAGTCTGTTTCCACAGTAGGATAGCAGCAAAAACATAAAAGAAGTTTGAGTTCAGAGACAGAAATGCATATAGATAATAAGAAAAGGTAAAATGTAATCAATGCTTATTAACTTTCATATAGGATGTAGAGACTTTTTCCTTTAAATTTGTTTTACACTGACATTATAATTGGCTTCATTAGTCTTGAAAATTGTCGCTGCAAGTCAGACAGGCTGACTGCCTGGCTCCTGCAGTTAGAAAATAACATTAGAAAATGCTAATTTTTAAATGAAATTTCAAGCTAAAATATCCTATATAGAAAAACACTGCACTTTAAACAGTTACAGAGTTTTAGAGCAGACAAGTAGAACAGGAATTTTAAAATGCACTGAAATCATCACCAGAATGGGAAGTGGGTGCATTATAACTTTGCAGATTGAAGCTTATTTGAAAAACCACACAAAATAAACCCAGGAAACACTAGAACTTCTAATGAAGTAATTCAATGAGAAAAGAAACCCTCCACGCTCCACTAAACAGCTTATTTTCACTTCTCGCTTTTTCTAATATTTGTAAGGAAAACCACATAGTACTAATCTCAAGGAAAAGTTTTTGCTTTCTGTTAATGAAGGTATTGCTAAACAGCAGAAACATGGAAAAAACTTTTTTTTAAGCTTTGCTTAGCATACATTTGCCTTCTTACAGTACATATTAGTAAGTCCCACCAATGCTTTCATACAAGGCAAGTAATTTATTTGTAGGAAAAGCGAAGGAAATAATTACAATACCTAACTTTAATAACATGGTTTTGATGAGGTCCTCCTTAGGCAGAAATTTAGATCTTCATAGGTTTCTGCTATTTTATTAAATACTTCGGTATTCAAATTTGCCTCTAATTCCAATCATCTTTTCCCCAATACTTCTTCATTAAAATATTATTACAAGTTGAAAATGTTTGTGAAAAAGAACGTACTGTCTTATACACAATGGTCTCCAAAATGTGCTTTTCCACCTACTTTTTCCATTGAGGCTTCTTCTGCCTGCTGTACAAAATTTGTGAAAAGTAGCATACTAATAGAGGCACTGCAAAGTTGAGAGGTAACTATCTCTACATGAAATCCAAAATGGATACATCTAAAGAAATAAGCTATTTAAAAATCATTTTGAAATCTGTCACTTACTCCGTTCTGCAGTTGCATATGATGTAAGAGGAAAAAAAAAGAAAAAAAAAAAAAAGAAAAAAAAAAGTAGTCTTGAGGAGACAGTCTCCTGATCTCTCACATGGGAGAAAACACATGTCAGCCAAGAAAGACTTCACAGGTCTGCAAAACCGATTCATAAATCTTAACAGACTTTCATAGCTCCACTTCAAGTTCCAGATGTAAATGCCATGACTATCTTAGCTAGAAATAGACATTCAAAAACCTGAACAGAACAGGATTTTATTTGGGTTGAAATCTAGAAAGCGGCAGGAGAAATTAGGGAAAAAACAGCTTTCCTTGCTATTCCTCCCTTCGAAGCATCTGAGGAAACATCTATGAAGAACATTCTAACGAACACCCATCTTCTCAAAAGACTCATACATAGCCATAGGGCCCCACACCTCTTCACAGTGCATCTACTAACACAGACACAAGTGTCACCAGCTGTAGATTGTTGTGAAAAGCAGAGATGCAGAAAATACAAATTTTATTGAAGACATTTTATCTGGAAATTTAACCTGGAGATAATAAAAATGGTGCACATACAGAAGACATTGTTCTGCTTTGCCCAAGTCCTCAGAAAGGTCACAGATTCTTCTTTTTCCATCTGAAGAGGATATGCAACCAGTAGAAATAAGTGCTAAGGGTTTCCCTGGGTAGACAGCACTTACTATACACTCAAGGCCATATATTAGAAAAAGCAAGAAAAGCAGGCAAGATAGACTAGTTACAAAATCTAAATGGAAAAAAAAAATTATTTGGAGAATTAGTCTCTGGCAAATCTTGTAGCATTTTACAATAGCTACAATCCACTATTTGCTCTGTGTTCTTCCTAGGAGTTAGCTCATGATCTCCAATACAGGCAGGTATTACACTAAGAACCAAACAGAACTGGGTCAGTTGAAGTGGAGGAGTGTGTTCCCTTATGACCACATAACAGAGAAGGGAAGCTTCAGCAGCTGACAGGCAACAGCCCCCAAAGATACTGTCTGGGGAAGAGTCATCACCACCCTGCTATCACTCCTTATATTCTTTCACACTGCTGCCACCACTTCTAAGATGACAGGGAAAGCAGGGAAAGAGTGGGTTTTCATTTGAAGAATTTGTCCCTACATCTTTTTAGAACAGGGAAAATTTGTACACCAGTACCTGCACCTACTGAGGATGAATTATACATACATACACAGATGCACTGAGCTATTAGTTACTTCTTAGGCTTAAATATAATCAGGATGTATTTATCTGCTGGCAAAAGCTATCAAGCAGCAGCACCTTTCACACTTCTGTAATATTCTGTGTTCAAAAGATCACAAAAAAAATCACATTTATATATTACGTAACACAATAATCCAGCAAGATGTCCATTTTCTCTGTGTTTCCCCATGTGCTTTATAAGAGATAACAATTACAAATGCTATTTTCTCGTCAGGTTAATGCAGTTTCTGAAGTAATGTTTGTGTATCACTACAAGATATGTTTTCCTGCAATTGTTCAGATAAATACTGGAGACAAAAAAAATAGCGTTTGCTTGCTCCAAGAGTTCCATTAAAAAAAAAAAAAAAAAGAAAGAAACCAAAAACAAGCAAAACAAACAAACAAAAAAAAAACCCACCCAAAAACACCCAAAAAAAAAAAACCAAAAAACCCAGAAAAAAACCCAAAACCAGCAGCAGACCATTACGGTGTGCAAAGGGACCCTTCTCCTTTTTTTTCTGCCTAGCCTTAAGGAAGTAGTAACAGCCATATTTCATTGAATCAAACTTCATTGTAGCACCACCGTCTCTGTCCTTTTCCCCACCGTGGCCTAAAGCAGATGCCCAAGGCAAAGGACATAGTAACTTTTCTCCTCAGACTGCCTGTGTTCACAGAGTCAAAGCCAGAAACGGTCTGTGTCTTAGCTCTCCATGAACCTATTCAGTCTCTTACTGAACCCTTGCAGACCTTTCATAGACACGTTACAGCAAGGAGCTTCATAGTCTGTGGATTCTCAAAGTTTACATGGATTCAAATCATGACCACAAAACAAACATCATTTAAGCAGTGTTCACTAGCAGACCCTTCAAAAAAAAAAAAAAAGAAAAAAAAATCTGCTGCAGAGTTTTTGGAGTTCATTCTCTCAAAGAGTGTTAATGGTATGAACTGCAGGCCTTGAAAAAAGTGTCTCAGATTCAAGGAAGACTGGTTTAACACACAAATACAGTGGTTTAACATTTTCATTTGCATGAGATCAGGACTTTGACAGATGGCATCTTTATTCAAGGGAAGCTTTTTTATTTGCTGTTACTCTTCACATTTTGTTTGATTGTATGTTAATTATCAATGGGCTTGCTGAATTGAAATAGGCATTCCTTTATATGAATAAACAGAAAAAAAACAGAAATATAGGTCAATTTAAGATCTGTTCTAACTGCTCACAGCTATTTAAGTCTATGAAGGCTAAAAGGCTTACTGAAATTTAAGCAGTACATCCTTCTCACCGCAAAACACTTTTCTGCAACAGAATACCTTTTCCTTCTACTATCACTTTTGATAGAAATTGCTGGTACGTCTAACATCAGCTGACATAATGCATGTAAAACCTGACATTTCCTTAATTAATCCATATAGAAGTTAGGAAGTCATTCAGCAACTAATTATGATTAATGAATTTTCAAGCATCAGGGTCCTTTTTTTGCCAGTGCTTGAAGGAAGTACGCATTTGATCTCTGAAAACAATAACCAGACAGTGAAATATGTTATTCTACAAATTCAAAACTACTTACAAATACAGAAGTACCTCAGGCATAACTAAACCAAGAAAAGCATTACCCTAGCTGTTAACTGCACTGGTTTTAAGAGATTTGTGCTGAGGTATTGATAATAGCAAATACCAATGGCTTTGCAGTATTTTTCTAACTGACAACACATGTGAACGAGCACTGATAAAAGTGATATACATATTCTTATAAGATTTTGTAAAATTCAGTAGAAGCATCTCAGGTACTTGAGATAATTCATAAAAATTGCTGTAAGAAGTGTCGAGAGAAGAAGAGGAGGATGAATTCTGTCATGAGATTATTGCCAGCAGGCAGGAAAATATTGCAGGGACTACAAAAATTTCAAAGCCTGTGAGTAAAGTGCTCTTAGTTAAAGTGCCTGACTAGAATAGTGTGATAATTCTAAAACTAGTAACTTAGATATACCAAAGATTACTAACAGACATCACAATTCTCTCCTAAAGTATTAATCAAAAATCCTCTTTGTTTTATTTATTGAATTCTAGCACTCAAACCTGCTACAATGGTGCTTTCATACTGCCAACGTAACTCAAACAACAGCACATGTGAAGACAAAAAAGTGCTGAAAGTAAGAGGATATTAGTTTGAGACTTCAAGCAGGTAACAGCTGACTATGAGCTACTTGTGCAGAAAACAATAAATTCAATGTTCTATCTTACAGATAGTAATGAAGTTTGATGAAACTGCTACTTAACTTGAAGGATAGCAACAAGTAACCAGAGAGGAGTAAACCTGACTGTATGCTGTGCAACAGCTCACTGTTAACATGGGACACTTGTGGGATTATTCAAGGAAGGCAGAGCCCTAAGCAACTGCCTTGTCAGTCTGTAATAACAGCAACAACAAAAAATCAGTATGCCTTTGACACTGGGAAGCAGTTGAGTCCCTGTTCATTTGTGTTCCTCTCTGCTTCCATCCTCAAAACATTGAGGCTACCACTTTATTTAGTCTGATGTCTGAAGCTTCAGTTTGTTCTGTAGGTGGCCACTTCTCTTGGTACCTCAAGACACCTACCTTAGAGGTACAAGTATTAAAGAAGTTGGGAGCTTTTTAAAAGGAAACTATGAATATATGACATGATTAATTACAAATGAGCTCCTGAACTTAATTTTTTATTATTATTATTATTGAAAGATCTGAAGTGTTCATTAAAAATATGAATATAGAACACAAGGTATTTAAAAGCCTTCCTATACGTAGCTGCATTGTTTCTTCGTAAGAACATTCAAAGCCCTTCCAGTAAACACATTATGCAGCAACACTCACAGAACTACAGGGAATATTTTTCTCAACTGTGGTTTACATGCAGCTTCACCATTCACCACAAATGAAGTATCAACTGAGGTAACCACAAAAATTTTAACATTTTAAATGCAACTGATACTTAGATGGATAAAGTTGTAAAAGCATGGAGATACACAGTCTAGCTATTTAGATGATGTATCATCTAATGTGATCTTAATAGATGCAAAATAAGAAAATGAAATGCATTCTGTGTAACTTAAGATTAGCTGTATAGCCAAAAATACTTTCAAAGAAGGGTTGCCCAAGGTTTCCTACAGTTTTCAGTGAACCATAGGAACATGCACATGTCACATCAAATCTGATAGAACATAACATCTGTCAGCAATGAAATCCACTTTAACCTTAAACATGTGCATTGTCAATTAATTTATCAGCTTTAAAAATACCTATTTTTTCAACCGTCACCATAATAACTGTTACAGTCCTTGTCTCAAACTGATTCAGAGGGAAACTGATGTGAATTCATCAGTAATGTCAACAGTAAATGGACCTTGAGCTGCCTGAAAGAAGAGGCACTGTTTTGCTTAAGAAAAACATTTGTGTGTTCAGAAGGTGAGACAATTGATGAAGAACACTAAAAAGTATTTTCTAAACAAAAGTTAATCGAAGAAAAACATTTAACCAGTACTTCCACTTCCAAACAGGACTTTATCAAATTTACTTGTTTAAAAAAAAGAAAATGAGCACTGCATTAACAAAGACAAAAAAAAAAAAAAATCAAAAAGATGGCAAATCCTCAATTACAAGAGTTTGACAGGTAAAGAAAACTGCCTTATGTACTTGCAAAGCTAGGTGTTCTCTAAACAAGCTTTCTGGCATCTTCAACACATCAACAGAAGATTCATTACCCTGAGCCCAGCAAACATTTCAGCCTGGCAAAACATGAAATCCTATTATTCGTATTCATGTCAAATAATATGCCTTTTTGAAGAGATCAAAGTTGCATCATATGGAGAGCTCTGAATCTGATTAAGAGTACTTGGTTCTGGAATCACAATAAATAAACGAGTTTATTTTTCACTTCGAATAAAAATTGTAAGTAATATACAGAAACAAATACATTCAGCTTTAAAAATAAATAAAATATATTTTCGAGAGCAGATAAGCAGCTGGAACCATATAGTTTGCATTGCATTTTTAAGTCTTTCTCCACGACGTAGATGTTGCAATGGAACAAAACAAGTAAAGCAATAGGGAATACATTAAGAATAAAATTGGGCTGGTAGATACAGTCAGCACAGTTCAGTCAATAGTTACAATCTCAGTAGGCTTTCAGGGGCTATTATCCTCACTTCAGCTTTCTGTTTATTGTTTTAGCCCATCTGCAAAGCATGAACACTTGGAAGTATACTATTCTTTTCTATCACAGATCTTGTTTGCACTCAAACATTGCCACAATTGAATAGATATGCCTTCTCATATCTACTGTACATCAAAAAGTTTGTTTTACAGACAGCTTTTCCCTGTGAAGGAAATCTAGCAATTTAATTCATATTTTCTTTCCTGATTTCATGGCCTCCTTCAGTTTACTAGCCATGGGTTTTCAGCACAAACACTGCCCATTTCCATGGTTATCAGTAGGATGCTTTGTGCTCTGTTTTCAGATTTGAAAGGTAAACTAGAGGGTATTGTAACACTTATTGGGATATAGGGAAATAAATCTCTCAATGTTGTAAGCACAGTGCAGTTCTTTGCTTCAAAGCAACCACTGACACTCTGCCTATTTGGTTCGTAGTTCCTACATCCCTCACATGTCCACTGGTGCTCGCAGTGTGACACTTCCAAAGGACAACTTGGCTCAGTGTGTTAGTCACATCAGCTCGTAACATGTCTGGGGGTTTTAGATCTAGCAGCAACAAACCATCTATAGGTACACACACATTATTTGATACAAAATTACTTGATTATGAAAACTCCAAAGATTCAGAGGAGTCTGTATTTGTGCCAGGCTCTCACAAATGTTCCTAGTCAGACTGCTTATGGTGAAAGGAGAATGCCAAAGAAAATTTTGTTTCCTTTTAGCGTAGAAAGCCAAATACCATTACATTTTCAGTCAATAATAGTTTAATGGCACATCCAGCCCCAATGTCTTTCAGAAACATAAAATGGAAGATATCAGACTTCGCTAATTTTTCATCTCACATTGAAGTGTGGCATACTGATATGCTGTTTGACTGCTGAGCAGAGATACAACTTTCAGTGTATGAAGTAAATAACATTGAAACATTTGGTAGGCAAAAATAGTCTCTTAAATATTAAGTACAGCAAATAGGAAAAATTTACAACTGCCAGGCACCTATCCAAATCTTAAGCCAAATATTCTGAGGGGAAGGCGAACAGAAGAAAGAGGTTACAGTTTGGTTCAGACCAACCTATACCACTAGTTGTACCACCTGTACCAGTGATCTGCCCAGTTTCACAATTTCTTGAGTGTAATAGAACTGGAGACATAGACTACCCATATCCCAAAATTACATTGTACAGAGAGGAAAAAAAAAAAAAAAAAAAAAAATTGAAGGAAGAAGAAACAAAAGAGGGGGAAAGGAAGACATTTACACACTTCCCAGTCCATCGATTTTGCATCGGAGCAAAATCTCCTACCATTGCACAGCCTTTCCTCAGGCATTCAAAATCTTCATAGAGATCAATCCCACAAGTAAAGATTCTATTCAAATGGTATCCACTGGACTAAAAAGGCTGTTAAGAATCAAACAGGCATAGAAACTCTGCCACACCTTTTACCCTAAATCAGCTACAACAGCTGAGGTACCACAGGAGGGTTTGGGGGATTTTTGTTGTCTCTTCTTCATAAACTAGTGTAGAATTTTTACCTCCTGCCTCTCACAAAGAAGCCTAATAGCAGGTGGTTTTGAGACTTGATATTCTTAAAACCACACAACTGCATTGTGGGTGGTTGAGGTTTTGGGATGTTTGGGGTGGTGTTTTTTAACCAACTAGAAAAATAAAAAAAACAAAAAAACCAAAACCAACCAACCAAACAAGAAAACACCCTGAAATCCACTGGAGGTCTTCCAACAACAAAGTCTTTTATTTTAACTATAATTTGGAGGTAGAAGTCAAAGTTAAATCTGAACTACAGCCAAAAGTCTTCTCTGTAGTGTTCGACTACATAACTACCTTAATATTTTTGTTTCCTGGGATGAAGATAGTCAATCCACAGTACAAGTCCTATTCAGCAACTCTACCTGCTCTGACAACTGGAATAGTGGTATCATTATTAATGGCAGAAATCATAATCTACTACCCCAGCAACAACTATGATGACACAGAGCAAAGATGAACATTAACCGACAAGGAACTAGAAATAAAAAAAGGTCTACTTTAGATACAACACAGTGAGCACTAAACAGCATGCAGTACAGAGGGGAAAATAATGTATAAAAAGGCAGATCAAATCTCTTTTCCAAAGGTTCTTCACACATTAATCCTGAAGCTATAAGGTTATATTACAACCTGCTGTTTTGAATCAAAATATATATTTAATTTTATACTTTCTCTTCACTGAGAAGAAACTGCTCTACACTTTTTTTCACATAAGCAAAGAATTATCTGATATAATCTGAATCCTCAGCTTCTTTAACATGACAATATCTGCGTACTACATACACATGGAGTAGCTAGTTCTCTGCGCTTCTATATCTTGCCAATGATGCAAGACAATAAAGCTATCCACGGCACTAAGAAATATCTCAGCAGAGATTCTAATCTATGCTAGCATCCCATGACCCCCACAGCCCTTCTGTATTTGCTAGCTACTGTGCATGGCATATGCTTCATTGTAAGAGTATACACAGCACACTTAGTTGCAGATACTTCAGATTATTTTTCCATTGCTACAGCAAGGCCACAGTTAACATTTCTCTGTTCCCTGTGTAGCTTCTACCAGGGGCAAAATTTCACCTGCACATTCACCAGAAAGTTTACAGACATGATAGAACAAGCAGGATTTCAACCTTGAGCATATAAGCAATATTTAAGTTTTGTTTCAACTTCTGTTCTCCTCCAAGTATGTCACTGTGTTTGGGGTTTTTTTGTTAAATCTTTGTAAGGCAGACAAAAAAAATAAAATCTCACAAAAGGCACCCATTCATGATTACAGCAGGCCAAGAGTTAAAGAAACGGCCTGTTTTATCTTGATACAGTAGCTCAACAGTTCATATTCAAATTTATGATTAGTTCTGCAGACTGTGTGTAGATTCAAGTATTTATCAACATATTAATTATATATTTACATTGATTGTACACCCTTTTGTCTTTGTAACAGAGAGCTTTGCAACTGTGACAGGGTGGAAGCACAACAACTTCAAAGTTTTGCAGCATTAAATACCATAAGCATTACTTTACAGCTCTCCAGTTGTGAATGTACGTGTATCAGTAGGGCAGAGAACAAAACTCCTCACCTGCTACCCAGGGACAACTGCTGCCTCTATGTTGGAGAAGGCAAAGAAGTGCAACGTGGTCCTCTGTTTTATCTGATCTTGTGATCATTTACCACTGGGCTGGGAACAGAGCACAGCTGTCAACTTTTCTTTCCAAAATAGACAGAAAACCAGGCAAGCTAAAGTAGTCCTCCACTTGAAGTAGTTTTTGAATATAGGTTAAAAACCTCATGAAGGGTTCATGGACTAAGGAAAAAGTATTTCTCAGCATGATATGGGTTAGTTAAGCACAGAAATGAAAATTCCTATCATGAAACTGACTGCTCTATTCAATAATGTTTTCTTGTATAATGCTATTTTTCCACAACTTCACAGTACTATTCATTCTGTGTTTTTTACTGACACATAAGAATGGTTTAAGAGGCAGCATTTCTGTAACAATCATATAAGGTCTATAAGGTACTATAATTGGGCAGATTCAGAAAGAGAAATATTAAAATTAGGAATTAAATATATATGCATTTACTTCTAATGTAGCACATTAGCTGTGTCAAGCACAATACCAGCAACAGCACTGCATGAGGAGCTTTTAAAGATTTGATAACATATACCTGGAGACGGAAGGAGAAAGGCATATTTTGAAGTGGTCAATTTTTACTCCTGCAAAACTTAACAGGAATAAGTATGGGTAACGGTATTAGGGTCCTTACACATTTGCAACACCTAAGACTTGTAACATATTGCTGTGTCTTACCAGTTTTCCTTTTGAAGTGAGCTATAAAAATTCATAGAGCTGAAGGTTCTTATTTATCCTTCCTTTCAGACACTCTTATGAGAATTTATTAGTTAATACTACTCTAGCTTTTCTTTCAACAAAATGAACAGCATTTACAAGTGCAAGTATGTTCTCAACTCCCTTCTATTGCAACAAAAAATGACCAGTACCTTCAAGTGTTATCACATTCTCATCTCCTTTTTTGAGTAATTTTCAGTATGTGCAGAATTGGAGCTAGTCACTAAGGTAACAGGAATGAGAGACTGATGTTCTCTGAGACATAAGACACAAGACTGCTGCTGCGGAGCAAGACATTAACACTATAGCACATTATGTTTAGTCCAGATAGGTTGTATTATTCAGTAGGAGTCTTCTGAGAAAATGAGACAACATAAGTGACTAAAATATTATTTGGCAGAGGGAAAGCGACAGTCAGGAACACTGTGCTACTCTCTGGATGTGGTTTCAGCACCTGCAGAAGCTATACCTTTCAGACTTCATTTTCCACACCAACTCTGACCCAAAGTAATGCCAAAGTTATTCTGAAAGGCATAAACTGATAAGCTGTAGATTGCCTTTCCTCAGTCTTCCATTGCAATCCTTTCCCTATGTGTGGTTTAACCTGAAGAGATGGTCAGTCCACACTGCATTTGCTGAGTCTACTTCCTACTTGATTGGTAAGGTAAAGTAATGGGAAAATTGGTCTAAGTAGAACACAAGAATTTCTGAAAGCACAAGTAATACTGCAAGACAACAGGGTAATCTGATCAGCAATTTCAGATGCCCTTAGAAGATGAAGAAAGCTATACAACAGAACACAAAGCTGGAATTGAAAGTTGTGCCTACTACAAATGATAGACTGAAATTTAATTTCTGGCGCTGCTAACAGGTTTAGGAATTGCCTATTACTTACCATAGCTTGCTTTATTTTGTGTGCAAAACAGTGGAATGCAGTTCAGAAAACATCCTAGAGAAGGAAAGTTAATCACCTTGCCTAGCATAAGGTCTGTTACTGGATTACTGGTCAGTGATGGAAGGGGCTTCTACCAACAGTAGTCTGCAGCCAGAAT
>JAVJGJ010000014.1:9515925-9526186 GCA_035590215.1 Microhierax caerulescens | reverse complement strand
TAACATATTTTTTATTTTCGGGTTTAAATTAAACAAAACTTTTTTTTTTTTTCTTTTTTTATTTTTGTGGTTTAGTTTTTATGGCGTACCAAAAAAAAAAAAAAAAAAAAAAAGAAAGAAAGAAAAAAAGAGGAAAAGCCATATCTAATGGCTCATTTCATTTGCCAGTCATTCACATGATTTCCTGCTTCAGTTTTGATATTGCCCTTTGAGAGATGTTAAAAGAAATGGAGCCTCAGATGTGATTAGATCTTTGGAAAAAACATGCATTTCTTCCCAGTGGATCATCCCCAGCTGACTAGCAAAACTCACATAGAAAATAGGATCCAGCTGAGTTCTGATCACTTTATCCTGTGTTACGCTTCAAGTGCAACTAGTGCTGGGAGCGCTTTTAGGGAAAAACTTGTGTGTTCTCTGAAAGACACAGGCAGCTGAAAACACAGGAGAAATGTTTTTTTATATATAAATGGAGCAGTCCCTTAATACTGCATTTTTTATTTTTTTAATTTTGCTTTTTGTTTCTTATTTGGAGCATTATTTCTAGCATGGAGTTATCATTTCTAATATGGAGTTATTTCTAGCATTTTAGTTTAGCTGCGCAGCAGGCGTTTCACCCACGGGGTGTACGTGTATCGGTGCCGTCCTGTCTGAGCACTGCCTCTAAGCGTTCAGCACGTTTCACCTTTCTGCTGGCCCTTGGCACAGACCCCGAGAACAACTTAGCACCTTCTGTGTAGGTATTCACGCAACTTAGCTGCGAGGAAGGAAAAGTTATGCTTTATTGACCTTACTACATCAGCTAAGCCTTGGTGATTAACAATGTCGTTCACAGCTGCAGGTGGAGGGAAGAGAGCTGGGCAATCTCACCGCTACCTTACGTTACAAGGCAGAGAGGGAGGATGCGTTTTTCTATTTCGCAAATGCTTTTTTTTTTTTTTTTTCCTTTAGCATTTTCGCTTTCCTTCCCATCCCTGCCCCAACGAAGAGAAGCCAGCATCGAGCCTGGCCAGCTGTACAAAGCCGATGGCAGGGCAGTGTCTTGGCTGCGTGTTGCTCAGCCATGGGGACAGTTGGCTCCTAACTTGCTGTCTCCCCCTCCTCAAACGGCCATCGGTTTGCTCTGTTAGCCAAAGGTGGCCATCAATGGAAACAGCACAAAGTTTTGATATCCATGTTTGGGTTTTTTCCCCGTCAGCAGACCTGCTGGTTATATCAGTTAGTGAAATTTCGGGTGACGGTTAAGAAAGGGGTTGACACAAAGAACAGGGACATACTTGGCAGTGATGTATCTGTAGGAGCATCCTTTGCTAAGCCAAAACTTGCTAGCACTTCTCTTCTGTTCAGTTCTAATGGAGTTGCAGTGCTTTCTATGAGACTGGCCTGTTGTGTGTTTTGGGTATGCAAAGCATTCTGTGCATCACCCACCGCAACGGCAGTGGCCGAAGATAAAATACAGTCTTATCAGCCTGAAATTGCCCCTTATGTTGCACAGGGAGAAGTTCATTAGATCTTGAATGCAAGTCTCATGGCATGTAATTGTTCCCTTCAGAATCTTTCATCCCGCTTACTTTTACCTGGCAGGGAGTAAAGCAGACAGAGCCAGGCTTTTCTCACCGGTGCCCAGTGAGGGAACAAGAGGCAACAAGGCACGAACTGAAATACAGCAAATTCTTTTTAAATGTAAGAAAAAACTTTTCCACTGTGAGGGTGGTCAGACAGGAACAGGTCATTCAGAGAGGTTGTGGAGTCTCCATCACTGGAGATACTCACCAGCTAATGGAACATTGCCACGAGCAACCTGCTCTCACTGACGCTGCTCAGTGCAAGGGGACTGGGCTGGACGATCTCCAGGGATCCCTTCTATCCTCAACTATTCTGTGATTTTGCAAAGGTATTATGCAGCAAAGTACTTGCATGTTTGAGTGTAATAGTGAAGCTGTGTCTGTCTTAGTAAGAGGGTGAAACGGTCCCATGCTTACAGTCTAAACTGAGACCAAATGTGAATAAACAAAAGCCCAAGAATGAGTTCCCAAGGACTGGTGGTGATTTTGTTAAGATACAAATTTTAGCCTTGGATGCGATTAATTCCGTTATTTTGTGACTGCCATTTAAAAAGTTTAATGTAAAGTTCTTGTAACTTGTTCAAATATATAAAATAGATTATACTTGCAAACCTATTTATAGACCTAATGGCTAAAAATACCAGCGCATGTATGCATTTGGGTACGTCCTGATGTTTAATATATTTGGTGACAAACTGATACACATGGCTGGAGATGATGTGACTGTGACAGCCCAAGAATAATATTTTTAGATAATTGTTTCCATGAAGACTTCAGCTCAGTGCTCAGCAGCAATAAAGAGAAAAATTATTAGGAGAAAAGTAGAGAATGAAGTGGAGGAGATTGCTCTGCAGCTGGGTATTTCTGTGGTGTTCCCAGGACTTGAATCCTGTGTGCAGGTTTGGTCCTCACCTGTCAGACAGGATACTGGAGAGGGTTCAGGCAAGAATGACAGTGATCGAAAGCATTCCAAACACAGGACAACTGAGTATGCAGGGACCTCTTGGCCTGGAAAAGAGATAATTTAGGGAAGCATAGCAGTGGTCTACACAATCATAGATAACACTGGAAGAGTGAGTGGGTAGGGCCTGACTGTTCATGGTTCCTGCCAGTATCAGAACTTTTGGCCATCATATACAGTCAGTAAGACACTATTTCAGAGCACTCATAAGGTGATGGATCTTCATATGAGACACGTGGAGCCACATGGAACTCCTTACCAGAGGATGGTGGATAGATTAGGAGGTTTACATGGGGAACTGGACAAATGCTTCAAAGAGAAGTCAAGGCATATTTAGTAGACAAAGCACCTTAGGCTAAGGAGACCCGCTGGGATAGATGGTTGGAAGCTGGGAAGGTGACAGCAGGAGGGTCTTGTCCTCTGCTGATTTTTCCATAGGTGTCTGCATGCGAAGCAAGATATTGGGGAAGGGGGGACCCTTGGTGCGAGTCAGTGCAGCCTGACGAACTGTGCCTTTGCTCCGCTTTTCAGAGGCATACCCTGTGGAGCTTTGCACAGCTGGATGGTGTTGCGGTAATTGCACAGCTGGATAGTAGCTCCATTTCGCGTTAAAATACAAGGTAGCTGTTGAAAGGTTGGGCTTTCTCTGGTTTTTGTATCAGATTACAAGTTACAAAGAGAGAACCAGCTGAACCCCCCGCCCCCCCCTTGCATAACTGGAGTCTTCTTTTTTTTGTGTGAATCTAAGGGCTTTCTAAATCAAGTGTCACAGCTTTACCTTAAAGCCAAAAAGGGATATACAGGTGCCTCATCATTTTTTCTGACATGTTGTGAAAGAGGAAAGTGCAGCACTAGTGAAGAAGATGGGAGTTGAGCCTCCCTACATTGGCTTGTGAGGAGCTCAAACGGAGCAATTGCAGAAATCAGTGCTAAAAAAATATCTGCATAAATAAAATTTGTTTCAAAGTGTGTATTTATAAAGGTATTTTTTAAAGTTACCATTTTGTGTTGTTTCCAAACCCTGTTTTACTGTTGCACTTTTAAAGTGTAGAGTTGGGAAATGAACTCGACTGTCATGACAGAAATAGTCTGCAAGTATAGTAAGTACCTCTGAGAACAAAAAAACCCAACAGTTCCTTAATGAAGACATCGGTTTTGAACAACAGCAGTCCAGCTAATCCCCAGCCCTGCCAGGGAGTTGCCGTGTAACCTACAGAAGGATTTCTAACGGTACTGAGCATCGAGGCTGCTTAACTTTGATGTTGTGTCCACTTCTCTTCACTGGCTGGCTGGGGAACCTCAGTCTGGCAGTGTAGCTCGTAATTGGCAGTCTGGGTCATTCACTGCTGCCTTGTCAAGTTAGACATAGAAAATGCAGTCTAAATATGGTCCTCAGCATCTCTCTTCCCTGTTCTGAAACGAAGCAAGTGATGCTTTTTCCTTCTTATCATTCATTTCCAAACTTTTGAGGTTCCTCTGACAAGAACTGCCTTTTACTTTGTTTCTACGTTGGCTGAGATACAGGTTTACACACATAAATCAGGCAACATGTGTGATTATAGTGTAAATGAGGGAGGTTTAGTCAGAAATAAATCTGTCCAAGCCAATTTTGACGTAGTAGATAGGACATTTTAAAGACAGAAGAAAGCACCTAGAGTTCCAGCAAGGAAACGATCTGCTGATGCCAGAATTGGGAAGGGGGAATGATTTCCAGCTGGTAAGCACACAGCCAGAGAAAGAGAAGGAGCTGACATTTTAGGAAGCAAATGCAGGTTAAGAGGTTAAGCAGGGTCTACAGAGACTTTCTTCAAAGAAAGGACCTTCTGCAGGTCCAGAGTTACTGAAAGGTTCACTGCTGGCCTCTGTAATGATTAGTTGGTTTTCTTATTTTTTTTCCCTCTGCTTAAATAAAGTCAAGTCCCACAAAAAATGTTGAACAGAAGGGTGATCACTGTTTATTTTTATTTACCTGGCTTAGAAAATTAAGAGACTGGTTGCCTTTTTTGTAAAAGCTTGTCTATTTCCCTGAAGTAAATACAAACAGCAAGGTTTTTTTGTATAATTTTCAACTTTCTGGGTTGTCAATAGCTTTTAATATTTATTTATTAATATTTAATATTTATTATATATATTTATCTGTCGATGGTGGGGTCTGATTAGTCTTTCAGATGACTGATCAGGAGAGAAGGACATGGTGGTGAAAACACGGAAGAATTAAACTCCATGAGGCTTAATGGAATGAGAGTCATGGAAGTTCAAGCAGTCAAAAAGCCCATCTCTTTGTCAAAATATATCAGCAAAATATGGATGTTTCAGGGGAATTCCAGGGCTTATGATGTAATAATTTTGGAACCTTTAGCTCATCAACATTACCTCATCATTGTTTCCTTGCCTTTTAATCTGATGGAGGTTATTTGTAGAGGAGAGAAGTGACAGTTCCTTAATTTCAGAAACTTTGGCCATTGATAAGCCACAGGGCAAACTAAAATACTGGACGTTTCAGTTTTATGCCATCTTGTTGCTCATCATAATTTTATAGCCCTTAATTGGCAAGGATTTCTTCTTAAATGCCTTTTTTTTTTTTTTTTTTTTACAAGGCACTGAGGAGTTACTTATGACAGCATTTCCAAATGTACAGAGCTTGAAAAGAGGGCAGATTCGGAGGTCTCAAGTCCTTTTAAATGCCATTAGCAGTTTTAACACAGTTGATTTATCTATCTATCTATCTATCTATTTATTTATTATGTGAGATGCTGAGGAGCTATTCATGACACAGAGGGTGTTCTGGACCACTCTGCATTTCACATAAAACTAGGCAGATTTTGTTTTTTTTTTTTAGTTTGAAATTGCAGGGCTTGGAGGTATCCCGTGTGGTGAAAGATGGAACTGAGATTTGTGTCTCAACGATTGCCCAAGTGCTACAGGGACAGAAACATGACTGTAAAATGCCCCAATGCATTTTACATTTACAGTGTCACTGTGGATAGATCTTTTGGTAGATGGCTAGGCTTCTGCACTGCAATGTCCTGTACTTTATTCTATTGATGAGGCTTTCTGGTCTCCCATTCTCTGGTTGCTTTCTTTCAGTTTATTCTTATTAAATTTGATTTTTAAAATAATTCATAAAACTGCTATTAAAAGTCCTTATCCCATAAAAAGCAAGTAACATCAGCTTTACAATGTTCATATCAGAGATGAGTGCATGCAGTTCAGCCTGTTTTTATTAAAGGTTCGGAGTGGTCTGAAGCTGCTGGGTCAGAGGTGGTTGGGATAAACAACCCAGTAGTATCTCAGACTTCGGTTATGTACTGCCATGTCCTCATAGTTACAGACCCATCAAACTCTGAAAGACCTAGAATTTGACTTTTCAAGACCCTTGGAATTCAGCGGAGTGACTTTGCTGTTATTTTCAGTAATGTATTTTGTAACAAGAAGGAGCAAGGAAAGAAGAGCCACAAGACCTGACTTGTAAAAGTCAAACCTGACACAATTGCAGCACATGACTTTTGGCATCATTTTCAAAGCACTAAAGCACTGAGAGCTTCAGGGATGTGACAGCTTAAAAAAACAAGGGCAGTGCTCCCTGTGCCATAGTGTCTCTGTCACAAAATGTGAATAATGTGTTTTAATTCAAAGGGACATTCTGTACAGGTAATTTTTCTTTGCTTTGACAGCCCCATATAGTGAAATACGGTAATTAAATTTCCCTCTGTCTCTCTTTCCACCTTTCTAATAGTGTAACCTGGAGAAAGGAAACTGGACTGTGTAACCAGCTGGAATGGGCTTCAGACCATGCGCCCATCCTTGCTCAAATTTTTCTAGCATTATTGTTGACTCACCATACAGAGCACAACCCCATTCTGCTTGAGAACAGCAATGACATGCTTCTAAACATTTCAAAGGGAAAATTTCCCTTGAAATGCATCTTTCTGTCCTTGTAAATTGATAACTGGTTTGTCATAACAGGTATTATAAAGGTGTTAGTGGGTGTTTGTACTGACATTTCAGTAACTGGCTTGTGAGTATGTTGAGCTGAGAGCCGAGAGGAGGAGTAAAGGGTAGAAATAAGGAAGAAGAATGAGATGAGAGACAGGGAAAAAAGGTATACATGAGAGGACAGATTAAATCCCTAAAGCTTTCAGTGGCAAACTTTCTCTTCTCCTTTGTAGACTACAGCCTTCCCAATTTAGGGGGACAGGGCATAAGATTGTGTTACTGCATGCAGCCCTTGGCCATAGCAGGTAACTGTGCTACACATTTAACTAAACATTTATGATCCCAGTAAGACTGACTAAATTTAACTGAGGACTTCTCACTGATCAAGGATTTGGAAGGAAGCATATGCTCAAAATGAAAGCCAGGAGGAACTGGAGACACCCAGCATGTTGAAAAGATAAGTTTGAGCATAAGACATGACTGTGCACCCATTCTTTATGTCAGTGAGAATTCTGTCCTGTGGTAGACTTATGGGAAAGTCAGTGAGACATGTCTGCAGTGTCACACTCAGCAGAGTGACAAAGCAATCAATGGCATAATTGATCTCAGAACAGTGTAAGAATCATTAGGAGACTAGCTAGTACAGACTTAAACTAATGCAAATTGCATGGATAGAATGAGGGATAGAGAAGATAATTGCAGATTTTCAGAAGTAACCCTCTTAAAACTTGGTTAAGTAAACGTTATTCATGTTTTGGTAACAGACCAGACCAACACCTAGACAAAAGCATCACACTTTAGGTACTAAACTGTAGGAAGTGATCGAAAAGACTCAGTTTTGGGAGATGTCTCTCTAAGTGAGCCAAGTAATAAGATTGTGTGTGACTTGGTTTGGTTCTTTTGATCAATTAGTGACTGCAAATCAAAATAATGTAAAAATGCTCTAATTATTAGTTTCATCAGTTCCCAAGTCATTAATATGTTGTTGTAACACGGATTAGAAAAGAAACTTAGTTTTTTGAACGATTTCCACTCTTGGAAGGTATCATTGGGATTTTTTTCTTGCAAATTGAAAAACATTCTCTTGTCAAGTGTTAGGCTTCTGATACTTCTGTGAAAGCACCAAAAGCACCTGTGTTCTGTCAGTAGCTGCCAAAGCTCTCATCACCTTTCTCATCACTTTGCTGGATAGTCCTTAAAGGCAATAGTGTCATTTGCACCAGCGTGACTTTTGTACTGTGCACACATATATTTAACATGAGAATATCATAGAACTGAAGGGTGAAGTATGTACATAATAGTCCTATGGGACAAATTAATCCTAAAGGCTTCTGTTCAGTGTGCCATTTCTCTTAAGGGAATTTTACAGGACAAGGAGGCTACATGTGCTGGAGGAAGTTGTAGGATGCATTTGAGATGACATGGAACACTACCATATAGTGTAAGTGTTGCCGTGGAAAAGTGAGTGAAGTCATATGGTAAAAAGAAAATACATCTGCCTGGAAAATTTGCCATAGCATAGGGGGAAAAAAATAAAAGTTGACTTTTAACTAAAACAAGATCCAGTAGGGAAGCTGTTTAGGCCAGTTTCAGATGCCATAATTTGGCTGCTTTCACTCCAGTACTGGCCAGCCCTGCCACATTACTATTCAAAATATTTTCAAGATTGTTGGGTTGAGTCCTGGAGTGCAGCCAAGTGGCCTGGATCAATGGGAAAGGGCAGCAGTACAAGAAAAAGTCATGGAGTAGGTGATACAGACGGCACCCTGCCGTCCATCTTGGGCAGAACAATGGAGCAGGACATGTCTGCGTCCTCACCGAGATGTGTTTTATCTCTCCCAGAGAGTCACAGGCCCCTTGCAAGGTCTGCCAAACCAGCCTCACTCACTCATGTGGAGTTATGTGGCGTTGTGCAGTATTCAACTGAAGAAGAGCGTGTCTCCCCGTGCTTTGCATTGCTGTTGAGCCTGGTTGTAGGCCCTCAAACTTAGGTAAATCAGAGCACTGCAAAGACAAATCCTTAGTCGTGGTGACTCGCATCATGTTCTGGAGGCCAGAACCCTTAGGTCATGGAAGGAAGTGTTATCATTAGTGTTTGTCATTGAAAACTTCCTCTCATTGCCCCACCATGCGTGCTCGAAGGCTGTTGTTCTTACAGAGCCGTTCTGTAAAGGGTTCCCAGAAATGCACCAGCAGCTTGAGTTGCCTTGGGAGATTCCTGAGGTAGGGGTGGAAATTAATGTGCTTTCTTTGAAGCATACACAGTTGGATATTTCGCACCAGTGCAAACCTTCTGAAGCCTCTCAGTTCCTGTCTCTTTCTTGGCTTTTGAAAATCATAGCGTATCATCTCCAAGGATGACGGGGCATGCCCGCGTACAGTGTACTGCTGCGTACTGGAGGTCTGAGAAAAAAAACAGATCACTGCATCTTCCTGAAAACTAAAGAGGTAGAGAAGTAGCTGTAATGACAAGCTTTTTGACAAGACAGTGAGCAGGCTGTTCCCCCAAAGGTGCTCACTGAGTTTTACTTCCATTTTTACCGCATTGTGTTTATTGTGTGGGCTGCCTGTGGCCTAGTTAGGTACAGGGAAAGCTAAGTTACTTTGTGATGGTGCGGTAAGAATCTTGGAGGTAGAAATGATTATTCTTTCAAAATTGAATCTGAAGAGGTATAGAAATAAAGGAACGAAGACACTAAGTATTGGCCCTTGTTTCTTCTCTGGTAGATCCTGGCATCTTCTCCAAGGTGTTTTCAATACATCTTAGTCAGTGGAGGAAAGACTAGATCAGATCATCTGAGATAGTTGAGCTTTAAAACGGAGTCCTTAACAAGAGAGTTATTCTTCTAAATTTATTATGCTTTCTTCAGCGTATTGTAACTTCATGAAGTATGGGTTTGGGGCTTTATTTCTACTTTAGAGGCTGCGTAGCAGAACGGTATCCAAATTAATGAAGTTTAGTTACGACGACATAGTAGTACATAAAACTGAATGTTGAGAAAGCCATCATATACTAACCTGTAGGAACTAAGAAAGCTGCTATGGTTCCTTTCTGGAGCTGGGAGAGTCAGATTTTTTCTCCATTGATTTTCTGTCCCTTGATTTCCTTATCTGTAAACCTGGGGTTAGAGGATATTTTGAGATACACAGGGATATAAGGGGAGGAAAGATTACAGATCCTCATGTTCAGTTCCCAGAATGAAAAACACATGGAAGAAGTAGCTAGTTTAGAGAAACCCATAGTACAGCTACTACACACAACACAGGCTACAAACTATGGTTTAGCAAATGAAGAACAGAACATGTAGCTGAGGACTTCAAGCCACAGTTCTAAGGTACTGGAGGAAGAGCAGAAGATGCAAAGGTGGGAGGGCATCACCAGTACTCTAGGTTTCTGCGAAACTGGAGGACTGGATAAATAAAATGTGCAGGTGATGGAAGGAAAGAAGGAAACGGAGCATGTCCCATACCATGGAGAGCTACAGGGTATGCTAAGGGGATTTGACCTGGGTGGGAAATTTGCTTCTATCCTTGAATCAGGGTATTAAGTGAATTTTGAGGAGATTCCCATCTTCCAGAAATGGAGAAATTGATGCTGATAGAAGCTTCTGTAGATCCCGCTTACGTATTGCATCTAACCACCTCTAGAAAAAGGCATCAGAGAAAGGCAGCTACGCAAACCACAGCCACCCCTTCACTTGGTGGTTGGTGAAGCTAAGTTACAAAAACCTTACCTACAGCATCTGGTCCTATAGTGCAGTTTTTCAAATATATAATAGTGAACAAAAAGCAATCCAGTCTT
>JAVJGJ010000014.1:9480930-9499585 GCA_035590215.1 Microhierax caerulescens | reverse complement strand
ATTAATTCCATCTGCATAATTTGTTGTTAAATTTTTCCTTTTTTTTTTCTTTTTTTTTTTTTTTTTCTCCTTATTCTCTTCATTTTGAATTCTTCGTCTCTACTTAATCTAGTCCAAAGAGCCTGAGTGGGCTGCCTTTGGAGGGGATCGTGATATGCCTGGCTTTGTCTTCAGATTGATCTGCTGCCAGCTGTATCTTCCAGCACTCTCTTCAGCTGCTTCTCTCCTCCTTTTGTCTCTGCAGATACCTAGCTAGGATTTTAATTTCTGCACTTGTCATCCTTGGGATTTTTCAGTAGCTGCCAATTTTTCTTTCCCCAGCCCTTAAGGTGTGTTAAAGCTTGACCAGGAAAGCCTACTGGCAGCGCGGATGTCTAGTTAGAGTGATCTTCTTTTTTCCCCCTGCATACTCCATAAAAAAATGTATTTTGACCTTCGGTATAATAGGCCCCCTGAGTATATTTGTAAGTGCAAAGCAGCTGCCAGGAGTGGAAGACTACTACATCTCCTGTATGTACTGTCAGGTTTTCCTGAGTCCTAAACTCCCATATAGACTTCTCACTTAGACTGAAAATACCCAAACCCTGGCTGAAGGAACTGCATTGGACCCTCCAGTGCTAGTTAATATGTAATAATTAGGGGTGTAAAAAACTTGAATCAGCATCTGAAATCTGCAATCCAGTTGCATCAGTATGCTTTGTTATGCTTCGGGTGCTTCAGGAATCCCATAATACTCTGAGATACTGATGCTGCAGCTATTTCCACTGATGTGGGGACATGGGATGTCCTGTCTTAGTGACTGCAATTTACCAAGGGAGGAAGAGGGCTCAGTGCTAGTATCAGCACCGCTTTTGAGAAAGACCCATGCCATCTGTTAGATGGCAACTCTGAGATGACCACCAAAGTAAGCAATATAGGCAAGAAAAAGCTTCCTGTAAATAATGAAAGAGGACAAAGGTCAAATATGAAAGTGGATTGCTCTAAAGTAGAAATACTGTTTGCAGTGAGATGGGCAGATAACTGCTGCGCCAGTGAACGAGTTGTGGAGAAAAACACGGTGAACCCAGTCAACCCGGTTGTGATTGCTGGTCTGCAGCATCTTATTGTTTGATGTAACAAACGGAATTTTCAATTCAAGTTGCAGTAGGTGGTGCAGACATTACAAATACTCTTTATTTTACTTTATTAACTGAGGGAAAATAGGCAGGAGACAAGTTTACAGAGAGGCAAGGCACTTCACAAAATAGATACTGTTATTGTAAGGAAATAAGTGGAAAATTTGATTTCTTGTTACAGTAAAATTAAATCGTGTAATCTTTAATCAAAGGAATACATTTTGGAAGCATTTTATGAAAATGACAGTAAAGGCTGCCATGGAGGAGAATTAATACAACACTAATTAAGAATATTGACCCAGGAATTTGGTACAGAAAGTACGTGTACTTTCAGAGAATAAAGTTGTCTGAATACATAATTATACTTGATTATAGTTCTTACGGTAGTTTTATAAACCTTTTTAATGAAGTCAGTGAATAGTCTAAATTGTTGCTTCTCTCACATGATAGTAAGAAATACGGGTTCTTCATAAATACATTGGGCAATATTTATAGGGTTTTATTCAATTCTGAGGAAAACTAACTTGGTTTGAGAGATTACCTTCTAGGAGCCCTGAACAAGGAAGAGCAGTGCTTACAAGGCTGTCCATCAGTCGTGCAGGTCTGTTTTCTATTGCCTTCGGTGGAAGTTCTGTCTCCAAGCTTTTTCAAAATTGTCATTCATATTGTGATGTTCTTTCCTCCTCTTTCTGCCAGCCCCCTCACTCCTCTGTTACAAGTCCAGCTCCCCATAGTAGCTGCACAACTGCTGCTGCTGTAGTGTTCGCTCCTACTCCGGTGGCATCTTCTTTTCCTTGAACCAGCACTGTGTCTCACAGAAAAACATGGATCTCAGTTTGGGGTTTAGAGAACGAACCTTATCCATGAAAATGCAGTTACGTGCTCTGCTTTGCCACTTTCTTGTCCTTATCATCATGCCTTCAACATATTTTGTCTGGCTAAGAGTGTTGTAGAAATAGCAATTCTTCAGTCATCTCTGGGCCCCTGAGCTGAAGAACAGGTGATTTCATTTTGTTTTGCCCAGCCAGGGAGAACTAAGTGGGACTGAGAAGTACTAAAACCAATGCATTTTCTAGAATTTTAAAAATAATTCTAATTTGGCACATTTCTATGAGAAGATCTGATCTTAATTGATTCTATAGGTTTTTGAGCCATCTACATTGTTACAGTTGGATGTTTCACTAACTGATAAAGGAAGCAACTTCTGTAGAAGGAAGCTGTAGTATAGATTGTGTTTGGAGTTGAAAGGAAAAACGGTGAATAATCAATTAGAAATTAAACTCAAGCTGTTAAAAAAGGAGAGGATGGCTAATGATATCTGAATTAGAATCATAACACTTTGCAATCTTGTGCAAAATAGTATATAAAGTTAATTGGACCCACTGGGTTTTGCAGGCTTACTTGTCTAAGGGGCTGCTGTTTTCTGTAATGAAGCCATCATCCTTCACAATGTCAGGAGAACACATGGGAATCTCTGATCTCACATGCCAGATGTCACATTTTGTTACACTTTTAAACCTTGAAAGCTATTGTAGTTTCAAAATCCATACAAACCAAGGATGATGTGCTTTGTTTGGTGGTGGTTCTTCATCTCTTAAAGGCTGTTGGTACTGAATTTCTGTCATTAATCACAAGCCCTCTGGAAAAATATTATTAATTGAGGGTTAAATAATGACATAAAATGGCATATGTTGACTTCAAAAGATGAAGCGGCTGTCTTGGTTTCTGCTGCAGAAGATACTTGAAAATCTTTGGTAGTACTAAGTGCAGCTTCTTTGAAAAATAAAATCATGTAATTTGTAGCTAGATTTTTACTGAAAACTGTGAATTGTGCCTTGGACTCCAAGGTGGCCTGGAACACTTCTGCAGTCAGTTCTGTTTTCTGCAAGCCTTCCTTCTGCAAGATTCCTTCTGATACAAGTTTCCAAATTGGATGGCTTCCAGTGATTCTTTGCTTACCTGTATTATCTTAGTGCCCTGGAGAAACAGTCACACATCAGGAAGCCATCCCGATACACACAGTCACACAACAGAGAGACTGTCTTGGCCAAACCAACTTAAACTAGAAGAACAAGAGAAAACAGGTGGATACAATCAGCAACATTCAGGGAAAGGGTGAGAGTGTGCTGGGCCAGAATACAACTGAGTGAGGGTGAGCCCATCGGCAGCCTAACTACTGTCAACTTCTGGTTTATTAGGGTTTTGTAGATACTAGAAGAGAGTCTTGAGAAGGAAATTGAAAGGAGATGATGAAATAGCTCTGCAGATGTTCAGATATTTCCTCCCAGGCATGAAGGTCAGTGTGGGAGGAAGATGAAGGCACTTGTTTGAATATTGATCATGTGGAGGTGGAGGCTGGTATTGTGCGTTATCAGAGGGAGGTGATAGCATCTCTCTGGCGCATAAGAGTTACAGCAGAAGAAGAGCATAAGGAGACTGCGTCAGCCATCAGGCAGCTGGTGCCTTGGGGTTCTTAGGCTGTATCTATCATGGCAGTACGGAGCTGTGGTTTTGGTAGGACAAGTTACAAAGAAGAACAAACACGGGAGGAGGGCTGTTAGTTGATTTTATTGTGATTTCGGAGAACTTTATCCAAAATCTATTGAGGTCAATGACATGGGCTTTTCATAGGTAATCGGGGGTGGGGTGTGTGGTGTGTGTGTTCAGCTCCAGCTGAAGACATCTAAATGTAGGTGTCTGTGTGTGAGTTAGGTGTCAAAGCTCCAGTTATCTCAGTGGATATCTAGGTCTGGACTCAGGTCCCTCAGGCTCAGCGTCCAGTGCCACTTCAGTTCTGCTTTCCCTTCAGCTGCCATTCCAGAGGGGCACATCTCTAAGGTCCTATAGAATTGAATGTCTAGTCAGTAGACATAGGCTGTAGACACAGGCAATTCATCACACCCTGAATCTCTCTCTAGGCTCTATTAACTGCACCGACTGCATCTCTTTGGAGTGCACCGGGGGCCTACTCAGTATGCTTACACAAAGGTACCTGCACCTGGCTCTTAGGAACAAACTGAATGCTGCTCCAAGGGTATAAAATCTTGTGCTGCTGGGTGAAATCCTTACTCTGTTGACATTGTTATGAGTTTTGTCACAAACTTCAGTCTGACTAGGACTTTGCTTTCTGTGCTCTATGCAATACTTTGTATCTATGCATTTTGATCAGCTTGCAAATGCTTATACTTGCTTAAATAAAATTTCCTACAGACTTTTGAATAAACTCCCCTATCCATCTGTTATTCCACTAATATCCCAGATAACGACTCATAGTAGCTCCCAAAGAGCCTGGAAAACAATGTAATATCAGCATTTACAGTTGGATAGTGAAGTACAATGTAAGCATTAAACTTTTCTAAGGGCACCTACACCCTGAAGTAGAGCACGGCACTGAGGTCCAGGTCTGACAGAGGTACGAGCAGGTGTCTCCATACATCACTATGCAGTTCCTCATGGAAGGTAATCACTTGGATCTCAAAAGCAGTACAACTGCCTGTGTCCCCGAGACAGTGTCCCTTGGTTTAGGGACAGCCCCATGTTAGTGCAGTTGCATTGCCCAGTGCTGGAACAAGCTGTCTTGGTGCTTGCTGGGACATTGCTGTACTGTGGAACGTGAGTGTGCTTCAGATAGAAAATATGTTCACCAGCTATCTGTAAGATGCTTTGTAATAACGTGCTCTGTTATTTTTTTGTGATATATTCGGTTTTGAGGAGCTTTGCTTCTGTTTTGAGCAAAGAAATTTTGCTGGAATAACAGAGCACTCCTAAGACTGGAAATTAATACACGTGAAAAGAAGAACTTGTTATTTGAATAAGTTTGCCTGAAGGGGGAATATCTGAACTTTCAGTAGAATTCCATTCCCTTCCTTCATGTGAATTAAATCAAGGCTGGGGGATAGGAGAGCATAGTAGGGTAGTGTGATATATGTGGGGCACAACTAAAGAAAGAAAAAGTGATCTTACCCCGCTTGGCTTGTCTGTCTTTTTATTGACCTCTGTGAGATTTCATTTGCAATAATGAACTGCTTTTATGCAAAACTTTTCAGCGCTACCAAATGAAAGGAACTTGTTGACAGGAAGCGAAAGCTGCATGATCTCTGCAAAAGTCCGTGACTGAATCGCTGCTCTGTTCATCACCACGCTGTTTGATATGGCGTCAGGAGGCTCCTTTCTTCCACTGACTTGAATAAAAGAAGGAGCAATTCTTAAATGGCCACTTCCATTAAGGCATCAGACCTACCTTTATTTTAGTTATAAATGATCCCTATAGCAAAATGGGGTTAAATACTGTATGATTATAGCATCCAACAATATCTTCCAGGGAGATCATATTATCCTTGGAATCAGTCTTTTCAGGCAGTCTTGTGGAGTGGGTTAATGCAGTAGCAATGTTTCTCCAACTTTTTCCCCAATTCTCTTTCTCACACTTGGAAATGGTGACTTCTGGCTGTTCGCTGCTGGACCACATGCAGACGCAGCAGGAAGCTCTTGGCTTCTCTGACTGCATTTGCTGTCCAAACAACTGCTCCTCGCTCCCTCAGAGGAAGACACAGTGATCAGACAGAAATATTTTGAAGGCCAGATGGGGCTAATGGGCCACGAACTGGAGCAATCTGACCAAAATACATACTTAATTGAAGGTTGTTTCTTGAATTTCTGGCATGGAATTATGCACCATGCTTGACTGGTTTGCGGTGCGCAGATCTAGTTTTGCATGTTTCAACTCCTGATCATATCAATGGCATTCAGTTTCACTCAGACTTTCCAGGAATTGCTTAGTCCCTTCTGAGATCAGACATACATACACACATACTTCAGACAGTCCTCAAGTAGGCTTAAGTGCAGTTCTGCTAAGTGGCACCCCTACTATATATGACTATTGCCTCCTCCACTGTGGTAATTTCTGGAAAAATCGGCTTTGCTAGTTTGCTTTTGCTTTGTTTGCTTGTGTTTTTCCCAAAAAATGTTGGCTTTAAGTTTGTATCTCCAAGTGAAAGTTAGTGCTGCTTCTGCTAAATGCAAGGAATTTCCCTGAGGCCTGTGCTTATGCCCCTCATACCTTCAGGAGTGATTCTCCAGATTTCACCAGCTAGGCAGGATCTGATTAGGGTAACACATATAAGAGGTATGCCAGGAATGACAGTGGACTTCAGTTGCTGGTCTTCATTATCCAGTTTTGTTTATTTTTTTTTTCTTTTTGCCCTACACTGATATCCCCAAATCAGATCTCTGTTGAGGTATACATCTGAGACCCATCGTATTTGTGTACTTCTCTGAAAATGTCCCCTGGACCAGATTCATTTCAGAGTAATGACCTGCTTCTCTGGATTTCCTCTGTTGCCTATTTAAATAAGAGATGCTCCTTTACCTCCTCAGTCAAATGACAGTGCAACGTTTAGAAGATCTCTTAAAGCAGCTGGTTCTGCACTCTGCATCAGAAGTGTTATAATTTCATTAGTGGAAAATACATCCTTGTTAAGCAAATGGGCTATAAAGTGTTGTGTAACAGGAAACATTTAATGGCAAGATACTTAAAGATCTGTTTAGATTGTATGCACCTGTCTGGTTAAGCTTTTCGTGGCCCCATTGTGCAAAAGAATTTATCTGTCCTAAGTAAGGAGTGAATTTCTTTTTTTCTAGCATTCTCATCATGCTGGAACTAACATACCTGACGCTGAAAAGCTTTGAGATTCTCCGAGAGGACATTTGTAAAATACTGTAGCGACTCCAGAATATAAAGACGGAAATAAGAATAAATGTATTTAGGGTACAGATTGCTTAGTTATGAATATCAGTGATTAATTTTGTTTACTTAAAAACATCTGCTGCCAGCACTTCCAATGCCTTATGATGATGGCTGGGGCTGGCCAGTGTCTTCTCCCTTTCTCTCCAGGTAGGACACCAAGATCCAAGAAAGGCCTTTATAAGACAGGGCATATTAAGGATCAGCCTGTTTGCCTCCAGACCCATCAAAAAGTAGAGTACTTAGCTGCTGTTTAGATAAAACACTGTAGAAGAGTAAGCTTAACATATGAGGCATCAAGACGTCAGCAACAGCAGAGGTATGGAAGAAATTTCCTAGAAGGGATCATATTGGCCAAAGACACCCAGGCAAGATGTTGTCTTGACTGGTAAGGTGCCAAGGGTCAGACCACAAAGCTAACAGAAATTGGATCAGACTGAGATCTTAAGTTATGGCTAAGCTCCAGCCCTCGAAAGGAAAGAATCAGATGAGAGTTGGAAGACTTTGTCTGGGAAAAAAGATGTCTCCTCTGCCTTTAACTCTCTGGCTGATGTTGTAAAGGAGAAGCTTATGCTCTTTCATTAGACATAGAGTATGCATAGCTTAGCTGCGTAATAGTACCAGTACATGTGTGTATAAAAGTAGTATATGTTGGAGCTTTTTTGTGGGCTCGGGCCAAAGGTTGATCTCAGTCAGCCAAGCTGTGAGCAAATACCCAGTCACTGAGCTGCCAAACCCAGCGCTGGTCCCACCACACTTCGCTTTATTCACCGGTTACCTAAAATGTGGTGATTCAGTGAGGCACTTGTGCACAGAATAGACCTTGACTAAATGCACCGTTCAAGTTCTCTTTATAATAGTTTCTAGAAGTGAATCTATTACTGAAGTAAGATACGTAGTCGGTATATCTTGGTAGATATAGCTGGTAGAATAGAGGGTATGTGAATCTTAGTAGAGATCTTAAAGCCCATAAATTTTGAGCTATCTAGGGATGACGTTGGTCAGACTTTGAGAATTGTAGGAAGGATCTGGAGGTCAAACTTCTGAAGGTGCCTTAAAGCCCATTTTTAAATTACAGTCAACTGACTTTCCATCAGTATCTGAAATACTCAAAATGGTTTGGAAACGGGACTTAGTCTCCTAAATGATCTTTAAAAACAGGTAGACAAAACTGTTATAAGAAAGGCATGAGTCAAAAGAGATCAACTCAGAGATTTTTCTCCCTCTTCAGAACTCCTGTACAACTGGGGTAGATCATATTCCCAAGGGTCTGGATGTGAAGGAGTAGGCAGATGTTGATTTGTTCCTCTTGCACATTGCAGGATGGAGATGTGTCACCTCTTATTTATTCCTTGGAGCCTGTTCAAGAGCATTATGAGAAGCCAGGAAGAATAGATTTTTTTTAATCCTTTGTCCATCTCAGCTGTTAATGATGTTCAAGAAGAACCTCCTAGGCAGGTGTAGCCAAACTCTTTTTCTCCCTGCATATGACCCACCAAGTTGCTGCTGTTTCCAATGCAGCACTTTCTTTGCCCTCTAATACCAGACACAAAAGGCAGCCATAATTAAGTCACCTCCGCTTGTTTGATTAAAAAATAGTTTGTCTAATCATGGAATGTGCCAAGAGATTTTATATAACAGTTTTTTTATACCACCCGTACATTGGTTGCTTTCCACATAAAGCTTTCCAGGAAAAAGATTTGCGCATTCAGCATCCCAAGACTAATAAAAAATTGAAATAAATGATTTGTAGAGTTTTCATTCCGGCTCCCTTTTCTTTTCCTCTCTCTGATTTTAGCAGCTTTCTCTAAAAGTTTTCTTTTTGCTTTTTCTGCAGACTGTATGTGGATGGACCTTTTGGAAGTCCCTTTGAGGAATCCTTGAACTATGAGGTCAGCCTCTGCGTGGCTGGAGGTATTGGTGTTACACCATTCGCATCGGTACTCAACACACTGCTGTAAGTAAACTCAGGCCTTTTAAAGCAATTTTCTTCCAATTTACCATAGCAGTGCATATCAGAAAAACTTTCAGAATATTTAAAAAAACTTCCATTGGCACAACGTAAGTGAGTGATCTGTAGGAAGGAGGTAGGGGACTGGGATGTCCCATGAAGAGCATAAATCATCTCATTGAGGCTTCGTAACCCAGAGCTGTGGCAGACTTGTGCCATTAATGCACCGGAGCTAGGACAGCATCACTAGCCTTTATATCCTGCCACCAGCCTGGCCTGTGATTAATGTAGTCACAGCCCTTCAGCAGGTCTTGTTCCTCTAGTCCCAGCTTAGGTGAGGCTGTAGGCAGTGACAGTGAGCTTTTCAGTTGTGACATTTCTGCTGGAAATGCAGGTCCAGCTCTCCTGGTCTGTCTGTAAATGTGTAAGCTTAAGGTTTTAAAGCAAAGATTAGATTCAGATAGCATTTGGGTGTTCAATTCCATTTGAAAAGTTTATATTTTAGATATTTATATATATGCCTTTTTTTTTCTTTTCTTGTTTGTTTCTCTCTTTTCCTTTTTTTTTTTTTTAATTGAAAGCCTTTGTCATTCTATTCATACCAGACAAACCTTTTATCTCTTGTTTCTGTGTCACACTGGCAAAGCAGTTAATGTGGCTCCCACCAAATCTTACAGTGCGTGACATAGACTTGCTTTTATGATTGCTATTGATGTTTTGTGATTGGTTTGTTGGGGTTTTTTTCTCAGGTATGGAGTAAGAGCTCCAGTCAGGTTAAGCACCTTTGTTTCATAGGCACTGTATAAAGAGCCAACCAAAGCAGCAAACCTTTTCTGAAGTGCTGAAAGGCTAGCTGGCTTTGCAAGGGTTTTAAAATGTACAGCGGAAGCATTTGTTCTAAGATGAACATGCCAATGGCCAACTCTAACTCAAAAGTGAAGTTAAAGCCTGGAATTTAGATGCTGTGCATGTTCTTCTGTCCTTGATCTGGGCTGGACCTGACAGTGCTGTTTCTGAAAATTGTGAGTCCCGCCTGTTGCATAGCGCTGCAGCCCTCAAAGACCATCTTGGGCTCCCTCATTTTCTTTTCCTGAGAGTGTATTGAACATCATCTCCAAAAGAGGGTACATTTTTGCTGAAAGCCTGGAGCCTAGGTAGGTAAAATGACCATTTTCCTTGTGATGGATTATCCTTGACGATGTTTAGCAAAAATGACACAGGCCATAATGATGGGCCAGCAGCAGGTAATGAGGTGTTTGCCTCTACCAGTGTGTTATCAGAGGCTGTAGGAACGTGCACAGATGTTGCCATAGAGTGTTAGTGTCTGAAAGCTTTTGCAATGTCCATTTATCTGGATAAAGCCATAAATTGGCTTCCAAGCAGCCAATCCCCTAACCTGCTTTTGTAGCCGATCTTCCCCTTGTGCACTGTACAATATGCAGGGAAAGCATTCTGTGAATCTGGGAGAAAGTAACAGTCGTAGCCTGCTTCCCTTTTCAGTATTTAAACATCAACAAAGCACTGGTTTAGTGGATGATCTGCCTGTAGTCTTTGCCCTGGCTTAGAAGCAGAAATTGGCAGGTGCGATACCTGCAAACTGCCTTATGATGCCAGCACTGCGGAGCAGCAGGGCCAGTCCTGTTGTGTCAAGGACATGCAGGTCTGGGGGAGATCAGACTATGTACACAATTTAACTCCTGGTGCTCTTCCCCCCACTCAGCTGTTGAACACTATGCCCTGTTTTTAAGAAAATATAACTTAATATTAAGGAAGCCTAGCGGCTTTCATGTAGAGGGGTCTGTAAATAGTAGCTGTTACTATGGATAGTGGTAACACAGAAGCACACACGTGTTACATGCATGTGGGTTTGCTTGGAAGGGGGGATTGCCCCTTTGCTGCGTAGTCAGTCCTGTTGGAGGAGACCCAAGCATATGTCTGTGGTGCTATTTTAAATCTATCCTTGTCTTGTTCCATGAAGTCTTGCAGTCAAGTCTCTTTTCTAGCTGCAACGTTTCATCACCGAGAGTTGTGTTTTGTAACTGAACTACATTTCCATACAAAATGTCTTGCATTTTTCTCTTCCTTTGTTCTTTTTATGGTGAAAGGCACTTACTTTCCCTGCTATTGCTCATAGTTATCTTGTCACATCTGACCAGACTGTGACCCTTCCTAAGGGCTTGTCTTAGTATGAGCAGTCAGAAAAAGATGGAGGGAGTTCTGCTCTGCAGGTCAGCAGTTTACAAATAAAAAACCTGAGATCAGGGCTTGAAAGACACTGTACTCCCCAGGCTTAAAGCACTTTTTTTTTTTCTCTCTGTGGGGAGTTCACACGAAAGGTGAGTTCTCAGCCTCTACGTGCTGCTGAAAATATTTCCATCCTTGCTTCTCCGGCTGACAGTGGAGGTTACGAGTAGGGGGAGGGAAGACAGCTGTTGGAGCCATCACTAATGTAGATTTATTAATACTATACCCTTGCTGGATATGCTGACCACACTAGAGTTTGACATAACGCACAGTGGGTAAGGTGAGATGTATCATGAAACTTTGTGAGTGGGGTTGGGTCCTGGGACTAGCGTTTGACGTTGACGGGATATGGCCTTCTCTATCTGAACATTATTTCAGAAGGAAACAATCTGCACTGACCATTTCAGTGATCAGAACAACAGAAACCAACATCGGACAGCTCAGAAGATACTTCCTGGCTATTTGTGCTTTATTTGAACTTATTAATCATCGAGATCTTTTTCACCTCTGTTGTCTTTCCCAGTTCGTTCCAATCCTTCCTTTGTGCTGTATTTCGGTTTTATTTGAATTAGAAATCTGACACGAGAGTCCTGTTTTTCTAAATGTAATGCCAGAATCTGCCCATGACTGCATTTCACCCACCAGCGTTTTCTGAGGACTGTAATATATCACACAGTTCCCTAACACAATAGAGCTCTGATTTGATTTGGTCTTTGCGATTTTACTACAGTATTAATTATAATCAACCAGAACTTTTCACATATAAAGGCAGAATTAAATCCTGACATTATTGCATTTGTCAATATTTTCCTCTTACGGGTCACTTCATAAGCCTAATAAATAATTGGCATAATGCATTTAGAATGTCTGCTTTACTTTGAAATAGAAGTTTGATGATGCATGAATCCATATGTGCTGCCCAAATCTTCTGTATAGCTGACAACTTCCTAAAGTGAAAAAAGTATCTGTGAAGGGTGTTAGCTCTGTGCGAGAGATTTAATATTCTAAGGATCATCCTAATAAGCTGCGCTGGTCATTTCACTGTCTGATGTGTCATAGGATGAACGGCAACTTATCAGTTAGCTTCTAATGGAAATTCACATTTCCACAAATATATATAAAGCTTCTTAATTAATGTTTCCTTTTGAAATTATAATTTTTAATTTCCCAAACATTTTATTTTCAAGTGATGGCTGGAAATGCTACAAGCTCAGAAGACTCTACTTCATTTGGGTGTGCAGGGACATTGAATCTTTCCGCTGGTTTGCAGATCTGCTGTGTATGTTGCATAACAAGGTAATGGGTGTTGCTTGAAGGGATACTGACAACTTAATAAATGCAAGGTATGTCCCCACCATGCACCGCTATACAGAAAGGCAGCTTTGCTCAAAACAAGCAAGCTCCAGCAGTACTTCTGCTTGTGCTACCTGACCCACACTCCATTTATTCTTGGTGTTGCACAAAGCAGTTTGAGTATCTGTCACCAGTATTTTACTGCACAGTGTTCCCATGTATCAGTAGTCTGGACACTTATTTGTGAGATTTATGAGATGTAAAAAAATGTGCAGGCTGGGGGCCTGAGTGCTGAGTGGCCTTTAGCCATTTGGCTAGGAGACAGATCAAGAAGGGATGGGGGTTTACAACTTCAGATGGATTTTAAGGGCAGTGTAGCTTCCTAAAATAATATTTTGTACACAACCTGATGTGCAACATTCTGGAGTTCACAAAGGGGTACTATGCAAGTGTGTCTTCTTCATTTAGAAGGTTACTTCACTGAGGCTGAAACCCATATCCCTCAGCACACAGTAGGCACAAGTGAATTTACGCCACCATTAAGAGAAGGGATATTATTTCATTAGCTGTTTTTTATCATCCTCCCAGCTTTGGCAGGAGAATCGACCAGACTACATAAATATCCAGCTGTACCTCAGTCAAGCAGACGGAATACAGGTATGTGGCTAAACACTGTTTGTAAACTGAGCTAGACCTTAGAGTAGTAGACGATGCAAACCGTCAGTCAAAGGCAGAAGGGAATCGCTGCGGATGGTAAAAACAGGAAATGAGGCCATAAACTCAACTGATTGATTCATTACTAGGGCAAGAGAGAAAGTCCATCCCCACAGCATTAGGAGAATGTAGTCTAGTAGCCTTAACTTGATTAGATGTGGGCAGAAATCCATATCTTCCTTTTCTAGGAAAGAGGTCCTTCCAGGCCAGGCCACGGACCAGACAGTTGGCTGTGTTTGATGGGAAATCTGCATCATTTCTGGGCTAAGAGTCAAACCAGAATAGTTCTAGGAGCTTGCAGCTGAAATCTTCTTTTCAAATAAATATTTTGAGAGAAACTGGCTATTTTTAAAACTTTTGGAATTCTTTGCCTCAGATATAGACAACAGTTACCAATTTCTTGGTGACTGAGACTGGAAAGTATACTGAACTGTCGATTGTCATGTATTACCAACCCCAAAGCTGGGCTAATTCCCCAGCTTGGCATCTCCTGTAGCTATTTATGCTTACAATCTTCATTTTACATTATCTAGCACATGAGCCTAGTCCTGATTCTTCACCCTGCTGTGTCTGGAAGCTTTCTATTGACTGCAGCGGGCCCAGAACCAAGCCTAACAATTACTACAAAACATCAAATGCAGTGAGAAACTGTGCCCAGAGGATTGTGATCTGCCTGGCATCAGGTAGAGACCGCATAACATTCACAGCTCGGGTAGGAGCACTACGCAATAGTCTAAATGATGTGATAGCTGCAGTAGTTACGAAAGCACACCTCACATTTCATGGCTGGACAACATATGTTGATTGAAATGAAGTGCTTGAAACTACCAGATTGATGAACCTGGTGTGTAATTGTTAGGTTAAAATTTAAACCCAAAGCAGGACTGCATGGCAATGACACAGCAAGACTGTAAAAAGAGACAATTCAAAGCAAGTTCCCTAATACTGTGTATCAAGCAGCTGCTGAATTTAAGTCGGCTTTGGTTTAAGCCTTTCTTCTGTGGCTATTCAACAAAACTGGCATGAACCATAATGCTGCTCGTGGTTTTTCAAGGGGAAATTAAACTCAAATCTCCGTTGCCATACAGCTTATGTGTCCACTGACGTTAGTCCGAAGTGCTGACTGCTCCCCAAATTAGGGTGGTTTTGCTTCATGCTCCCTGTGCTCAGCAGTAGCATGCCCGTGTGCCAGCAGGGAGCCAAGCCTATCCTTCGGCAGATGCCTCTTAAATATAAAAGGCTAACGAGGATGAGTTAGCCGGTACTCTCTGCTTGCATTGCTGTGAGCAATGTTTCAGGTTATTCAGCAGGGTGGATGTGGGAGCCTAGGTAAGATGGAATTTCTGCCTTTCGATCGCCTGAGGACAGAACCAAGGAAGGGTAATGTCCTGCAGTAGAAGGGCATTTGACCATATCAAAGTTCTGGTGAGTTAGCATTGCTGGAATGGGTCGGGTTCCATCCAGGGAGCAGTTTTGGCTGCTTTCTGCTGTTATGGCAGCTCAAAACAGCTGGCAAACCACTCTCAGGGAGAAATGTAAGATTTCCTCTGTTACTTTTTCAGACCTAGTCATCTTAATAGTTACTTCTACAAAGTTAAGAAAAGACTTCAGACAGAATTATGATTTTTGCATCAGCAGTGTTTCTTCCAGCTTAGCCTTAAAAGCCAATGAGGGAATGAATAATAGAGCGTGGTTATTGTTTTATGGCTTAAATAAATTGGTTTAAAAGTAATGGGGAGATTAATGAGCAGCTGCATGAGGAACGATGTACAACGAACACCAAGGAGAGCCACTGAAAAGGCAGTGAGCAGAGGTATTGGTGCGGGGAATGGCTGCAGTTTTAATCACAACTCTGATAACTTGTGCTCAGGTTTTACACCTCAGCAATATGGTAAGTCAGCCAATGTCAGAAATGGGAGCCCTGGGTGATATGAGGCAATCTGCAAATCAGGCAGAATGGAATTTTTTGTTTCTTGCAGAAAATAATTGGTGAAAAATATCAAGCTTTAAACTCGAGACTTTTGATTGGACGACCCCGGTGGAAACTCCTGTTTGATGAAATAGCAAAGTGTAACAGGCGGTAAGTACCAGTCCACTTGAAGGATGCCACAGTTCAAAGACTGGGGTTATTATCCGTTTCTGGCTACATTTGTACAAAAATATTTTTGGATTTTCTCTTGGAGTGTAATGTTAAAGCTACTGATGTTGAAATTAGCTAATATTTTTCCGTGAGAGAGCCTGTACAAACTGAAACGTCTTTTTTACACTCAGAACAGTTCATCTTCTCATGCAACTAGGATGTTCAGTGGCCCAAAAAATAAAAGTAATAGATTTCCATCTCACTGCACAGGGATTGCATATGTTTTTGTCCATGGTAATGTCTTGCTTGCAACATACGCTGGTTTTATATACAAAGTTACATTTTTATATAATTGTTGACTTCTCCTATAATTTTCATCATTAATAGTGCTGGTTTAAAACCAAAATGCATAGGGAACAATCTGACTGTCCTGTATTGTTTTTATTCAGAGGATGCATTCTCTGGAGATTCTTGGCACTTTTTTATTCTTTTTTAAGACCTGGCAATGTCTTTTTACTGTGCTAGGCAGTCATGTTCTGGTCTGAAACAAAACAGTTGTAAACCAGAGAAGACACACAATTAGACTATGGAATGTCTAGATCCAGCTTTGTTGGTTGAGTGTTTTACCCCCCGCTGGCAGTTTTCTGCCTCACAAGCTGATTTGGTAGAAGGGATTGTGTGAACATTCCCTAATCCGCTTCTGGCAAAGTCAGCGGGGTGCGAGCAAACCACCTTCGGTAGCTGTTGATAGTAGTCTGGGTGCACCAGGATGAGAGATGCTCTCATGTTCACCTCAAGTTCCCTTTTTGGTCCCGTTTCACTTGCAAAGTAAACATCTGTCCATGGCTTATTAACTCTTCTCATCTGAATATGACTAGGGGACACTGAGCCCTGGCTCTTGAGAAATAATTGAGTGCCAGTACGTATCACTGCTGTCACTGTAAGCTGCTGACAATACCTATCTTGGATTCAGGTCTTAGAGAATGTTGTGGACAGGGTCCTTTGCCAGGATGCTACAGAGGAACATCCCTAGTAGGACTCTCACACTGTGGAAACAAGTACCACTTAGAGAAAAGTTTTGTAGTAAAGAACCATGGGGAAAAAAGGGAAATGGAGAGATGGGAGAAGCAAGTTGACTCTCCGGCTCAGAGTCCTCTGCATAGAGGGCTGTTGTCCTTTTACACTCCATTCTAATGTATTTTTGTTTAACTCTGTGAATGCAGTTTTAAAAGGTAAAAACGGTGAGGTTTCTGCCAGTTCCTTGCAAGGCTGTAAGTGCACATAACATAGATGAAGCTATTAGTGGTAGTCATACTTGCTTTTTCTTTTGTGCTTTCCATCACTTTACGCCTAATTAGACTTCAAGTACCATTTCCTCTGCATTTTCACATCAGGTCTTTAAATTGTGCCACTATTTCCAAGCAAGGTGTCTTTTAGTACCTAAATAATGTCCTGACTTGATTATCCTGCAGCTTGCTAAGATGTAGGCTTCCTCACCCTTTGTCACCCCTTTATCAGAGTTTACAGATACAGGTCTGTATCTCTAGAGGTAGTTACATGTAACATGATGGACAGTAGTGTAACCTGTAACTCAGCTATCCCACAGAAATTCACCTGTTGTAGGTAAATATTCTCCTCATTTCCCTGGATGAGATGGGAACTTCAGGTTTTTCTCTATAGTCCAATTTCAAGGACTCCTACTAGCTTTGGTTGAGTTCTTTCTTCTCTGTAACTTCCCATCTAAATGACCCTGCTGCAATAAAAAAAGCAAAACCCAAATCCAGACAAAGAAAAAAAAAAAAAAACAACCAGGTCAACCAGGTTGTTTCCATCATCTGGAGCCAGTGTTCAGGCTTTCGCATGTATTTGCTATCATCCCCTTGAGCTTGTTTATGGGCAGCCAAGCTATGTTCCATGTTTTATCTTGTGATTTGAGTAAAAACTGTGCATAAATAAACCACGCAGCTGGCAAACCTCTCATCACTTTAGCCATCTGATGGGTTTGCGGTTTGTGAATTGTGGCTGTTGTTGCTGTTTGGGTCCCAGATAAACAAAGTACATTGCTAAGTGTCTGAGCCTTGCCAGAGCTTCAGAGCCTTACAACACAGGGGACAACGCAGCATCAGGTTCCCGATCCTGCTTCTGGACTAAGCGGAGCAGCCGTGTGCCATCTGCTGTTGATGCCTTATATGACACCTGCAGTCACAACGGTGCGCACGGTTGTGATGGTTTATACTGGTCTCGGGTTTGGAGGATGGAGCAGCAGCCTTGTTCCTGCTCAGTTGTGCCCTGAATGAAAAAAGCTTACACCATGCCTTGGCTGCCGGGCTTTCCCAGTTTCACTTAGGGGAAATGGACACGTGCTTTTTTTTCCAGATGGAGACCGACCTAGAAAAAAGACATGAATATATGTAGGAGAGAAAGGCACTGAGCACCATGATACATTTCTTGTGCAGTGTAAAGGAGAAACCTCTCTCTAGGAATGAAAGAGGGGTTTGAAACTGGAGCATTTCGAGTCCTGACTCTGTCCTCTCTAGGTAGCAAAGCGTTCACCTCTCCGTCACCTCCCCCTGTTCATAAAATGGATGTAAGAATACGTGCTGACCTACTCATACCATAGGAACACAGAGGAGTTGTTTGCTTAGTGGTCTGAATGAGTAAAATTCTGTATTAATGTTCAGATTGCTACAAAGAATAGCCTGTAACATAGTTTCCCTGATTATAAAGATGTTAATGATATTTATAAAGATTTTCAGACATAGCACTACCTAGGTGCCTGTTTGCATCTGAGCAACAACGCGAGCCATTGACTCAAGTGATACACAATTAAAGCCCATCAGCTCAGGGTAGTAGTGTGCTGCTCCATGTAGTAGCTGCTTTCAGCTGCCTGCCTGCTTGTGTCACAGGCACTGGGCAGGAGCCAAGCAAGGCAGGGAGGAAAGTATCTGCAAGCGAGGAAGCGAGGGGTGTAGGTGGGGAAGGACGTGGGGGCATCAACTGTGGGAGGTAAGAGGCACGTGAAGGGATGTCCATAATCGCTGCTGATGGTGGGTGCCCTGGGAAGGAAGGTTGAGAGCTTCTGGCTCAGCGCATAGGACAGTGGCACAGCTGGGTTTCAGGAGACCTTCTTAGCCACAAGTCTCTTGTATGACCTTAGGCAAATCACTGAACTTTTCTGTGGTTCTGTTCACCGGCCCAAAATTTAGTGTACCTTGGAAAGGTGTTGCCAGAATGGGAATACATTAACAGTGTGTGCTGCTTAGGCATGGCTCATGGATTAACCCCAGCTGGCAACTAAGTACCACGCAGCCGCTCGCTCACTCGCCCCTCACCCCGAGGGATAGGGGGGAGAGTTGGAAAGGAATGTAAAACTCAGGTGTTGAGATAAGAACAATTCAATAACGGAAATACAATAAAAATGATAGAACAATAATAACGGTGATGGCAATAACAGTTACAATGAAAAGGGGAAGGGAAGAAATAAAAATCCGGAGGGAACGGAAGGAAGGAGCACG